>VZTB01016720.1:1050947-1104966 GCA_013397245.1 Thryothorus ludovicianus | reverse complement strand
AGAGCTGCCTTTTGTGACTATCAAATCAGTAAATTTATCTCAAGAGTAAATAAAAAACTATGTAATACATCCACTTTTGAGGTGGAAGGTATGGGACAGCTTTAAGGGGTGTTGTGGTGATCATCAATGTCAGGGAAAGTTCCTACTGCATTACAAACAATTAAAAAAATCAATAAAACCAAAAGAAATCCAACAGAAAAAGGAAGAGAAGATGGAAATAGTATTAGAATAACTGATCATACCCCCTCTGAGGAATTACAGAAGCTTATATGAAGCTAAAAATAGTTTTTTCAATAAGAACTCTTTCACAATTTAAATTTTATTTCTGATCTTTTCGTGTCTAACGTTTTTTACCAATATTTAACCAGTTCTCAAAACACAATAGATGTCATATATTCTAATTTTCACTGTGTTAATCATATTCCTTTTTTTTTTTTAAGGAAAAAAAAAAGTACAGACAGAAATACATCATACTCTACTCTGAGAACTAGCTGAAAAACAGAGATAAGCATCAGTCTTAAGTCAGTAAACAACTGGAAGTGGAGCCACATGAAGAACATTTAACAGAAGACGGCACTTCTAGGGACAATGAACATCATAAAGATATTAGTTGCAAGTTCTTAGTATCTTAGTATCTAAAATTAATCACTTCCTTAAGACTTCAAAAATCAGAATACATATGCTGAGCAGACACAAAAGAATCTTTCCTGAAGAAACTGATTTCTTACTAGGAAAAGATCATTCTAATAACTTTAAGGAATGAAGCACAAGGGAAAAAAGTGTCATATTTGATCTGATAAAAAAACAAAAGGTCAGAATTATTTACTCATTTTTATGCATATATTTAAAACGTTCTCCTTCTTTCCTTTTTTCTGGAAATAGTCATTGAGATGCTTTTAGATCTGGTCTTCAATTTCATTTCATAAAGTTGATCCAAATTCATCTAACCAATGGTTTCAGAGCCCACTCTTCAAAACAATCATCAAAGCTTGTAATTTATCCACTCACACGTTTAAGTTTTCAAACAAGCACTTTTATGTTGTCTCCCACACTCAATGCTTGGGAAAAGAGGTTTCTTTTAAAATGTGAGTGAAATAGCAACCATACTCAGGGTGACCAAAGAATCTTCTGGTCCACTATCCTGTCTCCAACACAGGCTGAAAGCAGAGCATCAAGAAAAATACAGGAAAAGCCCAGGTGCATACTCCTCTCAAGCTGTACATGGCCCACTGAGTTCCTGCATCAGGTGAGGTTTAATTCTCCTTCCCACTCTCTACAGTTCTTGAGATTCTATTTGAAGCTATTCTTGCCACAATGACTGCAAAGAATAAAGGAAATGAAACTACCAAAGTTCTGTATTTAGCTCCTGCTTCTTTCCATACCCTTTTCCATCTGTATTTATGCTATGGTTAATGGAATGCTTACATTTTAAGCTTTTAGGGATTTTTTTTTTTCTTTTTTAAGTAGAACTTAGGCACAATCCCATTAATAGGATTCCTGAATATGTAGAAAATTATTCATATATAATAAATTCTCATATTTTTATTGACAGAATCACCAAAACACAGCACTGTGTAGGATGCCTTCTAGCTCACATAGTCTCTTCTCTGAAACAAGAAAGGCTCAGATTGTAAATTGTGGAATCATTTAAGTTGGAAAAGATCTTTAAGACTATTGAGTCCAACTATAAACCCAGTACTGCCACGTCCACCACTAAACCATGTCCCAGAAGTGCCACATCTACATGACTTTTAAATACCTCCAGAGACAATGGTATTACACTTCCTTGGGCAGCCTGCTCAAAAATAAAACCAAATACTGGAAGCTGGCACAACTCTGTTTTCCTTGTATTGAATTACACATATGTAGTGTATCTCTTCCATGTATATAAAAATAATATCCAATTCTTCTAAAGATTTCCAATGAATTCTTGAAACCTATGTAGAGACCAGGAAGGATTTTATTTTTTCCCCACTTACGAGAAAGGGAAAACAAGAAANAGTTAAAAATTTTTCCTTCCTGCACCCAACAGTCTCACATAAGGATACAAATTAAGCACAGTTATGGGACTGTTTCAAGTTTCTATTGGTTTCAGAAGCTGATCAGCTGGTTGTGTAACCACAGCTTATCACTGCAGGTGCAAAGCAAGGCTCCTGTTATCAATTGCTAGGCCTGTGGAAGTGTCCAGAACAGGCACTGAAAATTTTCTTCCCTCTGAAAGAAGACTGCGAGTATATGTGTAAACAGACTGAGTAAGGAATAATGTGTTTTCTCAGGTCTTGTTCTAAAAGAAATTGGAAAACAAATGAACTCTTTATCACATTCTAGTACTTTGAAGCACTGTTGTATTCTATATAACAGGGATACTATGACCTGAGGGGTGGGAAGGGTTAGCCAAACTACAGATAGTAGAAAGGGAGGAAAGACATTTACCTGCTATTGTGGAAGTAAATAAACAGTAAAAAAAGGAGAAAAAAGAAAATACAGATGACTTAATAGGTAAACATTCTGGAAGGAAGAATGTGATTTGTTGAATTTTTGTGCTCATATACAAAAGAAAGAGACCTAAATAGATTCATATACAAAACAGAAATATATTAAATATGGTCTCATAAGAATTTATGTATATATCATCTGTATTATTTTCAATACTGTAAAGACTGAATATACTGTAAGTAGTATTATAGACGAGAAACTCATGCACTAGACATTCAAAAATTTGCATGTGAAAACCATTAAATGAGCCAAAGAAAAAGCAATTTACACCATCCCTAACACATCACTTATCCAAGATAAATACCACGACCTCTGCTTACCAGAAGCTGTCAAATGCTTTAATCCCCAATCATTACAGTTGTTGAACTCTCAACCCTGCTACTCTCTACTAAAATTGTTCTACATGATCCTAATTCTGAAAATATATCACGTCTTTCCTTCTGGTGGAAATAGAACACAAACACTCTACAAACTGGTGGTAGTGACTGCACTATCTTTACTACTGCACTTGCAAGTTGATAGACATCTGACTGCAAGGGAAGTCTCTGAAACTTAAGTCAAAACATTTCTGTTTTCATGACTATGAATAGTTTAAAATACTTCTCTTGCTAGAAACAACATGTCTATTCATATGAATGTTGGCTAAATTTTCTTCACTTAAATGCCAACGCTGTTTGACAGCTAGGCACTCTCTTGTAGAGAGATACAGTACCTAGTACTTACTAATATTATTGCACCAAATAATGAATGCAATGTAAGCTACTGCAATGTGACAGCTGTTTGTATCAAAGCTGGATGGTTCAATGTGACTAGAACATTTTTGTCAGAAGCGTAAACCAATTCATAGTTGATTTCACAAGAAGAGAAAGAAAAGCTTCTTTGCTGCCAAAACATGACCTTAACCTGCCTTCAGATGCTATTAAATGCCCAAACATCAAATTGCATCCTGCCTTCTGTGAAATCACAGGAAGTTTCAAATGCCTTCTACTCAAGGCATCTGAAGCTGCAAGCAACAGTAGGGTGCAAGCAACATAGGAAATTATGTTTCAGTGTAAGCTGTGACCTGAAAACACAGCAGTAACACATAAAAAATACTTCAACACTTATAGAGTCTATGCCTTTTATGAAGAATACATAAGATTAATGCCGTATGACTGAGCTGTATCTTACCATATTAAAGTAAAATTGTGATTTCGAATAGACTTGAGCTGCAATAAAATTCAGTATTGTTTTACTGAATAAGTTACAATTCTACAATTAGTTTTTGCTGCCATTAAAACCTTGAGATTATATGTTTACACTGGTAGAGCATCTCTAATATTCACAGAGAATGTTAAGGTTTGAAAGTTAAACAAAAATAAAGAAAAAATGCATAACTAAGATTGTTACATCAATATTGAATTCTGCTATGTTACAGTTATTAAAGTTATTTAGAACAATATAATGAATTAAATATCATAACCTCAGCTTTATATTACCTGTCTTTTCATTGTTTAGATTTGCACTTTAAATGCTATAATTGTTTCTGCTGTTATTCTTGCCTCTACACAGACAAAAAAGGAAGGATTAGGTTGCCATCATCTGGAGCTGAGTTTGTTCATTTAGTTTTTACAGAGCACCATAATTTTAAACAGCAGGCTTTCATAGATATGAAAGAAAAACAGAAACAGCAAAGTTGAAATAGACAGGTTTCCAATGCTGTAGAAAATTCTTCTACTACAAAATTTTCTGTTTACCTTGCACATGCCAAAGAAAATCTGTTGGGTAGTATGCTATCTTATATATTTTTCCAAGAATGTCATCAAGGATAGAACAGTTCAAAAATTTCTCCCTACTGAGTTGTTTTGATTTTAGAAAGTATTAATTAATTAATTAGAAGTATTAATTTACAAAGCAATATTGTAAATTATTACAAAAAGGCCATGGAGGAGGAAATGAATGTTTACTGTGCATCCATGTTGTAGAGAGCTAGAAAAAGACACAGAGCAAAAAAAGGAACAAAGACACTGTAAGAAGTTGAGAATCTCACCTATATTTAAGGACAAAATTATTCAACATGTAGGATAAAAGTCTTCTATGTTATCACTATAGAAGACCTTTTGAAAGAGGAAAGAGCTTCATCCTAAGCTTTTCAACCCACTTATAAAAATTCCTCTGGCAACTGTTCACATAAAGGTACTTTTTGGTATTTACCTCCCTTCTACAACATTGATTTGGTTTTACATAGTCACAGGTACCTTGCTCAATTCTTCTAGATTTTTAACATTAAGCTCTGAAAAGCATATTTGGGGGAAAAAAAATCCCAAAAAAGCAGAGCTGAGAGAAAAATCAAAATCACTGGAAAATGAAATGCAATATTAACAGAATAAAGGATTAAAAAAAACAACTATACTAAAACTTGTGGTGCACAATAGTTGGAAATTGTAAATCTAAGCGGAAGGAAGGAACTGTAATATAAACATAATTCATCTTACTTGGATTTTGCCTCTTGCAACAACGAAGGGTCATCTGTAGCCAAATAAACTCTTTTTTTATCAACATGCATCCTGCGAGCAAGGAGCTCAAAGCGCTCCTCCACGTGTACCATGTACTCTTCAATGGGGTGAAACGCTGCCTCCGTCCCTACTTTGTCTGTCCTTCGGACGTGGACACTGCAAAAAGGGAGAAACTAGGAATTACATTTATAAATACTACACACACTTCAGCAAATGAAATTTTAAACTGAATCCCTACATAAAATAAGGAGGGATTAAAAGTCATCCGTGTTCATCAAGACGCACTGATAATATGAAGTCAGTCTGTTCTCAAAAGCAATATAATAATATGACAAGGAAGGAAAAGGGTAGCAGAATGAAAGGAATGAAGGACATTGAATTATAGCATATAGGGTGGCATTCATTTTGTGAATAAGGTTATCTACTGTAGACAGATAATGCTTGATCAATACAGATCAAAAGGAAAATAAGAATATTTGCATCATATAATGCATAGCTTGAATTAAGATAGTTACGAATGCATTTTTTTGACCTCCTTGAAACCTAACAAATTTCCAGATACAGCAGCAGTGAAGTGTCCTACAAGCTCAAGGTCAAAAGCTAACTAACATTTGGACAACCTACTGTGTAATCCTAGAAATAGAAAGTTAAGGACTGAAGGAAATTCTGGCAAAGGAAGAAGACTCTAGCCCAGCAGCAGCATTTTTCACACTACATGATGGAAAAACCTTTCTCCCACAAGCTGCTTTTTACTGCTTTTCTTCCTTCTCCCCATATCTCCTCACACAGACCATTCCAATTCATCATTATCATTGGGAAACAACTGCAAAAACACCAGCAGGGAAGGGAAAGGCACACACTATGTTCATAAAATTAGCCAGTGATAAAATTAGTTGTGAATTGTGGCATGTAAAATGTAGGTTTAGCCTTTTTTCCTCAAATGTAAAGCTACAGGCACTGGAAAGAAGACACAGACAGTAAAGTGTCTGGAATAAAAGCTGTAAGGAAATTGCATTAATGAAATTCTGCATTGCCAAATGTGGAAGGACATGTTAAAAATCCTTCTATTGGGTTGCCTTTTATATATCTGTCCAACTACAGGTAGACAAGTGTGCTGAAGAAGTACTTGTAATCAACCTGTATTATGCACAGTTAAAAAGTAAGAGCTTCATCTAGAAATTCCCCTCTCTCCCACAAAATACTTCAAGACACTGATTATCATCATAAAACAATTTTTCCTGAACAGGAATTACTACACACACATGTACATACAGCACAGACAGTAAAAAAGAAAACTAAATACCCACCCGATCACTGGATGTTTGAAACCAAGTTTCCTTGTGGCTTCCTCTATTTCTTTTTCTAGCCAAGGCTGTGGACGAATCAAGTATTTCACAAACTGTGAGACCCACCACACTGCAGGGTCCCCATGTACACGAATCAGTCTATCAGCCAAGTCTTCGGGGACAGCCAAGGGCAAATAGGGTGGCCGTGGGTGTAAGCTGTCAACAATGGGAAGTTCCACCACCTGAACATCCTTATCATTAGTCTCACCTGTTTTAAAATACATACTAAGATGAGTCAAGTAGTTTATAAATAAGCTTTACCATTGGCAAATAATATCCCAAACATATCAACTCATCTGTACCTTCAATTTCAAAAAGATTGCCTAACCCTTGCTCTACTTTTTCAAAAACATAATAAAAATCATAGTTTTAGACTAGGTTTATATACTAACTCTCTCTAACAATGCACTCAAGTAGAACAAAATTGAAGGTTCTTGAATTCTCAGCAGATGGTAGTTAATAAAATATAAAATGTGTTCCTGTTTATATAGTGATACTTATATACAATTATACCATTACTGTGTGAGAAGGCTTATCTGGACAGACTGGTAACCTAAAATATCTAAAATTCAGTTACTTGTTTAAAAATTAAACAAATAAATATTTTAAGGCATAATAAATCGTTAAAAAAATAACTACAGCTCTGCTGGTCTTTTGACCACATTTTATTGCAGTAAATGTCAGCATTTCAGACATCATTATAACCACTGAATTAGCTACTCTTGTTAGAAGAAGAGAAACACAATTCCTGTCTTCAAGAACTTGAACTGAAGTAGAAAATTAAATAGACCACAGAAAACACAAGAGATGTACATACAGGTAAGAATTTGTTATGTTTTAAATATTAACTACAGTAGACTATACAGATGGTTTAGATGGGATTTTAATTCAAGGTTTAATGGCCACCAAAAATCTTTTAAGAGTTTTTACAAATTACACAAACACAATTGTCTATATAACTAATAATTCAAAGCTGCATTCATATACTGAAATAAATTATAATACATGACAACATAAAACAAAGCATTACATTTTTAAAGCCTCGAACATTTCAGCTAATATTTCTAGTGTGCTCATTTCCTCCAAAGTAATGCTTCCATTGTCTGCAGTATTTACTGGCAAAGATGGTTAGTTCTCCCTTTAGTGCTCACCAACCAGGAGAAAAACTGCTTTAAATATAAGCAAATCCAACTCATGTAACGTAGGATGACCAAGTAAATATCAGTGCCGAAAAAATCAATTCAGGGAAGGAGTAATGAGTTTCAGAGTTTAAGAACAGTTAAGGATCCTAAAGGTTAGAACATTTTTGCAAGATGAGTCAAAATCCTGCAATATCTCTGAGATACGGTTATTTAAATAAGGAATGTTTGTTCTGCTTAGATATATTTTAAATTAATTTTTACCAGATTTGGAAATCTATCTTCCAAGATGTATCTATATGTCAGTATTTCATCACTGCACTGTATACCATCACTGTAAAGGATTCCTTAGGAGAATTTCCCATACTACAGGTATGGATAATTCTTTTTAATTCAAGAAGTCAGTTCATATTTTTACCATCTATTATGTCAAATTCACAAGAAAAGATTTAATTAAAGTTCATAAATTCAGCAAAAATATTGAGCATTTAAATCTTCTTAAAATATGACTGGTAATATTTCATTAGTACAACTTCAGAAAGCTGCAATAGAGAAAAGCAGCACAAAGCCAGGGAAGTGCTAAATCTGGTGCAGATATAAAGTATAAGGCAAAAGTTTAGACAAGAAATGTTTAGCTTGGGAATGGTATGAGAGAATGCTTGAGGTTCCATCCTTTCTGCATTTTTCCCCTCACCTGAGAATGGGAGAAAAAACAGGGTGGCAAATAAAACAATAGTAGTCTTAGCCAAGACAAGAAAGAACAAACTTCAATCTAAGCGAGAGAAGGAAATTTGCTGCAAGCCTTTTGAGGGGAAAAAGTGGGTGATGCAAAGCTGCCTATAAAAGGTGGATTTTTATAAAGTACAGCAACACTGAGAAACTTCTAAACTTTGCTCTGTTACTGAATAAATATGTTGGTTTGTAAAGACAGTCATTTGTAAAATCTTGCTATTGATATAGCTGATTGAGCAATCTGACCTATGATTTGAGATTCCTACCCTGAAAAGCACTCAACTTATTGTTCCATCCTATTTAAAGGATGAGTGTGCTTCCAAAATTTTTCATAGGCTGTCTTAAGATTTTGAAGCAAATGAGATTGGCCAGAAATAAAGGAAAGTCTCAGCATATATAGTAAACTATATTCAAGTATACCAAAATCACAAAATATCAAAGAAGATTGTGGAAAAAGAACCAGATTTCAGCTTCCAACTCTATGTGATATGGTGTTTGAATAGCAATGAGGTTTCAAGACTTGCTGAAAATCAGAATCAGAAACAAATTAAATGTATTTCATAAAGGAAAAATAATTTGATTGTTCAAAATTAACTACTAGGTCACGTGTTGTCTTTTAAAAAAATTACTAATCAAGTAGAAAATAGGGTCATGGCTATTTCAATGATGTTGTAGTTTGTTAACTGCTTACATACAATTATCAGCTGCATAATCAAACACATAGATATGTGTACAATAACAGAAAACCTTACGGCAACTCTCTAGATTCTATTACCTATATTATCATATCTGAATGAAGGAAAAATTCCCTTCATTCACTTTTAAGAGCATGAGATTTTAAATACAGTGGAAGGGAAGCTTACAGCAACTGTTTTTGCACTGGACAAAACCAGTGCAGAGTAACTCTTTAGTAACCCTGATGCAGTAAACAACTCTCTGCAACAGCCATACAGGCAAGAGACAGCATTCTTACCCTACTGATCTTTTTCTTTTTTTTTCAGTATTTGTGAAAAGATTCCTAATAGGCAACGAGATTGTCCTATTTTCAACTGGCATTATTTAAAAAACTGTTGTCCTTTCTTTGGACAGCAGGATATTGTTTTATTTTACTCAGAAATAAGCTGCAATCAAAATCAATGATAGAGGAGATAATCAGAACTCAGTCAGATCAAAGACAAGCAGATACATTAGAAAACAGTAAGTCACATTGCTGATTCATAGGGTTTTTCAACCAAAGATAATGAAACCAAGTTAAACTTACAGAATGAATTTTTAATCCACACTTCAGTTGTTAGCTAGATTTTCCCTAATTTTTAGGATACTTGAGTTTTTTCTACTTCACAGATGTATTTTGTTAAGTAATAGATTAGCCATAAAAGGTAATAATCCATACTCAAGTTTATGTATTTTTCTTGTGTTGGTACTTTAAATCACAGCATCATCAGGTCAATCAGGTCCAGTTCCCTACTCAATGATGGTAGAATTTTGACCTTTAATCACAGAATCATGGAATTATTTAGGCTGGAAGATACCTTTTAGAATTGTTATACATAATTTACATGTCAGCAATACTTCAAGTTACTTCTTCTGATGTGATTTATTTTACTTTTACAGTTGTCAAAATTTGTCACAATAATTCTGTTTATAGCTTAACTTTCATATAATTCCAGATACTATTTTTCAGTTTGGAATAACCTAAATAATTGTCTTCCAGAGTTCTGCAACTTAATCCTGTTTTGGATTTTACTTCACTGAGTAACCAAAGATGGAGCATTTTTTTCAAGAGACATAAAGTACTGTAATATTGAAAACACTCACTCTTACCATAACAACGTGCCCTGGAGGAAGGTCCTGGACTGAAATTGATTTTAATTCAGATGACCCATGCCAGTTGTACCATCTAGTTCTTATTTATTACCAGTTTTTGGATATGTTCATCATTGATACATCTTTAAAAATTAAGTTTCAATTTCCAGATGACCCACTGAATACTTTTAAAATACTGAAATGAGCTCAGTGTTATAAAAAGCATAACTTTGCTTCACTGCAGTATCCCAATGTGCCTTAATCACTTTATAGCCTTCAGGACTTATATAACTATGATTTGGCATAACCTTACCGTCTGTCTACTTTTCAAATTTGCTCTAATTTAAAGCCCATTTTAAAACTTTTGTTATTTGTATTTTTCTTATCAACTTCTTTTTCTTGGAAGCCTGAAAAATGTTGGTTTGATGCAAAAAGACCTCTGGAATTTTGTCATTTTAGACAAGCTTACTTCTTGCCATTGACTCACACTTGCACTTGGATGAGCATTTTTACTGGGTGTTGACAAATTTCTTACCTGAAAGGAGGCTGACATTTTACCATGCAATCACTACTATTAGCTAATATTAACTGAAAACAATCATTCATTCTCCTGTTATTTCAAAATTCATCAGCTAATTCCAATTTTTTCAAGAAGTAAGAAAAGTATGCCAAAGAACACCATGCTAAGGATATTCCTGTCTTGTAACTGAGAATTTCAATTTAATTTCAGTTTGTCTTGCTAAAAACACCACTGAATAAACCGATGTAAAAATGGAATAGCTTCCCTGCTTTTCTGTTTCTATAATGTTTCTATTCTTTTCTGTTTCTATTCTAAATTAAGCTGATATCAACTTGCACAGTTTTATCATAGATCTATTCAACCAAGCTCTACAGACTGCCAATTTGGAACCTTACCCAAGTGAACAACTCTAAATTCAACTGCAGGAGATATGTCAGAGTGCTGGAAAGCTGTTTGATTAGGACAGGATATGGTGAAAGGACTATTCTGAATGCTCTCAAGGCTCCTCATTGTCCTGCTGGTTCCTGTTACAATTGCAAAGGACAGCAGGTTCGGGGTTCACCAATGAAATTTCAGTGCTTTTCTTTTCAGACATAGTAAAAAATGCAAACAATGCAAAGTTATGGTGTGTTATGCTCTTTATGAACTGTCAACTAGCTCAGAAGAAAGCAAAAGTATGCTTTTATCTGTTTTGTGATGCAGACTACACCTCCTACAACTACCTTCTGGGCATTTGCAAACTTAAATAAAGTTACCTCGTAAGAGCTTTATGCCATAGCTGAATTATAAAATGGAATTGACGTGAGATAAAAATAATATTTTTCTTTTAAAGCAGTCATTGTAAAATACAACTCATATATCTAAATAGTTTTTTCTCTAAGATTTTGCTTTGTACAATTTTAATACACAATTTTTGAACTTGGTTTCTGGATTATTTCTCACTAATGTTCCACTTCTAATTTTTTAATCATTCTTTATGTAACCAAGCCTTTTAAGGCAGACAGGTGTGGAATAAATTTGGTGCAATTCTGTTTTAAAGAAACTGAAAATACAGTCCTTTTTTTCCCCAGGTTTCACATGCCATATGGATACTGTTGTCCCATTTGTCATCCTAAGGGGCTGAATCTCGATACCTTCAGGAGTGAATAAACCAAAATGTTTTCAAACATGCCAACAAGACTTCAATTACTTTTCTCAATCCAACACTTCCAAGGCTTTTTTTCCTGCACTCTTTCCTCTCCTGCATAACTCTTGCAACTACCCTCACTTGCTCTCACATCTCTTACCTCTCTGGGTACTGTCTGCATGTTGAAAAGTGGCATCTGTGATCAGTCACCGCCTCTCACTTCCTCAAAGGCCTGAATGTTGACTTCAGTGCCTCTTTACACACTTATTTGCACACTTATTTTGAGGACTTTTGAGAGACCTTGACAAGACCTATTTATTTTAGTCAAATTTGGCCAAAATTCAGCCAATATTCAATACTAAGTTAAGCTCTAGAAGAAAAAGAGCAGATAGAAAAGTAAAGCATAATGACAAAACTTTTTGCTCTCACAAGAAACTTGTCTAAAATAGATCTGTCAAGATATTATTTTATCATCTCCCTCCCAAAAAGTAAAACTTTAATCATAATCTTTTTTGCTCCTGCAAAAACTGTAACTTCCAGAGCTACTGAACTACCAACATGCCTTTGTAACACAAGTGACAGTCTTGCAGTAATATTTATTTTCCCACATTATTCCAGTTCTTTGATAATCCTACCCATAATCAAAACAACAGCCATAAAGATAAACACAGTGGTTTTACTGTCCTAAAAAGTGATGAGATTCCAGTGAATGTTTTCCGTTTGGACCTGATGGAGGCCTCAACTGAGTGTAACAATTTCTGCATTTACAAAAGCTCTTACGAAACAAAAGCAGTGCTGCCTGTAGAGTCTCTATTGCTTTTTTAGCAGCTCAGGTGAGCCGCATTGTAAAGACCTATATTTCTGTTCCACTCTGCTGAAAGCTTCTCATTGCTTACTAGAACCTTTATGTGGCAACTGTCACATCACTTTGAGAGAATATTAAAAAGTAAACAGTTTTCCCATCCTCAATTGTTTAGATACCCTGTGTGTCAGCTGGAAAGTTTACAGATGAAGAGATTGCACAGACTTCATAGAACAGTCAGAAGACCATCAAACAAGGTAGAAATCAAGAAGCTTACTAGCAATTTATTTTTCCTTTTATCTCTATATTCAAACTGTTTTTGAACAATGCCTCATTTCATCTAAACAGCCAATATGAAAGGGGTACCTGTCATAGAGGAGCTCCAGTTCCCTGGTTGCCAGATAATATCATGAAATGTATTTGCAAAGGCAAACTCACTTTTATAAATGCAAAGGGGTTTTGCTATGTTACTCAAGTCTAGTCATTCAAGTAAACAGTAAAGAGAATTGATGTTTTAAAAGTAAGATCGTACGTAAGGATAGTTTAAATAACTCAGGAATGTAGAAAAAAGATTGCTACAGCTATATTGATGAAAAACCAATTTTAGATTTGATTTCAAAGAATTCCACTGAAGCTTATTCTCTATTTCAGTCTAATGTTAATTATTATATATTTGAAAATAGTTCCAAATACTTGCTTTGAATATTAGATTATCTTTTCTGGAATAGAAAATAGCTTATTTTTATAATAATCTTTCAACAGCTTCAGGGACTTATCTCTTGCATGCATATGCTGACTGGACATACACTCGAGCCTGTAAAAGGCATATATAAGCGTGTAAAAAAATAGTCAACATGCAGACAATATTTCACATCTCATGACCTAGAAGTTTCCAACAGATCATGACAATGGAGCTTAATATTTGCAGCTGGCTGTCCAGGCATGGAGAAGCACTCCTAGTTTAGACAAGACATTTACTGTCTTTTTTGAGACAGTGGTTTATAACTCCCAATCTTGTATTCCAATTTGAACATTTGGAGGACTCCTCTTTCAATGAATTAGTAAAACTACCTCCATATGCAAGTCCAGATGGAACACAGCTCTCAAGGTATTTGTAGACAAAAGGACATTTTAGTTACCCATAAATAAAACAGGAGAGAATAAACTTATGTTGTTTGAGATTCATAGCAGTGAGGCACACATCACCTTAACAATGCATCTGAAAGGAAAAGGATGCATTCTACTACAAATGATCTACTAACATGAAAGGAGAAAATCAAGAGTGTAAGCCTGCAATAATGGAAAAAGAAATTTTTTCTGATCTTCAGTCACAGGGAAAATGCAGTAGAAGTATTAGGAAAAAAACAAGACAAATCACACAGAAATAGAGATGCTTTCTCAATAAGTATTACAGTAATAAACTATTATTAATTTGCACATTATTAGAAACTTAAAACCACTACTTTAGTTAAGGGTATTTGCAAAGAAAACAAACATGTTTCGTTCAAGTTTGTCACCAGATTTATGTAATACTAGATAAAGGAAAATATCTTTCAATCAAATATCTATCAATCAAAGATTTCTCTTTAGCACAATCGCATTCACGGACATGCAATGCCAAAAAGATGGTGTTATAGTAAATACTTTTAAAAATATAAAATATTTATTGTTTCATTTGAAATGCGAAATTAAATGTTAAAATTAATGTGTGTCTTCAAATATGGGTAGAAGATCAGCGCAATAAAAGGTAGCTTTTAAAATTTCTTATCTGTTCGCAACACTAGAAATAAATCAGTGTGCTGATTTATAAATATAAAATGCAAAAAATTATTTCTGTCTTAAAAGTCTAAGTTTCAGTCATTTCATATGGTAGAAAAACTTTATTCAAAACCATTTGCCTATAAGCAGCTTTTCAATATGACATTCTAAATCTAGACAAGAGATATATCTTAAGAATTAGCTGGCATTTTAAGGTTCTCTTTTAATTCATTATTCAAATGCAAAAAGACAAAAACGTTTCAGGACTTGGTGAAGTTACACTGAAACAAATGAAATGCCCAGCTTGGTGCTACTGTAAAGAACAAAGAGTTGCTGCAGGAAGAGGAAGAATGGCCACCATAATAACTGATATATTCCCAAGCATCAGAGCCATAACCCACAGTGCTGCCAGTGCTCTGGGATGTCCCCACCTGGAAATGGCAGTAGCCATTTTCAACAGGTAGAAAGGGTTTGGATGACTTGAATTCAACTCTACAGCTGCCAGTTTAGGTTACCTTTGTTGAAAGATTACTTAAAAATAGGTAATATTACTTAACTAGAACATTATAATGATGAGCATAATACATTGGAAAGTTATTCAAAACTTGAATGCAAGTGATAATTCCCCAAAAACATAACAATGCTTCAGTTTGGATTGAAATTTATGCAGCCAAAGAACTCAGATTATCAATTCAAACTTTGCAACTTGTTTGAAACCTAACTAACTAACTAACTAACGTACTTAGTTTACCATATGCCATCTCTTCATATTAAAAAAAAATCTGATTTTTTTTTTTTCATTTGAGTACAAACCACTATTTTTCCCTACCGTACATGCTGGAGTACAACTTTTCAAGTAAAGAATGGTTACCTTAAATCAAATAAACTGTAATATTAAGCCAATTTGTGGCTTTTTTGCTTACTAACCAATGCTTAGAAGGGTGATAGTTAAGCAAAAACCTTTCAGCTTTTACAGACTTTTGGACACTTTGTTTACCAATCTGTAATTTTTCATCCCTGATTTAATGCTCGTGAGGAAAGTTTACAATTAACCTCTAAGCTACAGGTACTAGATTTGCTACTACATTGTGTGTGGGGAACATCAATCTGTTACAGAAAAGTGAAAGCTGTGCTTCAAAGTGTAGTATTTCAGCATAAGATCTGTGATCAAATATGTGATTGATTATTCCTACCACTGAAGAGAACAAAGCCCAGAATCCTTTTCCCTGCCTCTGTGCACTCTTTGGATTTCTAAGCATTCAGCTTCAGCTTTCCCTTATCAAGAAATGTAGGGAAAGAGGCTCCTGCTATTTGGTAAGTAATTATTTCAGTGGGCACATTTAGGTTACCTTCCTTCATTTCAGCAGCGGAAGAATTCTCATGGAACATGTTTGCTAATCTGCTTATGGTCCTGCCCAAGCAAGGAACTATTACCAAACACTCAACTGCATTTTATTCAGACATCAAATCTTAACCTAAATTAGCAATGACATAGGGAGAACTCACTGTATATACAATCCCCTTTTTGCTTCTTCGACATTTCTGATAGATAGCACATTTACATCAACCTTTAAAGAAATACAGACACTTTTACTTCTGCTATCAGAAAATTTACGAGACAATGGCTGCATTTAAATGAAAGTATTTCCCATTTATCTCCCATCCTGTTAAAAGGTGTCACTGACATGCAAAACAACTTCCAAGAACACCATTCTTTTAACAATAATAGATTTGATTTAATTCCTCATTTAATTAGATGAGAACCAGTGGTACATTTAGGTCACATAAATGGCTTAATTAGGATCAACTTAGCTTGATTGATTATAGCATGAAAGAACACACAGATGTATCTTATAACAACCTCCTCAAAATATAAATTACTTTAGTGTAGTATGACAGATTTGGGACTGGACAAGTGAACTTCATGACACAAGTTGCAAGACAATATTAAACGGATCACTACAAAACATACAAATTAAAAACACCCACTCAAAAACCAAAGGCAAACATTCTTCTGTGTTAAAAACCCCCAAAAGAAATAAAGCTAGTTACAAGAAAAGATTGCATCTCCTGTAATTCCAATTTCAGATCATGCAATTTTTTTGCCTTTCTGCTTCTGGGCCAGTTGCCATAATAGAGGTCAACAGCAGCAGCGAGTTATTGTTGAAAAGCAGACCTCATCTCTAATCTAAATTGTCCAGCCACATCTTTGTCTAAAAGTAGAAAAACTTCCCCATATAGAAATACCTATAAAAAGTGGCAGGACAAAGCTTTTAAAACTTGCTTTATTTTAGAACTGAATTATGGGTTTTAATCTCCTACTGTAAAGCAGATTTTTAAGTCCTTGAATCAGTGTAGGTCACTTTCACAACCCTTTCATATTTATCAATTTCCGTTTTGAAGGCCAGATAACAGAAGTAGACAGTGTCCCACAGCCTATCTTTGCTCTGCACAGTGAAAACAACTTCTTGCTATTATTCAATAACTCTCCACTTAGACATGAATAAGGATCACACTCAGCTCTTTTAGGCTGCTGCATTGCTCTGAAAACTCAGACCTACCCCATTAGAATTTCAAGGTCCTTGTAAGAGTTACTACTTACTAAATATATTTATGTGTTTACACAGACAAATGTCTTTACATAGAGAATCTTACAAGGCACCTTGAAGACAAAACACAGTATCAGTAGCTTGATTTCAAGATTAGCACAATTGAAAAAAAAAGGAAAATTCAGAGAGGTTGCTGTTACATCTGTTCTCTCAAATCACTGCTCTCCATTTTGCTTCACAGAAACGGAACTTGTTTGAATTAAAATGTCAATAATGAAACTCACTATATAAAAACAATGTTAATAATTAGAATTAGAAATTAATCCATTTTTGCTGCATGATTTTATGAATAAGAGTGAGACTTGGGAGCAAAACATAATTCATACAATTGTATGCAAGTTAAAGGGGTTTTTAGGCCAATACTAAATACTCAGCTGATTTCTATAAAAAAATACTATCAAGGAATATCTAGTTCATGGAGTGAAACTTTTTAATTTATTGCAATTAATTCTGTACAACTTTTTATGGTTTGATTTTGCGATTTTTTTAGTCCTTTTGATTACTGTTGCCAGATCGGCTTTAATAAATTAAACATTCATTTTGTGTACCCACAGTATCCTCATTCTTGAATTATACATATAAACTTATTAGTTAATTCGTATTTTAAGATTGTAGTTCAATTAATACTTAAAAGCTGGCACTACCAACAAATGAAGAGCTCTGCCATTTTCTCCCCTCTGGGTATCCCTTCCTCAAAAGCATTAATTCATCAAACCATAGTTAGAGGCAGTGAAATCAATATTCAAGGATAACTGCAGGAAACTTTGTTTCAGGTTTCCTTTTTCAAGTTATCTTTCATCTTTCTGGTTTTTAGGCCTTATGGGAAGGAGCACATACTGTTATTTAAAGCATGTAGATGGCTTCCTTACCTCCACATCCCTTCATTCTCCAGCTTGAAATGCAGATATGACAGATATGACTTCTACATTAACCTGTCCTTCCTATTAATCTGTTTTCTTTTTCATTTATTTTATGATTTTTTTTTTGTCGAGTTATTTTATAGACCTTTTTCAATTTATTATTGGGGAATGCCACTATGACATCATAAATCAGCAGGCAAAAAATGGTAAGAGGCAGCTCTGTTTTAGCATGCAGCAGTGATGACAGAACATTATAACCTGGCTAACTAAATAATTTAAAGAAAATTAATCAAAAATTTCATGATAAATATGTCTTCGTAAGTTCTCTACATTTTGGCTCTTATTACTAGTAAATAATATATGCTTCTTATAAAAATTCCTACTTAAATTATTTATAAACAGTTTGACCATAGATATCAAAGGAAAAACGAACTACAGGAGTGATGCAATTACAGGCAAGACATAATTTTAGAATTAAAAAAAGCATACATACAACTATCTCTTACAATTTTTTTCTCTAGAATGCCAATATGAGTGAAACAAAGGACAAGGAAAACTTATGCTACAGTGTAAAATAACTTGCATTTACAGAAGTCTAAAACAGAATTATCAATCATTTAATATATTTAAGCCAGAAAAGCTGAACTTGATTCCAGAACTACCATGTCAAACACAAAGAACAACTCCTTAACTGACCCTTGATTCTTCACAGAGGAGAACAGGTCTAACTAATCTGCTATCAGGCAAATATCAGCTTGCTCATTAAAACTCATTCTACTTCCCAAATTCCAAAAACAAGCTTAGCTTTTATATCTAGTTAGGAGAGGATTGGACAAAGAAAATTCCAGAACTCTATGTATTCTCAGCTTATATAAGCCTCCTAATTCTTTGGAGAAGGTATTATCTAAATTGTTTCACTGAAGATAAAGTTCAGAAACTGCAAAAATTTTGTGCTGCGAATAAAACTAAAAAATATCAAGCAGTAGCAAAAAAGATAAAAAAGACAGATGTACAAACATAAACAATTTTTTCATTAAGTACATTTTACTACATTATTATCTATTCAGGTCTGCAAATTACAAGAAAGCATCTCTCTCTAAGAGGATATATTTTTCTGACTTGGCCTATTTCTATAATTTACATTGAACACTTGCTAAAATTATTCACTTGTATGAATATTTTTGAACCACAATTTTAAAAAATTAAAAAATCCCTACACTACATAGGAGAAATGTTTTGTTTATGAAAAATGAAAATTGATAAAAGTTGATGAATTTTAATACATTTATTTTGAAAATCTAAAAATCCCATGCTGATTTCAGAATTTGTAGAGAAAAAAAAAATTAAAGGTGTGGTTTTGCAAACAAACTGCTCCTAACTAAACTTATTTGTCCCTGAAAAAAAACAGGGAATAAATAAATACCTATACAAGTAAATAAAAATCTGTATAGATTTAGGGAGACACAAAGAGCACAGAGAAGTCTTCAGCAAGATACAATGTCTTTAAAATTTAGCAGCAATTAAGTATCCAGTGAAGACTCCCTCTGAAGCCACTAAAGAGATGGATTGTCAGTATCCTTCATCCTCACTGACCAAGCCATTGCACAAGATGAGAATTTAACACAGTTAAATGTGTTAACAGTTAAATGTGTGGCTGGCCAATAGGCCCACTACAGGAAGATTGTCTTTCATAGCTCAATGTCCTCTAGCTCTAGAATATCAAAACTCAAATTAGTGGCATTCATTGTTAAAAAAATACTTGCTTGCATCAGGGTATTACATGTGCTCAGCCTTCAAACTATTCATCCTGATCTAGAAACTAATTGAAAGGGGAAAAAAAAATCCAACAAAAAACAACAAAAAGAAAGATCCCAAAATGTAAGGACTTAAAATGAAGCATTATTTTTATTTTCAACAGCAAGAGCCTTTATTGCAAGAAATCATCATCTATTTAAATAGATTTTCATGAAAGTATAAAATCTTTTGAAGCCATGTGTGCATGAGTACACTGTTTTCCAGCTTACTGTGCTCAAAAGTTGCTCTCAAAACTGCCTGCATCTAAATTCTGGAGTCACGTAGAAGAGACCACTGAGAACCATGTCCAGATTGTAGTTTCACTTACTAACTTCACCAAACATGAATAAAACTTCATCTGGAGTTCTTGATATTTGTTGTCCATTTACAGTTCTTTTTACAAAACATTCAACCATTTCTAAGAAACTTTTTTTTTGCAAAAAAAAATCTCATTCACAAAACCCACTTGAATTCTCAAAGCTAAGTTTTGTAGCTTCTTGAAGCTCTGAAGAACAGATGCTATTTCAATGTGCAAACATGCAAGTTTACGTGCAAACTGTAAACTGGATTTTTTAAATCTGATTAAGTTAATTTCAGACCTGTAAAACTTTAATAGTTACTTTAAGTTTCCATATGCACTGAATATGCAGTGTCCTAGTGAAAAGACTGAAGATGTCAATATGTTTTGACTATCAATCACACAGAGATAGATGTCATTTTAAACAAATATTACTTTGACACAAAGATATCTGACCCTCCAAACATCAGTGCCCATCTACTTATTCTAGGCAAATTGTTCCGTGTGATATAAGAATGGACCAGCTTGCTGATATACAAATAAAATTCATATTTAACACTGCCATTGGTTTTACAACATGGGTTTTGGATCTGTTCAGCTTGCATTAGGAATTATTTAATCCACTTCTTTATTTTGTTGAGGGTGTGAATGACTATTGGATATCATTTCTACTATACTTCTATTGCTTGATATTGGCAACATTCCTTATTTTTTAAAAGTTTATTAACAATAGCCTCTATTTAATTCTCTCTCATGAAAACTAGATTAATATCTAGCGGAGATAGATAGTTGCAGTCTGCTGAAAAATTATAATTTAAATCTCAAATACAAAACTTCTGTATTCAAAAAACTCTGCCAAGGCAGAGCTATTTTATCAAGGAAGTTCTTTCAACGCAACGGGCAAATAAGACGTAAAAGGCGCTCACGCACACAGCGGCAGCCACAGTTACCGTGCTCCACACGGCGTGAAAGGGACAGCAGACGAATCCAGCGGGAATGAGAGGGGATGTGGGAGGTGAAGCCTTACCTGACCAGTGTCCGGTGCTGGAGCCCGCCCTGTCGGTGCAGGTCTCGCTGACGGGCCGGAACACGGTCTCCCAGCCGCCGGTGGCGTAGCGCCAGTTCTGCGACTCCAGGATGAGCGTGCGCTGCGTGCCGTACGCGATCATGAAGCAGTACACCACGTGGTGCAGCTGGCAGCCATAGCCACAGCCTTTGTTGATGTTACACACAAGTTTCTTAGCCTTGCTGCAATCCTTCGGGTTCTGTAAGGACGGGTGAAAAAGTGGAGCTGAAGGGAAGATACACCAAAGGCACGCGTTTTTCTGGAAAACTGGCAAAGGTCATAAATCACGGAAGCCATCCTGCTATTATACATCTCCTATTAAAGAGGATGAGTAAGCTTCAGCTCCATGAAAATTTTATGTTAATTCTTCACTGTGAACGTGAACAGTTACTGAACATACTTCACTATCCTAATGTAAAATAGAATACATTCAAGATTTTAAATTACTTTCTCATTTGTAAGTCTGTCAGAATAAGTCAACATTTGGACTCCGAGCTCACATTTCATCAACATGATTCTTAGTGTTGGAGTGCTTTTTCCTTTGGCATTTTTTCAAGTTTGTTAGTTCTCTTTCAATAAGCATGCATGTCATCCAATAAAAGAAAATTTCCACCTGTCTACAACAATGCAGATTAAAACAAATGCTTATTAAAGGACTGCTTCCCAGGCTAACTGACCACTTAGTAAATACAGAATGCAAAACACACATCTGAGCAGACTGATAAAGGACAGAATTTGAACCTGCATACACTTTCCATAAAATAACATACTTCATGTCTGTAAACAAAGAAACCACAAGATAGGAGGAAAATGCCTCCACTGTATGAATGCAAATTAAAAGCACAAACTAATAAATACTTCTTGGTGTGTGGACAATGCAACATCATAATCAATAGAAGTTTTTCTTTACATAAAAGATATCACTTTTTTGTACATATTCATATTTGTTCAACTCTAGATATACTTCTAAATTCCAGAATGATCGTCTATAAACTCTCCAAGATGAAAGTTCCAGAAAAGGTGCAAGAAAACTGATATTTGAGAATCAATATAAATTCTGTTTCTTTCACATCTGAACAACTTTAAATAAAATTTTCTGTAAATTTGTAACAATCAAATAAAATCTTAAAAAAAATGATTCCTGTCTACAGAACTGAGATCTCTCCTTCAAGTGATCTTAAAGATAACCTGAATATTCTGAGTCTTAAAATATTTTTAAATAAAATTAATTTGTGCATTCAGTTGTGTAAAGGAGGGGATAACAACTCAGACTGGGAGAAGGGGTGTGTGGGGGGGAGGAAAACATAAAACATCCAAAACAAACCCAAAACTCTACAAGATGTGCTATACCTTCAGCATTTTTTTTCATTTTAAATACACCTGATTTAAAGCCTAACTAGGTATGAAAACTATAAATTAAATAAAATTTCCATTCCCAATTTTAGTTTCTCAGACCAATACTTTTGTCATCACAAATTTAATGGATAACCTGAGATTAAACCTAACTTTCGATACCTATCTTTAGAAATTATAACAAACATATTTCCCATAGTCTTTCAGAAGAGAAAGAGGCTCTTTCTCATATGCTGTACAAGTTTGCACAGAAAGAACTCCATGAAAAAATACCTCCTCATATAATTATTATCAGCAGCATTATATTTTTATTATTCCTATTGTCATTAATATTATCATATTTTGCTTGGTTACAGTTATCAAACCTTTCTTATCTCAACCCACAATGGGGTTTCTTTAGGGGTTTTTTTTGGTCGTTTGGGGTTTTTTTCCCATTGTTCTCCTCCCTGTCATACCAGGGAAGAGGAGGAGCGAGTGTTCCGGAGGTGTTTTGTTGCCAGCTTGGGTAAAGCCACAACACTGTTCTTTTTGAAAGGCATAATCTATGAGAATTTTTAGAAAATGCCCTTAGATTATGCTTTCTACACTTGCCATTACCTCCAAATGTTTGCATTTGCTAAAATGATAGCATTGAATCGATGTCATATTTGAAGTATTGTCAAGGTGAGCCCTTCTCACTTTCTTTCATGCAAATTCAAGCTTCATATAATGGCTTATGAACAATATTATGGAAATCAAGTAGTAATCACACAATGAAACATAATTCAATAGTGTGCTTACCAATGTTAATAAATGCACTTATTTGGGTTTTATCATTATTTTAGACTTAACTAAAAACTGTAATATTAGCTTGTGTCTTTAAAAAGAAGCTATTTTAACTAATTTCTTTATGACTGTGGGTTTTTTTCAAACAGCTATACTCAAGTAGCAAAAAGACAAAGCAGTATTTGAACTTCAATTGTCTATTGGGAACTTTAAAAGAGAAAGGGAAGTAGACATATTTGGCCATATTGCAGTTTCGAATGGTATTTCCAGGAAAAGGTGGAAATATTACCCATTGATAAGGAAGAAAAGTTACATTTCAAGCATCAGAATAACTTGGGTGTTCATAACCAGAACTGCCAACCAAAGCAACCAGTAAAAGTACTGAGCTGATAAAGGATAACAGCCAATTTCAAAACCAATTAAGACTGACAAAAGAGTTTTCCTCCTGGCACAAAGTCACAGAAAAGGATTATAAATCCCTGATTTGAATGGGTAGTACATTCTGTTCTCAACCCTAATGACACTGCTCATCACACTCTTATCTCCAATTTAATGATCTACATAATCAAGAGAGGGATGAAAGGGACCTCCATGAATGTCAAGCTCTGTAATGTAACAGCCATACAACTGCAGTAAAAAGAAAAACAAACCCACACAAAATCCCAAAAAAACCCTACAGCTGACCAATCACACAAAACATACTTCAATATATAGAAGATTAGATCATCAAGCCATTCGAGAGTTTACAGCTTTTATCTTCCTCAGAATAACTTCTATGAACAATGCAACTGAAAAAAATAACAAATTTTCAGAATAGTAAAATGGTTAGAATTACATATTCCTATGGCAGAGAATATTATCTAAAATAAAAGTAGATTTTTTCAAATGGCAATTAAATGGTCTTTCATCACGAAGATGGGCATATACTGTTGCTCTCACAAAATTCAGGGTTTCCACTGTATTCTTCTTCCAGGACTCTTGGTTGGCCTATTCACAGAAAGTAGGTTCAGATGGGAATAATGTTCCAAGTGCTGCCTCAATGCCTCACCATCTTCCAGGGCTTTAAAGTGTGTAGTCAACCACCAAAACACATCACAAACTGGCAACAGTAAACCCTTAACATATTTTACTGTATGAGAAACAACTCATAAAACAGTACAGTGAAATGTACTTAATCCAATGAATCACAACAGATTAGAGTGGAGTGGGAAAGCACTCTGCTACCATTTACTAAGTGAACCCATAAACACAGTATGATGCTCACTAACAAAGCTGTTCTTTTTTTATATTTTCAATAAATATTTTATTCTTTGATGTTACACAGCCTACCGGAGAAGAGTCTCATCCAAAATCTTTAGAAAAATCCCTTTTTTTTTACAGAAATATGTCAAAAATGGGTGTTCCTCATCCTCATTATGACAAATGCAATTAATACCATCTTCTATTCCCCTTCTTTTGTGATGTCATTTGTAGTCCTTCCTTTTCATATCAGCTCCCCTCAAGACTTTGGGGGCAGAAAAAATCCAAACAAAGAAACAGAAAAACCAAACAAACCACCTGCTGGAAGAAAACGTTCCTCTCTCCCTAGTCAGAAATAGTAGGTATTTGATTTGAGAGACAGAGATCTCAAACCTTCCTCTAATATTAATTCCTCCAGTTTACACATACCCTCCTATGACACAAGTTTCATAGAGGAGTAAAACATCCCAGCGTGCAGATGGACCTTAACACATTGTGTCCCTCAATCCTAGAGAAAATCTCACACAGGGAGCAGCAGTGATCACACTTTCTCAGGTGGTTATTACACTAAAACCATATCATAAACCTCTGGTTCAATTGATTACAGTTGTACAGGGTGCATCCCTTTGCATGTATGCAAGGTGCTCAGAGCCTTTTTTATCATTGTTGTCATTTTAGCATAAGCACTTTTATTAAATATATGAATCAGAAATTTTAATATGAGGCAAAGAATTTAACACACTTTAAGATAGAAAAATCTAAGTGATACATTAAATCGCCAAAAATACTGCAAAGTCCAGAAAGCTCAGAAAAATATCTTGTGAGCAACTTTCTTTTCTTTGCATACATACAAAGCCCCAACCAAATAGTATGGTAGAATATGACCAGAATATGGCAAACTATGACTAATATAATCGATGTGTTGCTGAGTACTTAGTAACCTTTTTCACCTGATTGTATTTTTAACCTTCAAAGCTGAACAAAAAGTTTCGGGTTTTTTTTTGAATCAGAGGCAAAAATATTCTGCTATTGCAAGACTGCATGCTGAATCACAAACTTCCCAAAATAAACAGAACAAAAATAAGCACAAAAGAGAAGGGACAGAAAACTGCTGCCTTCATAATCATTTACTCACTTGATTACAGTACTACAGGTGCTCTTATCTGACTTCTCTTGTGCATTTCCTTCAGCTATTCAATAAAATACATCTTTGAAAGTAAGGCCTTTGTCTTAAATATAAAGTCCTAACTTTTTAAATGTTGCTCTAACTATAGGGAACTAGTTACATGTCGCCTCATTAAATCAAATTTATGGTAATGTCATCCAAACGAAGTAGCAGTCATCACTATTCACAATCATTCAGCTAAATTACTTCCCAAGGAGATGTCCCAAAATAATGCAGCTGTCACTGTTCAACATGTACCAGAAAAAAACCTATGCAGTACTTTCATACTTAACAAAAAAAAAGCCCCCCCACAAAAAAAAAAAAAAAAAAAAAAAAAACACANATTACAAATATGTCCCATGTAATTCTTTTTGGCATCAACTTGAGGGGCAAGGGTTGTTGAATTTTTTATTTTATTTTAAAATACAGTTTTATTATTAATAGACGTATATAAATGTGTGTAATTTTGAACTATTTAACTGCTTTACATGGGTGCATATTTGTTAAAGCAAATAACTTTATGCTCTTTTTGATGACTTGCACAGTTATACTACTAAACAGGACAACAATTGGATAGTGAAGGAAAAGGTAGAGAAAAGCTATAAACATCAGCATGAAAAGCAGCTACTGCCAAACAGTGGTATCTAAATTAAAAAATAAGGAACTGTTCTCAGAAAGGAGTTGAAGAACAATAAAGTGGTGAATCCTGCACAATTCAGAGAGATGTTTTTCCTCAGAAGGGTGCCTTTTTTTATTTAACAAGCAACAAATACATCATAGTTTGGTCACAGAAGAGAAGGATTCATCAGCTGAACTGTAAAATAATGAAAATCTGAGAAACTAATTCAGCTATTTACACAAGAGAAAAGATCAGGCATTAGGAGTGACCATACAAAACTGATGAACACATGCCATGAAAAATAAACCAAGCACAAATAAAACAGACTTCATTAAATATCTTTTCGATCACTACATAAATAGCTGCATGCATTCAGTAATGAAAGAAATTCAAACACCTTCAGATCAAGTTTTATTTAAATTTTATACTCACATAAGTGCACATATATTAAAAAGGTCTTATACACTCAAAAAAATGAGCATCTAGAGAAGTCTCAAACATCTGTTGAAACAACCTAGGACTAGACAATACACTATACAAGCCCTTCAATTTTGCTTCTTTATGTTTTTAAAAATGGGTTGCTAGTTCAGAACTTTGATACAAGGACTTGTATATTTTTATTTTTAAGACTATGCAGACATATTTATGCATTTTGATACTCTAAAGAATAAAATAAAAAAATCAACCAGAGAATTATCTTTTACAATAAAATGAAGAATTCAAACAGATAAGTACAGCCCAGTAAAAACCATGGATCCAAAAAAGCCCCTACAAAGAAATAAATAAACCAAAAGAACCAACAACAAAAATACAAACCCCAATTACTTAGAATATTACATTCCATACAGATATAAAGTAATTTTTGAAACAAATGTAAAAGTTTCTTTCCTACATAGTACATTCATATACCAATATTCATTTTAAACCGCAATGTAATTATTCTATTGCAAGGTTTTAGCTAAGTCTTATGTACACAAGAAGAAAAAAATGTTTCTCTTGATTCAAAAGCTCTATCCTCTTACCTGTAAATAAGTTATTCTTCTCTGTACCAAGTCTGTTAGATCTTTGGCCTCTTTTTCTCGCCAGTCTCCAGCTCCATCTGTTTGACTGAGGTAGTACAAGTCCGTCATTATTGACCTATAAATAACAAAGGAAAACAATCTTAACATTACTAAATGGGAGGATTAAATGAAATCAAAAATAAATGAACGAGATATTTCAACTGCAGCTTCAAAATCTGTTTCTTCATGCCACCTCCAACTGCACAATTCAAACAGCAGCCAAGACAGTCTGACAGCATCCTTCATCTAATAAATGTTCCATACCCAACAGCAATTAAAAATTCAAAATTCTAAACAGACTTATGGCCATGCAAGTCCATACTACAAAACATAAATTTTGAGAAACTATCAAATACTTAATTATCTAATACATTAGAGATTCTCTTCTTAGGGTTATGACATTTCATTGGCCAAAAAAGAGAATAAAGAACTCGACATCATGAAAATAAAAATGTTATAGGACATTTATTTGTTAAAATTTGCATGCAGATTAGTCAAAATTACTGATTTTGTCCAAACAGTATCACCCTGCAAAAAGATTTTCTTTTATCTTTGTGGATTTTTGGGAAGAAATAGAAAACTAGAGACAAACTATTCAAGGTGTTTCTAGAAATATTAATGATAATTCTAAATGTAAAAGGTGGTCCAATTCAGAACCAGTAATTTCAGAGTTGGTTTCAAAGATTGAGAATGTTTAATATTGCTAAACATTTCTCCGTAACAGTGCTAAAGCTTTAAGTTTCAACCATTTTTCTTAACACTTTCATCTGAACTTCAGATACTGCTACTTAATGCCTGAAATTCTTGATAAACCACAAGTTTGGTCACTAGAAACAAAAGCAGAAACAGAACAAAGGCAGAGAAATTTGGGAGGTGACCAAAAAACAGTGTGAGGGCAAGACAAACACATTTCCTAACATTTGAAGTGGTCTTGTCAAGCTGCTGGCAGCACTTGTTAGCACTGGAAGCACAAACCCAGTTAGCCGAGATTACCTCTTGTACCTAAGTGAAAGGAGCAGGCTGCATATCCCTGCTAGGAAACTGCTTCCAATGACACAATATTTAAGCAGTAAACACTGAAATAAATCAAATTCAGGCAGCCCTATCTTTATCAGCAGAGTTATCAGACAAACTTTTCTTGCTAATTTAATAACTGGATTTACGGATCTGTAGTTTTATTCTCATGCACTCATTCTGCTCTTCATCCCCATGCTTCTACACAGGGTAACAGAGCCACTGACTCCAGCACCTGCTATTGTATTAAATATTCCACCCAAATTATTCAGTAGCAGTAATCCTCACCTTCTGTCAATCAAATGGAAGAACCTTATCTACATTCTAATCTGAAACTATATAAACTGGATTTTCTTCTACAGGGTAATTGAGCTTGAAACACCCTATTACAGCTTTGCATAAAAATTAGTTTAAAGCATCACCAGGTAGCTAGTTTTAAATCAGTAGCTATTACAGACACATAATACTCAGTAACACACACACACAGTTTAAAGTGAATTAGAACAGAACTAATGATGGACTAGCTCTAATACAATGGATTATATACAGATAACTGAACAGATAAAGGGTCTGCTCCTCTTAAGACAGTTTCCTTTTTCACAGAAAATGCATAGGCTAGTAGGCATACTAGAAAATTAAATAAATGCATCTTCTTGGGAGTTTAAAACACATTTTTCCTCCCAGTCAGGATGTAACCATGTTGGGTGTTTTAAGAAAAAATACAAAGTTAAGGTTTAAACATTAAAAAATGAAAAAAACCCCTCTCTGTCATTAAAAGCAGCTGTGCAACCACATAGGCACAATTTAAACCATTTGCAAATGCTCTTTCATTAGCCTTAAAAAAGTATTTTCTGTACCTGTGATGTAAGTAATCAGTGTACTCTTCCTATACTTTATAGAAATATATTTCCATTAAATATTGAAAAAATAACTGAAAATACAAAGTTTACTAATTAAAAAAAAAGTTAGCTCTTAAGCAATTTTTTCTATTTGTATGGAAAAAAAGTGTCGCACAAATTTTATTCTTTATATTATCGGCCATGGTGACCATGACAAAGAAAAGGCAGTAATTTAGTTATAATAATCAGCCTTTTGGATGAAATATAATTACTTTGATAATTTTTGAGGTAAGAGAAATGGTGAGAGTGTCCTTACACAGCCTCAATGACTCACCATATTAGGTAAAGGCAGCTTTGCTCAGTAGAAACCATAAAAAGTATCAAATGATTTGCAGGAAATGTTATGAATTCATGAAAGAGGTTTCAGAAAGTATCCATAATCTTCTTTGAAAAAAAAAAATAAAACCTTGAAGTAAACCAGGAAGTGAAAAATTCACAGGTGTTATCACACAGAAATGATTATAAGGTAGAGCTATTTTAAGACACAGCCACAGAGTCCTTCTTTCTTTGATTGTTACTGCTCAGAAATATGCATTTTCTAGCTACATCTGCTAGGGTTTTTTGAGTGTGACAGATCACTGTGATAACTTATTAATACAGATTTAGAAGAGCCACAAATACCAAAGACCAGGGTCATGCTCCATGCAGGGAATTAAAAGCACAGGGAGTGGTGATCCATGAGCCCAGGATAGCTCAGTGCAGACAAAGGATGAGCCTGCACAGGGTTATCAGAGGCTACTGCAGGTGCTCAGATGGCAGGAAACTTCACACAGAGGCACTGCAGATATTTACTGCATCAAACTTGGTCTTTCACTGGCTTACTAACCAACAGCATCAACTCGCTGCTGTTGTTGCTTTATATCATAAAATAAATCTTGGAGCTGCACTTAAAAGGCATTTTGCTCCTGAAAAGTAGAATGGAGGAAAAAATCTGGCTGTTTCATCTGTATTTGATTGCGAAAAACAAGAAGGAAGGGTGGGTGTTTTTAGCAATCAGTCTAGACATTTATTCCAGTCATATGAAAAAATTTAAACTTCTTGAAAATTTTACATCAACAAATAAAAACTCAAATGGAAAACATGTAATTCAAAGGAAATAATGTGAAAATTTGTCCAAACACTATGCATCAAATATTGGCCAGTTACCATAAAATCCCTGATGATAGCTACTCGCTGGGAGAAGGAATAAAACTAACTCAGTAACAGCTAACTTGCAAACAACTTTTGTCAACACAGGAAACAACTATGACAACTAGAGGATAAATTTGCTCTTTTTTAATAACTCGATATAAAATATTCTTTCCAATGTTTAGATGAATTTACTCTCAACAGCCCTCTTCCCTCTAGCAACTATGAGAACACAATTATGTAATTCTCAAGGAAACTCTTGTGTTGGGCAACACTGTTTCTCAAATAGAACCAGTACAGAAATACTTGACAAAAACATATGCAAGACAAGCAGTCTCTTGGAGAAAATCCACACAGCTCCTAAGGCGTAGCCAACAAACAGTGATTAAGGCATCCAACAAGAAGCACTAGCATATGAGCAGTAAACAATTTGCTTAACATCACCAAGATTAACAAAGAACTCTAATACTACTTGTCCAGAACCACAGAAACTAAAGTTTATAATCTCTTAGAAAGCAAATCCCAATCTATGACACACTAGGCTTTCCTCAAAAACAAGATAAAAATTAGTCTCTTTCCTTACACAGTTATCTCATAATTTGTTACCCACCTCTTTGTTTTCCCACATGCATCTTCTTGGGAGTTTACTTTAAGTACTTATAATTTACTTTTAAGTACTTATAATTAACACTAACCTTTGTAATCTAAACATTAGATTATAATATACATTAAAATTTCTGAGATATTTTTATGGGTATTTATGTGCGTGTATATATACAAAAGTAAGTAATACCAGCTACAGTTTCAGTCTTCCATTTATCTAAAATATAACTTTTTAAGACAGCACTGTAAACAAGAGCATTCAACCACAGGTTTAATCCATTTAAAAAAAATTCAGAAAGTGCATATGTACTTCAAAAAACCAAACCAAACCAACAAACAAAACAGGCAATAAGTAAAAAACAAAAGAACAAAACCCCAAACAAACAAAAAAACAAAAACAAAACAAACCAACAAACAGAAACCAAACAAAAAAGCTCCAAAAACCTGTGCTTCTCAGAGTGAATGAGAACATCTGATTTGCTCATTCCAAACGTATGCTGTGCTCCTTTCGGAGCAGAGACCAGATGGACAGCGTGGGGGGAAGATGAGCTCGCTCCTTCCCTGGGGAGCTACTGCGCTTTGTCAGGGAAAAGAACACCCCGGGGACAGCAGGGCATCACATGCCAAAGGATGTGCACACAAAGGACTGGGAATTTTCCTGCAACTCACGAAACAAGGATGAAAGATTAAAGGGAAAGAAGGAGACAGCTTGACCTCAAAGGTGCAGGGAAAAAACTTCCTGAGGACTAGAGGCAGCCAAGAGGCGCATTCTGCAACACAAGATAATTCTACTGCTTAAAGGCAACATTGCAAATGCACCAGGAACACAGGCTGAATATCACAGAAACATTTTTGTATCTGGTTTGGTTTTTTTTTCTAATGCAATTCCTTTGATTTTCTATACTGTAAACAGATTGTCTAGATTCAGTTTAATAAAAACTAGTTTATGGCTATTTGATTTTAGCTCAAATGACTTTAGTCTTCTTTGAGGACCTCACCAGACAGAAAGGTCTACACAGATCTATTACTTAGACTAAACAGACTTCAAATTACTCTGTATTTAATAACCACCATGACAACTGAAAGAATACTTGTACTCAACACAAAAATTCTCAGAGGAAAAAAAAGAGCAGTTGGGATTGCTTGCATCATATACAAACTTCTTTCAGTAGCACAGTGAGATTCATCTCATAACTTCAAGAGGTCTAGAGGGCAGTTTTATAATTCAATGCAAAGGAGTTTCTGCACGTCTCGAATGTGTTTCACCTCATCCTGAAGTATAGAGAGACGTGAACATAAGGGTGTCAGAAATGCATAAACTTGCAAATTAAGACTTAATGAATTAATAATCATTGGTGTAGAACAGAAAGAACTAAGGAAAAGGCCTCATCCTGAGAGGTGGCAACAAAAAAACCTTCTGGCATCAAACACACACAACATTATTCAAGGTTTCACTGTGGTGACTGCTTCATCCTGGCTTTATACACAGAGCAATAACATGCACTCAAGTGATTTTGTTACCATGACAGACATCAGAAAGTCTGGTGTTAGACTACTTGCTCCAGTTTTTAGCAGAGATAGTTTAAAAGGTACATAAGAATCCATGACCTAAAGTTCAAGAAGCCCAGATGGAAAAAACTTCTATAGACAAGGAATATTTCTGAGAGGAGTTAACTGTGGAAACAAACTGGCCAGGGAAGTGGCAGATTCTCTGTCAGCCACTGGTCAAGTGAAGATCTCAAGCCCTTTGGAAAATTCTGCTTCAGCCAAGCATTACTTTTATTTCAGTCAAATATATAAAACTGCACTTGGCAGAGAACTAATTGGGTGAAATTTAATCATGTCTTCCATATAAATAATAACTCCCAATAATTGAATAGTCCCTTCTCACTTTCAACTCAATAAATCTGTGACAAAATGGATTTAGGAATTGTGGAATATTAAATTACAAAATTTAATGGACTATACTATTTGCCTGTATTAATAATTAAATTCATATGGTCTTTATGTTTTAAATAGTTTTTGCATTATTTCTAAGGAACTGAAAATTCTTATGATTTTTTTCCCTTTATTATTATTTTCAAAGGCTCTTGCTTTATTACTGATGCTCACACATGGAGATCACAGCTTTTTTCAGGGCATTGATTTAAGGTAGCATATTTAGTAATTTCAACTATTTTTGTGTAACTGTTTACTGGTGAGACACAAACTATCACTGCAATCCTGTTGGGAATAGAGTTATAACATGCTTAAAGAAAGATGTCACTGAATTTTTAACAGTTTCTGGATTAATTTTGTTCAGCATGAACAACACTAAACCAGAATATTTTAATATAATACAAAAGGTACTCCAACAATAAGGAGGCCTGATGATTGACAACAATGAAAAACATAATTGCCACACATCTTTGAACAGCATAATGACAGTTAAATTAAAGGCCAGAAACAACCATTGCAAGTACCTTTCCTGATGACCCAAATCAGACAGAAATTCATCAATGCGTGTTTGCAGTTCACTTCCTTCTAGATTTTTCAACTTCTTCAATTCACTCTGGAGGAAAAACCAAAGTTCCTTAGCCCCATTTTCAATCCGCCTTCTCAGTATTTCATGGTCTTTTCCAAGGCCTTCTACTTTAAAAAAAAAAAAAAAAGGCATAAAAGCATCAGTACTTGTAGCTGAATTACTAATTAAGAAGCCAATACATCTGTGATATGAAATACCAAAACACCACAACTTGTTTTAGAAGTAAAAGAAAACTTATCTACCAACCATCTCCTGTCCGCTTCTTATAGTTTTCTATCTGTTCTTTGGCCTTTAGAAGTTGCTCCTCTAAAGCATGTACCTTTCCTGCAGCTGGTCCCTGATCAACGGGGCCATCTGGTATCCTAGGATACAGAAAATAAACAGCATGATTTATAAATATAATTATTTGGACAATTATTTGCATTAACAATTCAGCTCTCCTCTCATTTTTATTTCATACTGTTTTACTGATAAACCTTCATCAAATCTCCTTAAAACCGGAAGAAATTAAACATTATTGAAAAACAGGAATTCTTACAAAAAAAAATTCTTACCCTGACAACTATTTTACTCCTTATAATATGAGAAGTGAGTTTAAAGAAAGCTCATCTAAACTAAGAAGAATCTAACCAGTAATAAAAAAACACATCAGTAAGCATCTAGAACAGAGTATCCTTCACTTATTACTATGGTAAAACTGTAAATTAAGTGATGAACACAAAATAAACACCATTATAATCCACTTAAATGGTCAGTCAAGCTAATAAATCAAGTAGTAGGTTTAATTCTCAATAGTCATAAGGTGTGATGTTTGAATGCTGCTTCCTACTATCTGATAGCAAATATAAATTATCTGTTACATAATCAACTCATCAAATAAAGATACTACTGTATAACTTTAAACATCAAAAAGATTATGTTGCAGAGATAACCTGACTCTTGTTAGTCTAGATTAAAAAAATATTTCCGTGTACATAATCCATATGACTGAGGCCACTTTCTCATCACCTTCAGGTGATGGAGGGGCAATGAAAAAGCAATGATCTCTAGTCTGGATCTCTGAAGGCAAAAAGAATCCCTTAAAAATTAATCATAGTGACATTCAATTTAGCTAGAAGAACTGCCATACTGTGTAAAATAATTGTAAAAATAGTTTTTAAAAATCCATAAATTATAAAAAACATTCTAACCTTTTCCTATTTCCAAGATATCTAAAAGGTTACGCTAATTTATCAGCAAAAGGAAAAATGTAAGATTTCACAAGTTCACACTCAAATACTTTCTCATTCTTTCATTTATATCCAAGTTCTTTGTATGGAGCTAGGAGGTTTATAACTAACTAAAGCCACATTATGATTGCCTTTTCTTCTCTCGCTTTTTTCTCTTCTCCAAGAAGAAAATCATGTTCAATTATTAATGACCACTAGCATACACAAACAAAAAGAATACAGGCTGTCACTTCATCCTTCTTAGATAAAACCTCCTCAGTAGGTACCTTTTCAGTAAATAAAACTGAAAGAGACAATGTTATCTGCAAATAAAGAGCAAGGATCCCTTATCAGTTTAGATCAGCACCACCCTGATCAGTGCTGATTTATATCCACTGCACGTCTTCCTTCTCTTAACTCAGAATTGCACAAAAAATAGTCAAAAGACCAGAGGTGCCCACCATTTAGTACAATTATCTTCTTTCTTCCCACATTTGGCCTGTGCAATACCCTCAGCTTCAAACTTGGGAAATTTTAAATGCGCAAAGTAGAAAACCATATTATAGTATTTAAATTTTTATCAACACAAAGCTATTCTTCTACCCAAGTCCCTTTAATGCTTTCTACAGGTTTAATAGTTCCAAAACCTGCCCAGAGTAATTGACAGAAGTACTTTCATAGATTTGCTTATGATTAATTGATCTTGAGTTTGGATTCTCTACCAGCCTCAGCACCAGCTACATTAAAGCAACTCTAATGCACTTTCAAAATGAAAATCTGATCTCTTCTTTCTGAAGCTACACTCAGAACTATAACAATAATGTGTAGAGATATTAGTTTGGCTTTATGTGTTTGATGACATTTTGCCCTTTTCCACCTCTGTTCTGCTTTATAACACACGCTCCTACTTCAGAGTAAGAAACATGCCATCATATTTCTTAAAAGAATTGCAGATTCTACTAAATGCAACATTTAAAAGACTCTAGGAAGCAAATATAGTCCAAATGTGATATATTCATAACATTAACACAGTATGAATTCATTTAACGAGATTCTCTATTTCCCTGAGGAAAACTCTGAAATTACTGGTTCCTAAACTTCCAGGTTTACCTTCCATCAAAATACCCTAAAATATAAAAATTTGACTACCACCCAGTATTACACAAAGGAGCACATGAATACGATGAAGCATTCATGTATTGCAAAAATAAAGCAAGTTTAGGACAAGGATGAAGGCATACACAGCTTCAATTTCCATATAAGAAAATGGGACATTATGAAAGTTGTAATTTTAAGCTCTCCTATTCATAAAACCCTTGCACTATCCATATGCAACAGGGAGAGTCTTTAGCAGTCATATCATAATCCTAACAGTAACTAAAGTTGATATAATAGTTACCTAATAGTTAGTTTACTTTTAAGCAAACTACTGGTTTTAGGAAACAACATTATATCACACTTTGATTTGATTATTACTGCCTCTCAAGTTTCCCTTAAATAACTACAAAAATTGTAGTAAACATTTCCAGTTTTGCTGTCACACCTACTACACCTGTAATAAGTTTCCTTGAAAGGGCTCTTCCGGGTCTACTGGATATAGAACAGTAAAACAACAACCCATAAAAAAACTCAGATTTATTGAAATCTAGACTGCTTCTAAAACCCAGATCTGCTCGCACAATATTGTTTATAATCATATACAGACTATGGTAAGTCTCCAAACTCACTATACTACAATATTCATGCACATACTTTCTAAAACTCAGACAATACAAAACACCTTTAATTCCATTTATCTTCTGCATCATTAATATACATCTGTGCTTCCTTCTAGCCCACAAGCAAGGTTTTTACAAAGCATCATATTGGCAAAAGAAAAACTACAGTAAATTCTCACCTAAGGCTTTCTAAATACACCATAAAACCTATGTGGTACCTGATGTAATTTTAAGTAATCAGAAGTTCTCCACAAAAGTGTACTCAGTTCCTAAAGGAATATTTTTTTATTTCAGGCCATTTTCTAGAAAGATGATTGTTCCAACTTGCACTCTTGCAATGATACATATTAGAAAATAAGTATCAAAAAATATGTTCACCAAAAATCCTTGCAAAAATAGGAACTACTCTTAACCAATATGGATAATGAATTAAAAATATTTAACAAATCATAAATTCATAAGAACATAACAAATGTTTGGTATAAAACATACAACTGGTTGCAGTGGGTAATAATTCAGAAAACCATAAACAACCCCTGACCTAAAACCCTAATTCTACTCCTTACACATCTTGTGTGAAAAGAAGCAGGAGAAAATTACAAAATTACAGGTATTATTTAAATATCACAGAGCAAAAAAGGGTAAAGTCAGACTTTATAAAGTCTTCTCACAGATATGATCTTTGTCAAGTTTTGAATGGTTGGTTTTGCATATACATAAGGTATGTTTCACAAGGCACATGTTTGGGTTTTTTTTTTGTTGTTGTCTTTGGGAATGAGGAACTGCTACATAAATTGGCAGCACAGGAGAATTTAAATCTCAAGGTGGAAAGATCACTTCTTGTGAGTACTCTATGTCAGCATTTATAGGGAGATAGATGGAAACAAGCACAGTCCAGCTCCTGTTTCCAACCATCCCAGAAGACTGACACTTTCGTCAGGTGATAAGGAAGTCAGAGCAGTCACAGAACTCATTATAACGGGAAAGTTCAGGCAACTGAAATGTACTGAAATGCATTTTACCATTTTAACTAATAATTAACTAACAATGAGATAGCAATTTTCTCTAACTTCAAAATAGAAATTAAAAAACAACTTACACTTTTATTAAACTACTAATTCTTGAAACCATACCTGCCTTCTACCCCTTTCTGCCTGCCTTAACTAGCTATTATTAATAACACAACTATTCATTATGATCATTTTCTAACATTCATAAAACTTCTTTGCTCACTAAGGTAAATTCTGTTAACTTGGAGCTTTAAATCATGCAAAAGTTTTATCTAATAGCACCAATATACATTAACTAGTAAAGTTAATCAGATGTTTGTTTATTGTTCCAATTTTACAAGTGGGCACTTTCATCTTATATAAACTCCTCCACAAGTAACTTTAAGCTCTTATTTGGAATATTCCTAATTTCAGGCATTATCTTAGTCCTGTTGCATACCATAATATATTCTGTGTTTTAACCACAAAACATGTGCTGTTTTATTCTCTTAAAAAAATTCTGTTCTCTAAAATCTTAGTGGAAAAGGGCAGCAAAATCAAGTTTTTACCTCATGCCCTTTATGAGCTGCACTGATGCAGAGTATTGTTTTATCCACTCAGATTTAACTGCCACTATTAGAGGTTCCAGTACAAAACAAAAATTCTAACAATTAAATCATATTCAAATAATAGTTCCAGTCTTTCTGTCTTTGATCAGTAAAGCCTATAATAAATTACATCTTTAAGATGCAAACCGGAGCAAAAGAAATCTTTGCTGTCTAACTGGATTCCTCAAGTTAAGAGGTGTTTTGTTTCTGTAACATATGCTCACAGCAGCAGTGATCTCTTCCAGGACACAGATACTCAACCCATGGACTGCTGATTAATGTCTCATTTTAAACAGACACACTGCTACAAAACCATCAATGGGAAGTTTTAAAGCTAGCAACTATTTTCAACACAGCTTATTCTATCTGGCAAACAAAGAAATTAGATACTGAAATTCTGTACCACATTATGATTTAAGACTTTCATAACACAGGTTGACCAGGATATTTCTAAAACCTATTTGTGATGTTTCAATGCAAACAGTACCATGGTTTTGGCACAGTAAAAATAATGAAAAGGCCCTATATTGCTATGCATCATTTCCCTCTGAGTCCAGTACTTCACCAATCTCAGATTACTTCCAGCAAAAAACTATGCCTGATAATCTTCCAGTCTCAAGCTGGCTGACTACTGAACCTGGACGTGTGTGGCTGTTCAACTGGTATTTAAAGTAACTCAGGCTTTCTCAAGCTAGAATTTCAGATTCTCCAGTGGTTATGATATACAAACACTCTCAGGAGAGGTCTCAGAAATATTGTTAAACATGTTTACAAAAAAGCTGAATGGAGTCCAGTCAACACAGTTTTGCATCTCATTCCAGCATCCTGACACCATTAGTGGAATCATAGAGAAAGAATGTTAAAATACTGTAGCATGTTTAGATATAAATTGATGGTTTTATTTTTATAAATCATGAGACATCATCATCAATATAAGGTATTATTTAAAACTTGCCCACCAAAAATGTAATATTTATTTGAACATAAATAAGGTTAGTGAAATACAGAAAGGTATTTAGAAAAATCATCACTGCTCAAAATATAGTTTAGCCCTTCCTTAGCAGCTCCTATCTCTACTGCCTCCTTCTTGAGAGGCAAACAGTACCCTGCCACCAGTAAAATCATTTACTCTCTTCTAGTCACTGTGTAATTTGAATGGGTTATATTTCAATGACTGTGCAATTGCAAAAAATGAGGTGATCCTACTGTTTCACAAGTATTTCCACAAGTTTAGCAGCAAGGCAAGGAAGAAAACTCAGATAAAAGAATTTGTATAATGCACGAATCTATTGCAGATCATCTTCAGCAAGTCAGCATTTATCTTCAAAAAGCTGTACAAATGTTTTCAGCAATTTTAAAACAAGCTCTGCCAACTACTGCATGCAGAAGTATAAAGAACTAGATGTTCTAATTTGTATGAATGTCATAATAATTGCACTTGTTTGAAGTTGGCATTGAGGGGTGAATCACCTACAGAACTCTGTTATTGTGACAGTAACACTTCCACACCATTAAATGACTCAAGTAATGATTACATTAGACCAGAACTAAATGTACATTATTTGTTTAAAGGTTTTGCAGTATATTTTCAGCTACTTCTAGCACAGATTAAAACACTTATATATACTTTTAAATGTGAAACATAATTTTTCAAAAACTTGCACAAACAACCCTTACAAATCTAAATTCTGATATTTCATATTTCAAACATTTTCTGCAGAGTTTTAATTACTTTGAGATCCTACCTGAGAGATTCTGCCATGCGCCTTAAGTCCTCATTTTGCTGCTTTAACCGTTCGAGTTTAGCAAGGATCTTGGATAATTCCCGACTGGAGTGATCTGGGTGCTCGCTGTCTCGTACCAGGTGCCCACCGATATAAAAGAGCAAAGTTCCCCAAGCAAAGAGGATGAGCATAATCCAACGCCAGGAACCAGTCCATGGCCGCATTTTCAGAAGTTCAATTCACTCCAGAGCTGCTTCCACTCACAAAACAGCAAACATTTTCTTAGCTTGTACAAAGGTGGACAATTCCAGTTCCTCTGCTTCAACACATTGTACCAGAGAAAAATTCTTTTCAGTGTTTGTCTTACTCCATAAAGAAGATTCTTATAAGGCTGTACACAGAAAGCATTAATATTGCATCATTCCTCATTTATATTCTGTGGGAAAAAATAAAAATAAATCTGAAATTATAATTCTGATATGTAAAAATATAGTGGACTGCAATTGAGCTAAATGTATTGTCATTAACATTCAAGAATGACAATAGACAATGTTGGTACTTCCTGTCCCAGAGACAAAGAAAAAAGCATTTAACTTTCCACAGAACATTATGCTGAATTCACAAATGAATGACAAAGAATATGCAATTAATCATGGCTTTGAAATGACCAGAAGCCTGCTCTTCATAAGAGAAATATTTACCATTTCATGTGTCATTTCAGACATTAAAATAGTTTAAAAATCGCTCTGTGGTAAACTTAACATTTTCCTTTAATATTAAATAAAAGCTATTTGTTGATAGATCTTCATTCTTTTCATTTTTCATAACTTTCTTCTCTATTTTTATCATAACTGCCACTCTAACAAATGACTTATAGACACTTTAACAGTATATTCTGTTATTTGAAAATATTTCAAAATAGGCAGGACTTTAGAAACAATTCTCTGCTGTTTTAAAACTATCAAACCCATTTTGACAAGTTATTATTAAACCAATTTAAAAAAGCAAAAAATGTTCCAAAGGTAATACCTTCTCTCACATAAAAAAGCACCATGCCATTTAAAAAATGCAAAATCACCTCAACTCATTTTCTACTTGGCAAAATATCATTCCATTAGGGAAAAATTTCCTCATCTATCTAGATCAAATTTTAACTGAGCATGTCCCAAGTCTTCTTTAAGTACTTCTCCCCTCTTTTCCTCTTTCTCAGCAATGTAACATTTCTACCTTTTTAAAAGGGCACACATATGCTGTTCTGACTCAATTTTCAAAGTAACCCATTTTTTGAATTCTCAAATCTCTAAATCCACTGTATTTCCTCTGAGATATCATCCATATCTACCTTCCCCCAAATTGTTCTTTTCTATTTGATCTTTCTTTCACCTTAACTTCTTTTTAATTTCATGGAGTTACTTTATTCTGTTCCAACTAATTTAAAGTCTAGAGCAAAATCTTCCCAAATTGCAATAACTTCCAAACTCACTCAGTTATGGAAATATGCCTGGAGCACACACTTCCAGATACAATAACTCTAACCTTGAAAATGCTTAGTGTTTTCAACAGCACTGAAAATGTTGAAAAATTTCTCTAGTTATCTTGAGAAGAGGGGTAGTTTGGGTAAGTTTAAAGGAGGCAAAAAAAAAAAAATCCACTTATGACTAGTAGGATGGGAAACAATTGTTTACAGAGTACTTTGCAAGCAAAATATTGATTTTTTTTTTTTCCAATCGGTTTTTCATAAAACATGAGCTTAAGCAGACTCAGGTATCTTGTTTATCAGAGGCAGTATTGGTCTGTCTCAAACAATAGTGCAAGTATATCACATAATCAAAAACCCAAAGAATTGATATAAAAAGTCATCGGCAACAGAGGGTATTCTTCCAACAGTTCTAAAAAGAGGTTGCACACCCTCTTACTTATAACAACTCTGTAGAAAAGGTATGGATAATTCAAAAAGTGAACTGAATTATTTCTAAGGGCAACAGCAGGGAACCCTGCAATTACAGGCAAGGAAAAAAGTATATTCATGTCAGGCAAACTGGCAGAAATAAGAAGATGAAATAAATCTGCAGACATAAAGATGAAAGTCATCAAAGTAAAAAAGTACTAACATTACTTTTAGAAAGACAAATTGTGCCCCATGAATTTATTAAAGTTGTTTTGAAGACGTAAACAAACACATAGGCAAGACAGAACCATTTCTAATTGTTATGTAATGGATTTAGTCAATGTGGATTCACAAATGGCATTGAAAAAGGTCCCCAAAATGTTCAAAAAACCTAAGCTGAATGCAAGAAGACCACCATGTGAGTCCCCACCCCACTGGAAGAGAAGAAAAGTACAGCAAGCCCAGGCAATCGGTTTAAGTGAAAAGAGTGAGCAGGGAATTCTCTGCACTCATGGTAAACTTCATACAGCTTGACATATTCCTAAGTGTTTGGAAAACAAGGTGAAACATGAAGTGAAAAAGTCTGACTGCCATGAGCAGGAGGTCATTAAGATGTTAAATGAGGAAAAAATCAAAGATGGGGAGAAAATCAGTTCATCAGTGTGTAGAGTTGTGTACAGATGACCTTTGAGGCCCATTAGGAATGGGCTTTAGGTGTGATTGGTAATTCTATGAAACATCAGTTCAGCATTGGGCTAAATGCAACAAACTCACAAGTTCTATCAGATTTCTACCAATCTCTGAATATGTAATTGTTCTTTTAATAAGTTAGGTCACAGTAGAGTTAAATATAAGATACAGATGCCAAATTAGCTGAATGAATAGAAAGACCATTCTGAAAGAAACATTAAAAAGCCTGTATCTCAAATGTGGCGTATCTAATTACACACGAGTTCCAACAACATTTAACTATCAACTTTGTACTGTAATGTGACTTTCACCATTAATTCTTTTATTTCATACTGTTCTGGGAATGCAAAATGTCAACGTATTTGACATTTTGTCAATGTCATTTTGACATTCCGGGGATGCGAGATCCAGTATCCCTGGATGTCCTGGAAGAGTTCGAAGCCAGGCTGGATGGGACTTGGAGCAAGTGAGGGGCATCCCTGCTCATGGCAGGGCAGTGGGAACTAGATGATCTTTAAGGTTCCTTCCAACCAAATCATTCTATCATTCTGTGATTCATTATTTCAAAGTTCACACAAGATATTTAGATAAATCAAATTAAAGGGAAAATCATCACATTTTTAAAACTGTTCAATTTTTATAGCTTGTTTCAGGTTTCTGAAAGATCTCCACCTGCAGACGTATGCCACAGCTATCTACCTGACAGAAAGTCAAGATGTCAATATTTATACTTGTTTAATTTTCTACAGCTGTTTATGAGGTTTCATACAGTCAACTAAGTTCAAGACTGCCAAGACTGAAAGTACGAGCCTTGAGTTAGAAAAAAACCCTGCAGCAGCAGCCCACAAATGCAGCAATTCAAACTTGTCATGGATCATAACATGGTTATTAACACCATCTGACACTGAATATCTAAATAAGAATCCATCAAATCTAAAAGGTAGGGCAGAGCAGTATCAATAAAAATATTTTATTAAGCAAGAACAGAAAAATATCTAAATAGTAGTTATTAGTGTTATTATAAATTTATGATATAATTATATAGTGAAGATCCTTTATCTAAGAATATTATGTTACTTTTATTTTATCGGAGAAAGCCATGAATTTTAATTTAGTAGTTAGTTATCCCCTAAGATTTACCATGACTTCTTGTCTTACATTTGATTAGATTTACCCATTTCCTTATATTTTCCAGGGCATAAGCACATCAAAACATAGTATATTGGCAATTAGTTAATTTTTTTCCTTCTATTTTAGATTAGTTCTTGTTTCCTATCTAGGGGATCCTGAAAATAGTTGACTACATTCTTACAGTGTTACTCTCTAAAATAATATAAAAAAATACCTCTTATCTCTTCCAAAAGGCTTACCCTGCATATATGGAATGAAAAAGAATGTATTCCTCTGTTTTTCCCAGCAGCTCTAGAGCAATCTTTCAAGCTAATTTTCTTTATAAATTTCATCACTACACACAGTTAAGAGGGTTTCCAACCTGATCCCTCAGGTAAATCATCTCCCATTTATAAGAGCCCAGCTAACAACCACAGAAATTCCAGTCACAGGTGCTAGGCATGGATGGAAAGGCAAAGCTCAGAACAAGAAGCAGTTTACATCAGTAGAGTAAATCCAAGCCAGCTTTAATGCCAGTGTCAGTGTGGGACTGCCACATTGGTAACCTTCAGTCATTCCTGAATATGTGCTTGTAAAGACACAACTTTCAGCTGCCACGAAATAAAGCAATTTGGTAGACAACAGAGCAAAATCTTCCATATATAAATTAAAAAGGTCTCCTGGTTCCCTAAGAGAGACAACGAAGAGAATACAGACATCTACAAAATTTTCTCAACACAATGAAAAAAATACAGCACATTGAAGTTGATTAAAATGAACATTATTTGGTTTTAAATACAGGAGTTCCCTATCATTCCTTGCAAATTGATTTGTTACTCCAGTTACTAAAGACATCAAACCAATATCAGGAAAAATTTTCATAGAATAAGAATGATGTAACATTAAAAGCAAATGCTAAGTTGAAAGTATCACGTACAGTAAGCTATTTCTCAGGTTTAATTTAATCTTGTAGGTCTATTATAATAAGTCACTACAAAATGTGCAGCATTATCTAATGAAACAAAATAGGTCTGGTAAGTAGTGGCTACCATAAATCATTAGAAATATATAATGTTCAATGCATCAGTTGAATGAAAACACTGTAAGAAAGGAATTCAAGTTAAAATTTATTTATTGTAAGTGCAAAACACAGAAAATGTGGTTAGTGTCACAAACTTATTTAGATTCCATGAGGAGGAGACAATATTTACCTAAAAATAAGGATCTGCTTCAAGCCTCGATTGGGAAATCAAATTGTGCATACTACACATGTAAGCCACAGTTGATTGTAAGAATGGGAAAATGTTTTGTTGCCAAATTAATAGGAAAAATTTGGTTACAAAATCAACATTGCTTCAATGACTAGTGACTAATGACTAGACTAAATGAAAATAACTAAATGAAACACTAAAGAGACTTGATTAAAATGATAACTAAAAAAGCGACTGAAGCATAGCACCAATATCTTAATGTGCATCCATGTGAAAGTTATTTTGCTATAGCAAAAATGATTAATAATAATAAAAAAACCCAAACATACTACCTTTCTTCATCTTGCTCCCATAAAGCCTTCAAGCTATTTAAAAGTTTTAAAAGGTACTTAAGAATTAGAAAATTGAATAGCCCAATACTATAGAATTTCAAATGGAAGGACATCTTCTGTGACTTAAATAGTATTTTTAATGTACTATTACAAATATGCTTTCAACAGTAAATTCAGTGACGCAGTGTGCGTCTTCTTCTTGTGTATTTTTGCTTCCTACAGAATTACGGCCCCAGAATGGCATTATGATTTTTCTTGGCAATGTACAGTTTCAAGTTATTTTAGATTAAATTCAAAGCAAACTAAGCAAGTCTACTTTTGGCTCAACCACCTAGTGGCCTAGATTCACCAAAAAAAAATGTGTACCTTATGTAAGCTGGAAAGGAGAAAATTACTCATGAAGTAAAGCATACACACATCACTATAGCTAACATATACAGCACTATATTTAAGGCATATACATCACCTAAAATTGTACAATGTACGAAACATGAAATTCATTCCACTCTAAGAGCTATCACAATGACTTACCACTAAAGTGAAACACTCAAAAAGCATGTTACATGAGACATACAACTTAGATTGAACTCCCACAACACTGGTAGTTTCCCTTAAAAGTAAACTTAAATTAGGATTTTTTAAGATTTCACATTTTTAAGATTTCACTAACAAAAATTACCTTCTTAGGAAAGCATTCTACTCTAAATAATGTAAGCCTGTTGTGCTCTCAAAAAAATGAAAATTAAAGCAACTTTCTGATTCCAGTTCCTATTTAAGAATAATGTGATGGCACAGCCTCTGACAAAGGATTAGAGCCTAAGGAAATAATCCTTTTAGGATATTAAAATAAAACTAAGGATCAAAGGACAAAAGTAACAAGTAAATCCTTCTGTAGTGTTTGATAAAAATAAGCAAACCTTACAAATATTCTTCACGGTGTACGCAATGCATTCTTTATGAAGATTCACGCAGTAATTGAATCAGAATTCTGCACGTAACACAAGGCATTGCTGGTGTCTCGTATGAACCAAATACTTGCTTTTCTCTTTTGGATCTGCCTCCTGTGATGCATCTCAAAACAGGATTTCTCTTTTCATGGCCACATTGCTCTGGCAGCCAGCAACCATTTTACAAGGATAGAATACATTCAAACCATTTTGCATCTCTCTCTCTTCAAATTTGTAATCTCCTATCTTATATTCAAAAATTCTTATTTTTCATCCTTTTAACTTTATGTTATTACACTTTATCCTATTTGACCACTCCAGTATCCCAAGTAAAAAGTCCTTGTACATTTTTCTGAGCCCATAAGAACTCCTCTATTTTGTGACCTATATTTCATTATAAACTATTATATTTTTGTGACATTGTCACTACTGAAAACACCCAAGATGAATAACACCTGGAATCCACTGCACTAATAGGGTCTCTCCTCCAGGCTGATACTCTTCCTTGCAGCAAGTCTCTGTCACTTCATCCCTTCAGCTACTTCCTTTTCCAACAAATGATTCTATTTTTCATCCACAATTTCTCTCACTCAATATAGAACTTTTTATGTGCCAAGAACTGCTGAAACTGATACATACACATTATCTCCCCAACTATATTTCACTGAGAAATTGACCTCATTGAAACAGTTAGTAAGTAAACTCAGAATAATACAGATCAAAAAATCTTCGATAAAAAATCTGTGTTGCATCTATTTAATTTCCCATTTTTATCTACCTCTACTTTGTTAACTGTAATTTCTTTGCTCTTTGTCCCCATGCTTTGCACACTACTGTGATCAAACCAGGACTGGTAATTATTTCTAATTCTAGAATTCATATATATCAATCCCAAGAGACCTTTTCCCATTTAGTTGCAAACATTTTTAGAATCGTGACTGGAAACAATTTGGAAAGCATTTCATTCATCTATAACTTTTTAATTACCTTTATTAACATACAAATTATATCTACTGTTTTCTTCAACCAGAGAACAGAAACCCATTCACAGAGCATGCATTAATGTTTGTGTTCTGAAATTATCTAAAATAAAGTTCATTTAGTTTCCTAGTCAAGCTCACTGTTTTAGTTATACTTTTACTCCCCATAAAAACTATCCACTTCCTCTTTTTTCTGGAACAAGAAATAAAATCCATAGTATTCCATATATATACTTAATTATTGTAGAAATTTACTCTTCTTAACTTCTATTCACATACATCACAGGTCATAAGGAGACACAATCCTTAGACTTGCTCACTATTTACTCATACACCCTCTTTACTACTGTTTCTCTCTGTAAAAGTCTAATTTTATATCTGTACAGATTGCTCTGAGCAATTTGTGTGACATTCTCTTCATACAGTCCCTTATAATTGTGCATGAATAAACACGGTCTATGCATCTGATACAATCTGCACATTACTCTCAAATTAAACATCTGAGAAGGAAGAGAAGGTACTGAGGGACTTCCTTAACTGTGTGAAAGCTACAGGCCCACTCATTTGGTTAGAAAACAAAATCTTAATCAGAACAAGCTTTGGAGAAAGACACAACGTGATTTATCCTTCCTGAAATTTCACTGAAGAGGTTCTGTCACTAAGTGTAGAAGCTTGATGATTTTTCAGACTTACAGAGATTATGAAGAAGATAAATTGCTAGGACTTGAGGAATTAAAACCTCAAGTCTAAAAGCAAGATTATCAACTTGAGAAGAGTCATCTGAAGTCATTTAGAAGCTTTAAAAGAATACATATTATAGTACAGAAAAAATATCAAAAAGAAGGGGAATGTAAGGGAAGATTCTGGTATTTTTTTTGCACTGATAGTGCATATTTGATGTAAAATGCTCTGCTGAGCAGCACAGAAACTACTTTCAATTTAACTGCATAACATCTTATACCTGGGAACAACTTTGCAAAAATTTGAAATTACATCACCTTCAGAATGGAAGGAAGAGGAATAAATAGACAAATATTCAGAATGACCAATTAGTAATTTTGTGCCAAATGTATTCTTCTTTTAGGAAGTCAATATTTACTGATGCAACCAAAATAAATCAACAGGATGAGCACATACAGAACACAAACTGAGAGATGATCAACAGCTCAAGAGCTGCTGCATTTGCAACCAAATCAATAGCATCAATAAATTCCCCAAAATGACTGACGACCAGTGAAGACACAACAGAAATCACCTAACCAAGGAGGCTACTGCTTTTTTCAAGTCCTAAAGTGCTGTGTAGCAGAAAATTTGAAGCTGAGAGAATAATAAGTGCAATTTCCCTCACAATTCTAAGTTCAATCAGAATCATGTAGGAAAGTAATTAAGGAATGTATGCAATTATTTCCTGTAAGCCTCCTCCTCCTCCATCAGTGATCCGTGACTACCACAAATACCTGAGTTGTTATCAAGAATAATAATCTTTGAAGCACTGAACATGGTCTTAGCTCTTTCAACCCAAAAGAACTTCTAATATTACTTTCTATTTTATTATATTCCTTTACATTATCTCCTTGCTGTTCAAAATGGTACAAATTACCCAGGTAATTTCTGGATTTTTATCCTCTGCAAGTCAAAATACTTATCATTAAGAAAAAACAAAACCTAAACCAAAACAAACAAACAAACAAAAAACCCAACAAAAACACAAAACAAAAACCCACATACTTAGGAAGTTTCACATCAATCAATCAATCAGATGTTAACAGAAACGATGGAAATGATTCTTCAAAAGAAAAAAAAAGTGGTTATAATAAACACAAATTTTTGATGAAAAATTTTTGAAAAAGTAGAAAGTAGAAAAGATTGATTCAAAATATCTAGAAAAAATAAAACCTCAGGACAATTGCTAGATGTTTTTCATGATCAAAAAAACAGTTCATTATTAAAATTTCCCATGGTAGCTTATTTTATGCAACATGTTACATTGGATTGAATTCCTTGTACTTAGTACATAACATGGTCACTCTGGTTAAAGTGCAGCAGAAAGAGTCAGTGAAGTCTCCACCCCTGGAGGCTGGGCAAAGACCCAAGAAATCACTCCAATCAACCCTTCTTTGATCCCTGGTGTGGGACTAGAAGATCCCCAAAGACACCTTCCAAAGCCAGCTATTATGTGATTCCTCGAAGTCAAAGAACTTTTACAGCTTTTGGTGTGTAAAAAATATTATTCTAAAAGGCATAACACGCAAATGTACAATGTATTTTATCTGTCACATTAACAGCAGCACATTTTAAAAAATCCTAACTTTGAAACACACATGAAGAACAGCTTACCCTCTCCGTGACAGCAGGAAGTAAACACAGCTGAATCGTGGAGGTTGGAGGTTAACATGTGTAATTCCACTATTCCAGCAGTCAGTGAAATCAGTAACTGTCTGAAAGAAATAAAGAAAGTCCCTTTAATTTCACATTCCGTAAGAATAACTTGCTTTTGATTTACTCCTTATCATAACAGTGAGAAAGAATCTAATGTTTTCTCTTAAAATATCACATTTTCTACTTGTTACTTAGGTAATCACAGATTATCCACAAAGATCAATCACCCAATCAGAATATTTTTAACTACCATCTTTTATTATATCTAGATTAGATACAAAGTGATCTAGCAACCAAAGAATTAAATCAAAGAATATTTTAGGTTTTGTATTGATTTAATGAATAAATTTTACAAGTCAGTCTCACCAGACCCCAATTTCCCCTGTTAATATTTGCCAACTTCAAAATTATGTTTGAAGTTGATTCATTAATATTTACAGATACCATCAAATTTGCAGCTNTTATCACTTTGTTAAGGAAACCTAGGAAAGGATTTTCTTTCAATCAAAATTTTAAAAGTCACTAGAACAATCACTGGAGAAATCACAGATCTGGAGATTTGGAGAAAATAAAATACAAATCAGTTGAACAGCTCTTTAAAAGTAACCAATAGCAAAAGAATACAACTTCCAAAATTTCAGGGAAATTCCTGCTATTTCCAAAGAAACATAAGCTTTCTTCATGCAGTTCAAGGCTTAAAGGCACTGTGAGCAAGTGAACAGTACACTCACAATGACAATGTGGGCAGAGAAAATCCTGTAAAAACTTTTTCCCTTTTCTTCATTCTTCCCTGAGTTTGCAATACTTAAAGTGTTAATTATCCTGTTATTCTAATAAGACTTGGCACGTTTTCAAATAAGAAACATTTGTTTTCCTTTGAGGAGCTAATTACACGGAGAATGCCTAAGGTGAACTACATAAAAATTATGGCCAATTCAGGTCCTATGTCCCTGTAGTTACTAAATTTATTTCTACTGGAAGAAAAAAAACCCAAAGTACACATACAACAACAAAAAGCACAATGGAGTTAAGTACTAATCCTATTTCAACTACATAGCTCCTGGTCAAAGATAAAAAACAAACAATCAAAACATTAATTTAGGTACTTTTAGTACCAGAGACCAAATATTCCTCAAAATGATGCTGTATGAACAGCTAAAGCTTCAGTTATCACAGCAGCAATAGTTTACAGATGTCCATATCCCCAGCACTTTAGGTATACATAGAGCTATAACATAAGCTATATATAGAACATTGACCTTGAAAGAGTTTATCAGGAGTTAAGAATCAAATTCAGAAGTAATACTTTTCTAAACTAGACAAAAGAATCAACAGTACATCAACCATAGCAAAGAAAGTTTGAAAATAATAATCACTCTTTCATATTAGATACAGTAATAAATATAAGTGCTAATAATTCTTGTAACACATTAGATTTGAAAGCTTAAAAAAGATACAGTAATTTCTCTCTTTTTTTAAAAAAAATCAATGTTATTTTGAACAAAAGAGGGAATTATACCTTGAAAGAAAAAAGGCAGCATACTTGTCAAACACATACAACATTTTCTGTCAAACAGACAAAAACGTATTGGTGATTCTTCTTTTAGAAAAATAAAAGCCAATTGCAGAAACAATGCACTCCTCCAAGGAAATTATATACATGGACTCATTTTAATAAGCAATAGATAAAGCAATCTTCACTTTCACAGTCCTTTTTAACTAAGCTAACACATTAACCAGAAACACAGTGAAGTGAGAAGTTACCTTCCTTTAACCTGAACTAATGAAATGTCTTTGTAAGATAAAAATTACCTCAGAAAATGAACAGGACAATCACATGATAGCAAAGGTTTATTTTTTCTTGTTTTGTTTTAATGTATTGACTCCATACAACCCTATTCTAATATAAGCACAGTCAGTGAATAATAAAAATTCAAACCTCTAAAACATCAAGCATGATCTTTCTCCACAGTAGTAAATTAATAATCTACTGATAGTCTCATTCCAAAAAAGAACAGGAAGAGAATCTTTGGAAGCAATGAAGTAAAAGAATAGGCTATGGAAGTTAGAAGGACATAACTCCTGTGTCATAAAAAGAAATAATTTGTGACATTGAATTGTTTCTTACACTCGCAAATAAACACTTAACAAAATCTGGGGACTAGGAGTTTCACCTGGATAAATTTGTCCCACGAGGTAGGAGAAAGTAGTTTCTACACATGTAAGTGCAAAACAGATAAAAGAAGCAGCCACTGAAACAGATGATTTCATTAAGCAACAGATTCCCAATTGCTCATTCCCTTTTAATTGAAGCACCAAAAATGCTTTGAAAAATATACAGTAGTTGAATCAAGAAGCTGAACAGAACAGGGCTCTCTGCCCTGCATTAGTCATTTGAGAGTTAACAAACAGAAATGGTGCATCCCTTTCTTAACAGAACTTAATAGAACATTTGCCTCATGTTTCAGCACTCATCTGGGACCAAAGTACAGCTGTCTCTTCTTGGGGAAAGTGCAGCTCCCTATCAGTAGAATAATCTGGATACCTTGGGAAAGGAACAGAGAAGGAAGGAAAAAAACAACAAACAACCTTAAGGTAATATTTGACTTTTCCATTCTTGTTTCTGCTGAAGCACTCCACTAAACTTTCTTTTCTTTTCCACTTGCTTTTCCATGTCATTTCCTAATGGCTGCAAACATCAGAAGCAAGATCAGAGGTAAGATCTTTTCTCTTTTGGCTGGCATCAAAGCAACATGCAAAAATCTAATAACCAGGAAACTTAACATCAGTCTGTTCACAACTCAGCTGGATGTTTATAAATCAAGATGAAAAACAGGCAGATGAGAGAGCTGCTGAGTTTGTAATAGTTATGCAAAAATGCATGACACTTGGCAGCCGTAAGAAAACTGAAGTGATATTTGCAACCAGGAGGTTTTGCAAAATCAAAGCATAGTGACGGCTATACGATATTCAGATGCTAGGGAAAAAAAAAAAAAGTCACAGAACTGAGCTGAAAGACTTTCTTCTTATATATGGCAGGCTTGGGGGATGGGTGATTTGACAGAAATGCTCAAATACAGTTATGAGTGGGCCACATTAGGGAAAGAATGTCAAATGGGATCATTAACTGAATAATCAGACTTGCTTTGTATCACCATTTTCTACTTGAAATTGAACCATGTTTTATGCAGTACTTTTATTAGAGCAAGACAAATTTTACTGGGGATTGCAAATAGTAATATTGCCATATGATAAAGGAGTACCTGCCTTAACTTTAATTCCACTATGCCAAAATAAGCGAATCTTAGCCTGTAAAAATTTCCCTTGGTATTCCAGTTTTCTTTTACTTGGGACACAGAACTTTACACACTAAAAAGCACCAAAATAAAGGCACCTAATGAGCTAATTCAAGTATGGGAAGCAATTTACTTGTATTAGCATATAGGTTCATGCTGTCTAATTTACAGCTTTTGTAGAGCTCCATACCACCAAATGTTGATTGCTTTCTGCATGTGATCCCCACCATCACCATGGCTCAAGAGCACCACTGATCTAAGATCTACTCGTTTATTTAAAAGTGAAGATTCTGAAAAACTCAAAGTGCTTTGTACAATAGTAAGACTATGAATAAAACAGAGCTATGAAGTTGCAACTCAAGACCTCACATAATGCTGCCAATACCTTTTCCTCTCAAAATTGGTGTGACACATTATTAAGGAAAAATGACAGGTGAGTTTAAAACACCTTTGAAAGTATTAGGTTCTTGCTTTGCTCTTTTTATGTCCTTTATAATTCAATACTTTAAGTTTACACTGTTAATCAGAATTCCAATTTTTATTTATAACAACTGTCACTAATGCATGTATTTGTTGCCAAACCATGGCGAGTGTTAGCAACTATCAGCTTTAATGAGTGAGCTACTTTCTTTTACATGAAAGATGGGATTTTTGTGTCTCTATGCCCAGATATATATAACTTTTTCTACAGCAATTAAAGCAAGTTTGAATTTTTTTTTACCAAAGAACACTTATTTTATAAGCTAAACATTCTAAAAATAAGATTTTAAATTCATTTTCCATATAAAGTCTTTATTTATTAAAGCATATTATTATTTTACAGTAACAAAATGTGTAAAAGCTGGATTTGCATACGTTCTCAAAGGTAATTCTAGTGAAATCTCATTCAAGTATTTCAGACTGATAATAAGAAACAAAACCTTGTATTTTAGATCACCATTTGAATCAACGTGGAAGTTGAGCTCTTGTAGGAAAATCCTAAAATGGTGTTATTCTTACTGCTTCCTTAGCAAACCTGCATAGCCACACAGCCTTTACTTCATAGAATAATTGTGTATAAAGTCATTATTTGTGAGAAAAGCAGTATTTTCCTGTGTGGTGAACACAGTATAATAAGGATGTGACTATCGTAGCAAGCAGCTCCTATGTTTAGCTGTTCTCCAGTAGTATCTCACAATTCCTTGAATTGCAAGTTAGGCTTTTTCCACCTACTCTTTTATAACAGGTATTACATTCTTGTTCCTACTTTCAGTGTAGGCTGGCTTTTTCTAGAACTTCAGCTTCCTTCACTTCTGCATAGCTTAGGCTAATTTTAGCAATGATAACAAGAAAAAAATTCAGGATGCCCATTATTCCCCATACTGGAATTTAAAAGAGCTCTCCATGGTTCTGAGCTTCCTCCTGCAAGAGTCACACGCTCCACAAACCCTTTTATACAAACACACATAGTAGGCTTTTGGTTTCTAAATCTTTGTATTCTTTTTAAAGCAAGCAACCCTGCCTGAGCAAATTGCATCTCAGGACAGAATCTCCTAGTAATTTAAAGGAAAGTCTAGATGGCATTTAGAGTTCAGTTCCACAGGAAGGGAGGCATAAAGGATCCACATCTCTAGCCCTTAAGTTACCTGCAAAATCAAAAAGTAACAACGAAACAAGAAAATCAGTCTGCTACCCAATTTGAAAACTGCAAATGAAGATTATAACAAATGGTAGCAGAAGATT
>VZTB01016720.1:1014982-1050903 GCA_013397245.1 Thryothorus ludovicianus | reverse complement strand
CAAACCATGTCCCAAAGTGTCACATCTACACATAAGTACACCAAACAAATATTTTAATACTTTGAGCATTCTGGATTCCCTAGTCAAGGGAACCTCAAGAAAATTTTGAGAAAAGAAATTATGTAGATGATACCAACATCCTTCTTATGTGGAGACTAACAGGGATCTTAAAGGATAGAAGGCAGGTTATACAGTCAGGTATAAAATATCACCCGTGTAAGATAACAAGCTGTTTAACGCCAGTAAATGCTCTGTGGTGAAATGACTGCTGAGTTTAAAGACAGAATTTTATAAGAAAACTAAATGGTCTTTTAGAAAATGGTGGGAAGGAGCTGGTGACTTCAAGCTCACAATCACTTCCAGTAATAACACCCGTAGCAGCAGAAGAAAAGTTTTTGGAGTACAATTTAAGCTGCTTTATAAAACATCAATTACCAAGTTTTTGCTCCCTATGACACACATAAACCAAGCAGAGAGGTGGTGATGAAGCTTAATTGGGAGATACTAAATTGACAGCACACAGAAGTTTTGAGAAGCTAATTTTTACATGCATAAAAGCTATATCAAATATTTTTAAAGCACAATGGAACTGAAAGACTTCACACAGATTCCATAAGTAGAAATGATCTTTGAGCTGATTATTACAGCACATTAAATACAGGACCACAGCAGGAAAGTTAAATGAAATAAATGCATTAGCAGTTACTAGAAGGAACGTAAATTGATGCTTATATTGAAATCTTTATTCACAAAGAGGATGACAGAAGAATTCTTGCAGCTAGGAAAATACAATACTCCTCAGAAACAATAGGCACATCAATTAACATCAGACACTGGTAAATAAAGAAGATTGTTTTTGTGAGGGATGTCATGCCTCAAAAGGTGACTAAGTTTTATAAACTAAAATAGCATGGGAAAAGGGAAATCTGGTTGATGTAGAATATTAGGATTTTCAGAAGGTGCTACTAGAGTGTGAAATTCACTAAAATTAAAATGTTTAAAGTTTAAAAAAATTTGATATCTTAAAGAAAGCAGACTTAGATATTCTTTATACAAAAATCCATCCATGGATACTATAATGCATCTGTCTTCGAGCTATCCAAGTCCTGGAAGCTCAGAAAGCCATGGCTGCTTGCTTCCACTTCTACAGATAATTGCTACCAGCATTTCAGTAGCACAGGGGGCCTTTTCAGACAAAAGCTCAGATCACATTAATTTTAAAATGGACTTTTTCTGACTGGATCTTATGTAGGCATGGTCATTGCTGAAAATTTATTCAGTAAGTGAAGGAAAAAAGTGAAGAAAATTGCAACAAAATACAGTAAATAAACAGCGCCATGGAACTCAGCCCATTCTGATAGAGATTTGATATTGTTCTTAAGAGTCTTCAAGATACCTAATATAATAAACTTGAACTTCAGAAGCACCAGAGTTAGGGAGAATATTTTTACAGCAAGAATTTCAAAAGCAATTATTTGGGAGTTGGCTGGAATGACACAATGCATGTGTATGCATTTGGAACTAGGTAGCAAGTGCTGAATTCTGCAGATACACAACAAATCCATACTGCTGGAGAATTTAGGGAAAACTTCAAAACTAACCCTTACCATGTCAATGCTAATACAGATTAAATATATAACAGATAAAATAAATTTCACTTTTAAGACCACTTTCTCTCACACTCTTCTTTTTATGAAAAGCAGCAGAAAAGAAGTCAGAATGTTTGACAGTCGTGTGAAAACAGAGAAAGATGAGATAACACAAGCTCTTCGAAAAAGGAAAGGCTAGGAAAGATGCTTGGACGGTAAACTAAAACATGACACTAAAACTTTTTACCTGTAGTTTATCAAACTATCAGTATCGGAGCTTAGAGTAAACAAACATTTTACATTCTGTCTGTAACTTTGTTCTAATCAGAGAGCTTTCCATCCCTCACAACAAATTAATTAAAAAATCCCAAGTAAGTTCTGAAAATTAATAATTACTACGTTCTTCTACAAACTAGGAGAGCATTATTAGGACAAAGTTAAATGCTCCAAAAAGCAGTTTATTAGGAAAATAAGATCAAAGAAATTTTGTGATTGTATGTGATTTTTATATCCTAATGAAATCTGTGCATGAGAATACTTTGTGTTCATGTTTTAATTCAGGAAGCTCACCATTTCATCTGTATATGTACTACTTAAAACACAAGCAGACTGCACTTTTGAGAACAGTGTAAAAATAAAAGTGCTCATAGGGTGTCACGTGCTGCTGCTGGTAAAATTAAGTCCTTCTGTATTCAAAGGAGTTACTGTTCTTGCTTTGCACCCCTAAATTAGATCCTGATCCTGCACCCAGCATTCACGGAAGCATCCATACACATCCAAAGTGTCAGCTGCAATCAATACAGGAGAACTCTCAGAAACAAAACAGAACTCCACACTACCTATGTGATTTCACAAATTTTCATTTTCCAAAAACTGGTCTGAATTGTTTCTAATCTTTCCAGAAAAAGATTGATAGCCAATCATCAATTTGGAGGAAAATTATTAATTTTTCCTTTTTTTATTTCTGTAACTGATGTCAAATAAATTAACTATTTACTAAATACACTTATTAGAGAGGAAAAAACCCACAGAATACCAACACTGCATTCTCAGTGCAATAGTGTCTGACCCATTTTCTAACCACATTATACAGAGGAAAATAATTAGACTGCCAAAACATCAAAACCCAGAGGCTTCATTTAAAATATACCCAATCATAAAGCATTACATTCCAAGTCAGTCAGAGAGAAAAAAAAAAGTACATTCAGATAATACTAAAATTTGCTTTCAAAGTTCAGGGAACACTATATGTTTTAAATACTAAAAATTCTTTATGTTTGCTATTCAGATACCCTGAAGTGTAGTATATGGGGAAATATGAACTGAAAATTGGACAAATAACTCTGATAAAGTGGTAACTGATATTCTCTTTGCACTCCATCCATCACTACGGAATACTACCAACATTACAAGTACTGGAATTCTTTCTTCAGAACAGATTCCTTATGCTCGATTGAACTTTTCAGATATACCAGCTCTCCAGCAGCTTTTGCCTCTGCATATACATATGCTTTCACAGAGACTGAATCAAACAGCCACCAAAATTCTGACTGCATTTCACAATCTGTAAACAATTGTAAATTTTGCATCTGTAAAACTCAATCTGTATTTTACATTATTTAAAATTTGTGATACAACCTGTATTTTACAATGTTCTTTTTCTCAACCTCTGTAACTTGCAATCATCAACTTCTTTGCAAAGACATGAGAATTAAAATGTCATTACAGTATCTCAGATGCAATTCTAATTGTCTCCTCTGCTCACAGTTAATTCAAATTTGATATAAACCTAAATTATCTTGGACCACATACATTTTCCGTTTTCAGATTTTTCATAAAGGCACCAACTTGAAATATAATAATAATACGAACACACTGGCATCCAGTTTTTGAGATGCTGAGCAATAATTATAACATCACCTGAGGCTGAAAATGTTATGATAACTGGTTCCTCTGAAAAACAGTTTTATGGCCTGTTCAGCCACCTTTTCAGGTGTTGATTAACTCTCCATAAATGACTTCAAGACTGTTAGTAGCTGCCACTACCTCTATCTGGAGTAAAATCTTAGCCTTCTCCTTTATGAACTTAAACAGCTTGTATGGCAGAAGGAACATTCACGTTGACTTTCTTTCAGAAGATGTGCAAAAATTTTGTGATATCATTTCTCCTTTTTAACTTCAGAACAAAACAAAGTGATAAATTCTTTCAATAAACTATAACACCAAGGTTAAACAAGAATGCTGTGCTTTTTATTTTCACCTAGAGCAGCACCACTAATTACTTCTGTCATTGCTATCTGACCTGTCACTACCAAAGTGTTTGTTCAACACAAGCGAATGATAAGCCTTTTGCTATGCTCAGTAAAACACTTTAGCAGTCTAAAATATTTAAAGGTCTGGCGGCAAGACATTCTACTTCACAACATAACCACCACTTTTCCAAAGCATAGTGCTGATGGATATGTTTCCTTATATCAGGAGGTTAAAACTGATATAAGCTTTTTTAAATAAGTGAAACTAAAAAAAATAGCTACTAGAAAATGACAGCAAGATGAATTTTGCTATCTACTTACGAAATATATTTCCAATGAATATTAGATACAGCAATATTGAGGGAAAGACAGTCAAGATTAACCAGACACTTCTTAAAAAATATCACAATATCCTACTACTGTATTAGCCCAGGATGTGTTTATTGGCTAAATTAGCTAATTTTCAGAAACTTATTTTCAAATATCAGATATGTAGCAAAATATTTTTGTTTTCTTTTGAAAAAACAATGGAGTGATGGACATATAATTTATAGTTGCCAACATTTACTCAGCAGTTCACAGAAATATATAACATTACAAAAAGGTTCCCTAATGACACATAAAAAGAACCACAACTTCCTACTTTTATACATCACTTATAAATAGTCTAAGTATTTATTAATTGATTTCATAAGACTTCCCTGGGAAAAACTCTCTATGCAACAATTGATGGAAGAGGAATTTCATACATTGTGTTTATCTCACTGTGATTTACACAGATGGTTCCAAAGACAAATAAACAATTTAAACCCAAAGTTGAGCTTAGAGATCTTTATTCATTACACAAGAAGTTAAGCCTTTCAAAAACACTCATGCAATGGAATATGTATTTTAAATATACTAGTAGTATACCTTGTTTTTTCAACAACAACGGTAGAGGAAAGTCTAAGATAGCATTAGTGATCGAAAATTCAACTTCAGTATTTAAAAAAAAATCACACGATGTTGATTTGCTTTAAATGGATCCATTACTACACATACTGTACTGAGTAACACATATCATATAGTCACATCTTCATGGAATGCTACATGCACAGCTTCATTTAGTACCACTCAGAATTTTTTATTCATTACCCAACCACAGGAAGACCCCTTTCCAAATCTCAATATGTACTCACTTCTAAATTCCTTCACTCCCTATCTATATTAGAGAAGCACAAACAAAAAAAGAAAAAATTAAAATGAAAACATTATGCCAAGATTATTTGGTCGTAAATATAATGCTGAAGTTTCCTATATAGGTTCTATCCAGAAAAGCATAAGAGACTCAATTTTCCAGACAATTTATTCTTATGATGAAGTACACATGACCCAGCACAGGCCCTTAAGCAGGATAAGATGAAACCTTGCATTACACTACTACCATGATGAAAAATAACCATATATTCTGTTTTTTTCTATTCCATTATTGGGTTACAAATTCACAAAAAAACTGCTTCTCTTTTCTCACTATTTAGAAAAATTTCATTTTTCTAAAAGCAATTGTTGAAAAGCCTTGCCAAAAACAGGCAATTTAATTACAGTTTATTGATTGGGTCACCTCTGCATTGGCTCTTCTTCAACATACCATACTTGAACACACACCAAATAATTCTTTTCATGGTTGTGTTTAACAGGAGTTGAACTTAGAGATCTTTTAACTCAAAGACCATCTTCGGAATTCTTGTAAAATAAGGTTCTATTAAGTACAGCACCTTCTGGTATCCTGGTATCAAGACCAACTCAAGCGACAGTTACTTGAGGAAGTCATTTCTATATATACAATTAAAAGGATCTGATCCTAGTACAGAAGTATGGTCAGCTAAGATGAAGATATAACCTATGAAGAGTCACATTTACAGGGAGCAATGTGGGCCATCACTTCGCAATGCTGTTGAGAAAGATTTCTCACGTGCAATACAGACTTCTGGAACAGTTTGGCTAAGGTTTTTATTTTTTTGTTTTCTTTTTTTTTTTCTCTCTCTATTTTTTTTTTTTGTTAGTTTGATTGTGGGTTTGGGACATTTTAATGTTTTAAGTGTCTCCTGCCCCATTATTATATTTTCTCTGCTTGATCAAAAAATTATAACACACTGAATATTAGGATACCAATAAAAAGGCATGAAACTGGATACATATTCACAATCACACACCGCCAAAACAACCTTAACACACAGTTCTGAGCTTTCTAGAAATAAGGATCATTATTTTAAATGTTCAAGGAGACTTATCAACAAGAAAATGGAGGAATGGAAATCAATTCTGACAATAAATAGAGAAAAACATTACATTCTCCCAAGTACTTTTTAATCAGTTCATCCAAATCATCACAAAAATATTATGTTTGATATTAAAAAACCTCCACATTTTATCAATTATCTGGTTGTTAGCTTTTTATGAAATAATGTCTTCCCTGTTTTCTTAGGAAAAACGAATTTTTATATTTCATTCCTTAATCTTGTCTAATTAAATGACAGGTGGAAAAAAATAAAAACATGCTCACACAGCAAAAAGATCTAGAAGCCTCTCCACAATTTGACTGCATGAACTGGGCCAGAGGAACAGAGGAAAAAAAAGGTTAAATTCTTCTTACCTTGAAGAACACTGAACACTGAGAAACAGAATTGAGAAATTTAGCAGCTGAAGAAAGATAATCAATTCATAAACACAGCAATCTTACTAGATGAAAGAAACACTTGATTACTCATCATAAAAGGCCAGGAATTGGACCAAAAAAAGTTACATCCTTAAGAAGAGTAGCAGAATAAATTACATTTTAGAAAAATACTGTAGATTTGAACAAAACAGAAAACAGAAAACAGAAAAAAAAACCAAAAAAAAACCCATTTCTTCATACTATGACTGTTAAAAGGGGCACAGATATTTTTTTTTTTTAAATTATTTTCTGTGTGCATATGGATACATAACATGTTCCTAATATCTCTAAAGAAATGGCACAGATTAAAATACTGTTGAAATACAAGATAGCAACAGAAGTTGGCAATGACTTACTGAGCAACTACATGGAAAGAGCACATACATGCACAGGAGTACTGAAGTGCATCAAGGTTCTGATTATTTCCTGTATCAGGCTATCAATTCATTTTTCTGATGCTTCTTCACAGAAGAGCTTTGAGTCTCACTGCACAGAGATCTGGAGAAAATCCACAGATTTTTAGAAAAGCGCACAAAAACTACTCATTATATTTGGCATGAACTAGGAAAAGATCCCATTCTCTCTGCCATCAACTCCATCTCTAGATGACATGTTTACAGCAGTTACAGTTACTAAATTTAGAAAAAGTCAATGTGAAGAAATAAATGAAAAGCAGGCGATAAGCAACCCCTTAACAAATGGAAAACTCCTCAAGTCCTGCCAAATTTAAGGGATTTGCAGAGTTCAAGACTGAAAGATCAGTGCTCCAAAAAGGCATGTGGAAGAAAAAAAGCTGAATGAGAGGTGGAAAGCTTATGTTATTAAGATACTCTCTGAAGCCTTTAGAACACATGAACTACATTCCACTAATTTTCTGAACAGAGCTCAAATTTTCCTTTTCCTTGACCTTGCTTCAAGCTATGCTCTCTGCTCTAGTGAGACGTCAAAACATTAGCCTACTCTAATATATGTTGCCATAAAATTCCCCCAGATTTGGAGATTATTTTTCACTGGTCACATCCTAACAACCCTCTCTGGAATACTGCTATTGGACTAAAGAGACAAAACCAAATATAAGCTGCTAGCTGAAAAATCTAGGGATCGGTGCAATACTTCTGATTTAGCGACTTTTGACTTCAAGTGTATGCTTTAGAACAGTAATAATTTTCAGAAATATACCATTTCAAACCAACACTGATGTAGAATGAATGTTCAATTTTCAGTTTTGGCAAAATAACTTCCAAAACTATCCGTATTAATATTTCCCATATAATGGAGCTTAGTAATTCAGGTTCATCGTACAGATCATTTTACATCAGAACACATTTTCAGAAATACATATTGGTTAACAGCAACAATTATTAATTGAAAAACACAGATTCCAGGTATATGTAAATTAGTTTCCTGGAATATCTGGAACACTAGGATAAAATGTTATAAAATAATAAGAAAACATGTAGATCAGCAAACTAAAAACAACTAGATGAATTGTTTGAATGGAACCAGTGGGACAAAATTAGTGCAAGCATTTTTAATATGAATGTTCATTTAAAATGGTTTAGTAACAGAAAAATACAAAGATCATAAAATATTTTTAGCAAAATAACTTAAGAACCTATTCTAATAGTATTGCTACACTAGAAAAATTATTCCATTTATTCTTTATTCCAGAAAGCATTAATTGTCATACTGCTGCCAATAGTGGCCCATCACAGCACACATATAGTTGTTTTCATAAATATTCTGGCCCCTGGTAACAAGATCTTGTAACCACAGAAAGGTGCACAACACGGCTGACATTCCAGAGGCTTCTTTATCCCTGACTATGATTAACGAACTGTTTTACAATGCCCTGTGGGATGCTAATCAAGGCATTCAGGAAATTATGAGGACTCAAGAGTCCACTTCCCACAACTTCATTAGTGGCTATTTAGTGTCCCCTTTATGAAATCCATGTGGCTCATCACACCAGTTTTTATCCAGCCACTCTCCAGAAGATGCATGAATTCTCCTCAGAGGAGCGTTACCAACATGTAACAATAGCATACATAATTCTTCCATATTTTTTTTTACTTCAGCAACTACCAAAACACATTGAAATGAAGACGAGACAATCAAGAAGAAAGGATGCATGACACAGGCAGTGTGCAAAGACCATCAGCTTCTGCAGGTACTCACTGAGCACTGCACGGCGCTGAGCGGCGCTTTCGGGACTGTGAGGAAAGCACAAGCTGTAAGTTCCCTCAGCCTTACAGCTACAGGACAACCAGCAACATCCTGGCACCCTTCAGACTGTGCTCATGCCAAACACAACTGCACATAACGCTGGCAACACAACCAAAGCCCTCTGACAACGGTGTAAAATGGAAAGATTGCCCTCCAGAAGTTTGCACTTCCAGACTATTATCTGCTCGAAGGGAAATACAAAGTAAATCACTATTCTCATACATTTAGAGACACTAAAAACAGGACTTTTGCCCAGCGCTGCAACTGTAACATGCAGGAAAAAGCACATTTCAAGACAAGGGAATTTCTAATTTCTAATGTGATAAATCAAGAGAAGAGAGATACACAGCCGTTCTGCCCTCCTAAGCCAACCTTGAGCATAGAGGGGTAAGGACCACTTTTCCATGGTTAAAAAAACCCAAAACAAAAATACACACAAATATTAATATGGTTGGGAAGGATGGTGCAAAAAGCAGTCTTTTAAAAATATAATTTTTTTAAAACATTAGCATATTTCCTGGCAGAAATTGTAAAGTCAACATTCATTCAGAAGGATTTTACAATTAGTTCAACAGGTGAAAAATCTATACACCATCTAGAAAAGAGAAAGCAGTAATACAGCCACCGAATAGGAAGATGCAACATGATGTATGAAAATGCATTTGGCTGGCAGAAAAGGAGCTGTTAACGCCTTGAGGCAAAGATGGATTTCACAGATTTATAGTCCTGTTACTGTGACACATTGTATTTTACATAGTATTTGTGACAAAATGTTACCAGCAACATGCTGACTTGGGTAAGGGTATATTAATGCCCTGCCCCCAGAGGGGAATATGGCTCTGGGAATTGGTCTGGGACTCCACCATAGTAGTCTGTAATATCTTTGTTTCCTGAGCCACAACATGAGGTCTCAGCTCCATCTGCAAGGCCACTGGCAATCCTTGCTTTCCTTCCATCCAATGTGTATATTCTGCTATACTGGCTTGCTGCACTCTAATATACCATGACTACCACCTTTGATTTGTGATCCAATGATCACACACTTTCTCCTATTTCTTGCATCAGCACCCAACATGTTCTCCAAGAAAAGGCACGTTTTACTAAAACCATCCACGAGATTTAAACACATTAAGAGAATGACAGGAAAAAAATGATTTCCAGATAAACTGCTCAACTACTTAGTTACCAAACATCTGTTTTCAGCTCTCACCAATGCCTTTTCATATAGGATTAAAGTTCAAATCTTCAAAACTTCTGAAGTAACACTTCAACAGAATAAGCTTCTTAAATCACTAAAATGAGATACACTTTCCAGAACCTGCATTTTTACAGCTCTCTTCTAAACCTCTTAAGACTATTTCTGACTAATCTTCGGAACCCCAAACTAGCCATTATACACTCACCACAGCCCATTAATATTGTATACACAGTTAATATCACCTCCCCTACATCCCTTCTACTGGCTGTGTTATTCAAAACCATTGTCTCAAATCCATAAGTGCAATCAACAATATTGCTCTCTAGACCTGGGACCACACATTTGGCTCTATCCAAACACTTTCCAGTTCAACTTGCCAAGCATTTTAACAGTTAGTGATCTCTTTCTATCAAATTTAGACATTTATTAGGAGCAATGTATTCTTCCCAAGAGCTAAAGCCAATGACCAAGAACCTCCTGCCATGTAGCAATGAAGGAGCCTTCCTTAGAGTTTGAAGGTTCCCTCCTTACTGACAGGCTTTTGGATTCATTAACCAATTAAAATTTTAATACAGTTAACATGAGTTATGATAAATATGCTTAGGCAAAATCAATCTGATTAAAAGACAGTATCATTAGGATCAGTTTCAAGTGAATCACCCTATAATTAACCTCTGTCTTGATTAGGTTTTTTCCACATACTGGCAAGCATCTAATTTTTCTCATTCCCCTTAGACGTGGCTTATTTCAACATTTGTTTAAGAACAAAATAGGTAACAAAAAAACCCACCAAGACTGAATTACAAAAAAAAATTAAATGAAGATTTTCCTATCCTAACAGGATCTGCCAGTTTCAGAAGTGTTTATTAGCCACTATTAAATATAATCCAAACAATCAAGAAGTACTGAAATATCAGTGCAGTATAATTACATCATTAAAAGAGTAAAGCCAAAGCAACTGCAGAATATTTCTATACTGTAGATGCCACCTTCACATTTATCCACATCTTGTTCTTCTCCCCATGACAACTACAATTTCTTTCACTCAACAGCAAAAATGTTGACTATCACCCCCTCTACCATTTCATCTAAAAATTATAACATTAAATAAAAATTCATAACTCAGACACATTTATCATACCCACACTAACTCTATTTCATACTAAAAATAAAATTTTTAAAAAACTGTGATGTACATCCTTACCTATTTAACTGAAAGAACATGTGAAGCAGGAATCTTCTTGCCTGACTATTTCCTCTGATCTTGTCCTCTTAAACAAACAGTCAATACAAAAGTTTATTTTTGTGGAACAGGCTAATCCTAGACATTTTAAAGGTACAGACTACCAGTAGTATTTGAAATTTGACTTTTCAGTCACTGTAAAAATAATATTAATTTAGAGCCAAAAATTATCCACCAGGTTATCATGTCTAGGTTTTCTTCTCAAATTTTCAGTTGATGTTTTAGATTTGGACTATTTAATTTAAACTTAGATGCACTTGAGATAAAACATTACTTGGTCCATTGGAAGAAGTAATTAAGCTAAAAAAAATTGAAATAAAAAACATTGCAAAATGCAGAAAAAGATCCTATGCTTCTGCTCAGCATCTTTTGCAAAAAGCTGCTCTCCCCATGCTTCATTCACAAGAGATAGACAACTAAGGGGGTGAAATTTTGCTCCTAAATCAGCCTCTTATTATTCCAACCTCTCCTCACAGGTCTTGAATCAAGCATTATATTTTCAACATTATTTTCTTCTGGACTCTCCAATTCGGCAAGATAATTTTGATTTCTTTGCATGCATTAAGTGCATGGTTCCAAATTGGACACAAAGATTTAGCTGATTCCATTTCTACCCTAGGCTGGGCAGACAGATCTACGTCAGTTTTACAGCAACGAATGACAGCACTTTCATTTACTCATCCTGGTGTGATCATACATTCTCACAACTACTTTTTGTGCATGATAGTCTTGATTTAAGGTCAGCTCTTAGCCCTCAATCTCTTTCTTCGGAGCTCTCCGCCTTTCCTTATCCTGGACTCGCCTGTTTTCTTTTTCTTTAATTTAAAAGCAGGATTTTAAGTTTGCCCTTAATGGCTTGAATCCCATTTTCCCCTGCTCATTTTAATTTCTTGCTTCATGTTAATTCTCCTCCAATCTTTCAACCTCTCTGCAGTGTCTCAGCCTGGTATCATTTTTCACTGCAGTAAACGTGTGTCAATGGCTCCATTAGCATCCTCTTTTCTTGAAAAGAAAAACATAAAAGACTGTTGTTTGTGCTGCTGCATCAGAAATGACTTATCTAGAACACACTTTTAATACAGAATATTGTTCAGTGAGAAAGAGGAGCAAGAAGCAATCTTTCAAAGAAGAATCCAAACTAAAAGCCTACTAGGATAGAAGGGCACACTGAAGTAAAATGTTAGAACAAGAAACAGACTTTGATGATCCTCAGGCAAGAGGGAAAGCAGAAAGTAAGATCATAGATACTCTAGAAACACATAGGGACAGTCCTGATAAAATGGCAGGGATAAATCAGCAACATATCCTCTTGAAAATGTATCTTCCATCAGGAATCATACACTGATCTATTTAGATATGTAGAAACAGAAAATATCTATCCAAGATTTTAGGTGCCCTTACAATAAATAAAACTCAAGATATACAGGCCTTTTCCAGAGATTAGTTTATCTTGAAAAGCTTATTGCAGATTAATCTAACTTACAGAATATCCGAGAAAGGATAAGAAAGTGTTTTAGAATGCAATAAAAAATGTTGATTTGATCTTTATTTCTCAACAAACTACAGAACAGCAGTTCATAGATGGAATGGATTAGACTAAGTGTGAAATATGATTTGAGGAAGAAAAAGAAAAGGCTACCATGGAAACATTTTTGTATCTGAAATGAACCAGGAAAAAATATTAAATAAGTATATGGATGATAATACAGTTTTCCCAAGCCAGACTGTGATGGGAGTAAATAATTCCAAATGCAGCTGGTTACAAAATCTGACCAGAAGCAGGATTCCAACACAATCCATGGATTGCCCAATCACGTAATATGGGAAAGATATCACCCTCACTGCAGTGCTCAGTCACTTGCCTCAACCCACCAGCACCACCTAGATCTCACCTAGACACTAAGCCCAAATCAGCTTTCCTCCAGCACTCAACCTCCTTCAGCAGTTGAGCAATGCATGTACAAAACCACTGGCTTATCTACAGCTCCAGGCACTGCAGTTTATAGACCTGCACAAATCCTTTTAATTACCCTCCCACACAAACGAAACAGAAAAGGCAACAAGAGGTTTCATGCACTTCTGTGCCTCTTTCTCACTAAAGGAAGGAACACATCTCTGCTAAAAACAGTCAAAACCATCACCACAGCTTCCGGACAAATCAATTAGTGTGAGCACAGAACAACAGGAAGTACAAAAGCAAGTAATTACGTATGCATGAATGCCTGCAAGCAGGCTCTCACAAAGAAACAAATTTTAATTTACAAAACTTCAAATCAAGATACAAATTGTTGTATTACATAACATCATGTACAAGGCACCAGCCAATTCTGACTACAAGTGAAGTTCTGAGAAGTCATGAAAGTTCTTCTACCTTTCATTCATTTTCAGAGCCTGGAGCACACAGATACTACACATGGGGCTGGAGAGTTGGAGGGTGGGAGAAAGACTGTTACAGATTTCCTTGTTACTGCTAAGATTTTTTTCACTCTGAATCATTGCTTCTACTCTATATCAATAAACCATTCTGAACATTATTTGAAATCTCACCTCTTTTTTTTTTTTTAATAACCCATTCATTAAACCTTACAATACCACAGTACTTCTAGAGTTATAAGTGCACAAAATAAATCAATATAATTGAGAGCACTTTAGATGTCGTCAGCTTGACAACCACTAGTGAAGTTGGGTAAAGTGTAAAAGCATCAAATCTGCAACAAATTTTCTTGAACTCTTAGTCTAATTTGTTCAATTGAGGAAGTTTAAGAAATTTTCACAACTTATCATAGTTAAGAATCCTGATCACAATAGTCATTTCTACAGTTGCATCAGAAAGTACCATAATACGCTTGGTTTCCAAGTTCACACCCAGATTCATGTTTCAGTAAAATTCATTCTTTAAACATTCTTCTCAAAATGAAGAGTTACCTTTCTGCTAAGTTTCATTTAAATTAAAAAAAAATGTGTCCTCAAACATGACTATTATGGTACTTGCCCAGACCTTCAAAACCATAAAAATCTGAAGCACTAACTAGCACTGGATCTGGGATTTCCCAGAGCACAGAATAATTTCTACCCACAATAGCACAGTTGCTTATAACTCTTGAAAAACTTCATGGAGTAGGGCCTCTGCAGAGGTACAGTTTATCTCTGAGAAATACATGTAATATCTGCAATACAGATGGAACAGGCCTAGAAATACTGCCAAAGAAATACAGGATTTTGTACCTAAGACAGAGGGTACATAATGAACCTACCAAAGAATTTCTCTTTTTAGAGATGAGAGGCAAAGAGGAGAAGGGAGAAAAATAGGTGTAAGGAGAAATGAAAGGTGAAACGGGTATCTGATTGACTCACTTTGTCCTTCACTGAGAAGTGAAGGACATGACCTCTCTTTTGCAAAGTTTCCTTTTCTCAACTGAGAAAGACTAATCAACAGAAGAGTGGTTTTCAGTTGTAAAGGCAATATCACAAAAAATGAGAAGTACTTACTTACAAGCAGTAATTATTGTTCAAATTAATACTTTTGGGGATTCTTCTTCCTCACTTTCATTTTGAAGCTTAGGTAGTTCTCTGAAAGTAAAAGAATAAAAGATCATTAGAATCATTTAGGTCAGAAAAGATGCTCAAGACCATCAAGTCCACCCCTAAACCATGTCCTCAAGAGCCACATCTACACATCTTTCCAATTCACCCAGGGATGGAGGCTCAGCACCTTCCCTGGGCAGCCTGTTACAGTGCTTGACTACTCTTCCAGTGAAGAAACAGCTGTTTTAAACAAAACCTTACTTTGGGGTTACCAAGGCATGGAGTTCGCACATCAGCAGCACACTACTGAACTAACCATTGATTCCTGGCCACTTAACAGAAAAGCAATCAAAGGTGCACTATCAGACTCTGAAACAGCAATAAACTGGTTGTTGAAAAAGCTTATTTGTGAACCTGACTTCAAGGAAAGGAATGAAAGCAAGAAAAAAATAAATAAACAGGAAACCAATTAAAGCAACAATAGTACCAGGAACACAAACAAAGGGAAAAAAAAATCATAAATGCTTCAGATAACTGACTTTTACTGCAATGAGAATTCTGCCAAATTAGTCTTATTTTTGAATGAAAATTATATGATTTTCAATTTCAAAGAGAAGCCTCAGCAGCTGTACTGTTAAATGAACAAGGTGAACCAGCAACTCTAAAGCTCTCAAAAGCAGCAACAATGATAAAAAACAAATCTGAATTCTGTGTTTTCCTATTCATGTAATAAATTATTTAAAGTAATCAGCACATCTACAAAGTCAGAGCCCATGAACTTCCAAAAATGTAAAGTCTGAGGGAAATAGGGAGATAGCCTATTTTCACTTCTATTTGAGATTGATAATTCAGGTATACTTTGGCTAAGGCACTCAATGCAAAGGTTATAGCTTTTGCTGTGATAAAGTATCTCAGAAATTCAAACAAAAATCTACAACCCAGTTACTCCATGTATAAAAATAAAATCAGAAAAAATAAACTTGTTCTTTTATTGTAGCTCTCATCAAACTAGCTACACTGCCTGCTTCACAAAAATGGAGAGGTGAAACTTTCAGCTGAAAGTGACCCAAGAAGACAAACAGAACAAAATTTGGAGTCTTACTTCCAAGAGGCAGCCATACAGGGAAAACATCAGAGCATGATCTAGACTGATGCTTACTCTTACTTTTGTATAAAGCATTATGATTTATTTTCTCACAAGTTCGTATTTCCAACCTCATTAACAAGTAGAAGGTAGTACATTATGTGAGCCATACACATGGAAAAATAGATTTAGACAGATTGGCTCATGGTAAGCATGAAGTGGAAACATTTACATTTTATATAATGAAAAGAACTATTACTAAATTTACAAGACGATTTATTTGTAAGCAATAGAATTGCAAGCAGTACCAAAAAGCCTTCCAGTCCTACCAGGCTGGGAAAATCACTGCACTCTATACTACTAAGAGGACAGAAACAAAGCTCTTTGGATTTTTTTCGACAGTTCCATAAAAAAAAGTCACTTCACATAAATTGTGATTATCTTTAAACAGCTAACCTACTCTTAAACATTCGAAACCACCTAAAAGTTTACCACCTTACAGCCTAGTACTGCTAATAAATCCCTGAGATTTGAATTCTATTCATAATATAAAAATTGAAAGTATTTTAAAAAATCTTTGCATTTCAATCATCTCAAGAGTATTTATAACTATCACTAATTAGACAGTGGTTCCTTCCAGATAAATTTGTCCTCTTATACAGACCTTTTTGGAAATAAAGGTCATGAAGTGACCTTATGGATAGGAAATTTTAGGTATATGCCCAGTTCTGACTTTGATTTGCTGGGTGTACAGAGACTAGTCATTACTTTTTTTTTTTTTTTTTTAATTAATTTTTTTTTAAGAAAATTTATATCCTTATAAAGAACTCAGTAACATCTGCAGTGTTCAATCCAGTCTCCTGCATTCCAACCAAAAGTGTGTTGATGAAATGTTTTGGACTCTTTTCATGTAATTTAAGTTGCATTTTAAAAAGACATAAAATTTGAAATCACAAGAGCAAGGTAATAGAGTTCAAGAATGCCATGCTTTAGTGACTGTAACTACAGAAGTGTAAGATGAAAAATACCTACATCACCTTAGGAATAGAGGGTTGAAGCATAGAGGAATTAAAAAAAGGAAACTCTTCTCCTATCCCTTCTTTATTTGACTGGAGCAAATGGATTTAATTTTGAACACAGGAAAATTATCCACATGCTAGGCCAGTACTTTCCCAATATCATAGGACAAATCAGACAAATCACTCAAAATCCCACCTTTAGAGAATGGCAAACTGTCTCTGCTTCAGAAGATAAAATACGCACTAAGAAGAGAAAAAATAAAAACAATAAATATGCCCTTTGGATATGTATAGGATACCAGTGGCAGCTCTGAGGAACAGAATTTGTAAAACTGAAAACTTTATTACAAATAACAATCAATTTTTTCCTTATCTGCTCTACCCTCTTTTTCAGAGATTTTTGTTATTCTAATACCAAGAAATCTCAGATGCTCATTTTTAATTTCTGAGTCCAGGATCAACCTTATCATCTTACATGGTATTTTTACATAAATATATAAAAGAGCATCTTGAAACAGAGTTTCTTTCTCCCCATTACTGAGACTAGACTTATCCTCTGATTTTCAAACAAGATTTATTCTTAAATTCATGACTCATGTATATTTCTTTTCAGATGTTTCTCTCCCATATATGCCCTCACACCCAATAAAGACTATTGTTATTTCTTCCCAGGTCTTACTTGCCAAAAGTAAGACTTACTTCTCCTTTAGGAAGGCAAGTTCAGCTTAATCACACTAACAGTTTTCTTATTCAAATGATTTGCTCTTTTCTGAGTGTGACTGTGATCAGAGCTAATGCCAATCTAAACGTAAATCAACTAATGCTTTATTGGTTGGTCCTAACAATCTGTTTTTAAAAGCCAGAAACCAGCTGGTGTGGTTTAGAATCATGTTACTCTCACCACGCCACATCATCTGAGAAGGAATCAGATGAGGATCTGGGTCACAGAACAGCAATCTGCCTCTGATCATCAGTCTGGTTCTAGCTGGAGTTCTCACCAGTGCTCATGTACGTGAATTTTTAATAATTTTTTTTTATTTATTAATCATTTTCTACTACTCCAAACACATAAATCTACTCCTAAGCATGATAAGCCTACCTTCCCTAGTAAAAGCAATTTCTGAAGCACACAGACCAGCTCTTTAGTAAAGTCACCCACATATTCCACTGCCAGCTCTACAGCTTCAAGTTTCAAGGGAAGTGACTGAACGTATGTTAGGGAGAACATTGCTTGAAAAGAATCTATTTTGAGCAACTTAAAACACTTAAATACAATTTCAAACAAACAAACAAAATCAGTAAATTGGTAAAAGAAAAATAAAGGGACAATTCTTCCTTCTGTAAGCCCAAGTGAGGCTCAGAACATGATTTTTGCAGTTTTAAGAGATAATGTATGTTTCTAATGGAGAACTGGGTATAAAAACTGAAAAACTGAATTTCATTTCTCCTATACCCATCAGTCCACCTGTATAGTACACCCATCAGTCTGGTAGCACTGCTGGTTGCTGGTACTAAGCACACTTCCTTAAACAAACACAGAAAGAAAAACATCCCACAGAGACAGAAGGGAAGCTAATCTTTTTAACATATATATTTAAAAAATTATATAAAGTTTTCTATATACATTATATAACAGTTTGGTTTGTTGCATTTTTTTCCTTCAGATTCCTAACTGCTAAGAGCTAAGAAAGCTGGCATATGCAAGGTACAAAGTCAAATCATCAACCTTCTACTGCTCACAGAAGGAGCTCCCAGGAATCATCTGTTTTGCAGAGAAGTGCACAGGGTTCTTTCTGCAGTTCAATTTGGTATATGAGGTTCTCTTCAAACAAGCTTTGACTGCCACTGGTTTGAGAAGGACATGCAATGAATTTCCACTTTCAATTAAGCCAGATCTGGGAGCATTATTCATCAATATTCATCATAATAAGCATAAAAGACAAAGATCTCCCCATACTTGTTTTTCTTTGTCATACAGTACTTTGCTACTTTGACCTTGTACTAAGAGTACACAATTTTTAACAGCACAAATAACTGTTAGGAACAAAATTTAGTATCATTAAGTGCTTATCCTTTACAGAAGAAAATATAAAATAGTTGCTTTAAGGTACAAAGTCCCTTCATGATACTGAAATTCTGACACATAATGGTTTCTCAAGGCACAAACTCAGAACACCATAAAACTGATGCAATTGTGCACAATCCACTGACTTTTTTCATGGACTTATTAAAAGGCCAAATGAAGAATTATGTTACAAAATGACATCCCAAATACAAACACATTTTTAACCTATCTCTTTCCAGGAGGTAGGTGACTCAGAAGGTAATAAACCTATGTAACACTGCACAGTTCTCGAGTCCTTCCCTGTTCCTCTCCTTCAAGACAAACTGGCCCAACCACTCCACTCATATCTCCCTTTTATGTACATGGCCCCAGCTGACACATCCCATTATTCCTGGAAGACACATCTCTGCTGTTCAGTGTCTGCAGGCCTACATTTTTCACTTTACAAAGTTTCGTGTATGCTAGAGTGACATTGCTAATACATTACACTACTGCATGTGTAGTGCAAATTTGGGGAAAATTTGGAAAAAACACTTCAAGCGCTGGACCTCTTTTAGTTCTCTCAAATCCAGGAAAACATATGCTTCTTTTCCCCAGAGTTCCACTTTTTCTCAGCCATGTGAAGTGCCATCTGTGCTTCCCAGCCTGGCAGGCTAAAACTCTGCTGTCATTCAAATCACCAGTGAGCAAATTAAAGGCAAAGACTGTCCTCTTTAATAAAATAACAAGACTTACAAATGGCAACCTAGATCACAGCTCCAGAGGAATGAGTGGCAAGCGTGGGTAGCTAAAGGGTCACAGGGAGGAGAAGGTGGCAAACAGTAGAATATCTCCAGAGCTTCCCAGTAAACTTCTGCTTCTCAGCAAACTAACACAAGAACTAGGAGATCAAAAACAAGGGTAGCTGGAAGCCTCGAAAAGTAAACAAAAATGTAACTCAACTGACACAACACATTTTGTGAGATACTCCATCCTGTTAGAAGTCATACTTGGCTCCGGGAGGACAGATATACAGGGTGGAGCAGGAAACCTTGTCTTGAATATCTTAAGATTAGCATATCTGTTCTGAAATACAGAATGCAACAGAAGCCAAACACTCTACCAAATCAAAAAATTTAAGTGGATGAGGGAGTTGGATGGACTGTTGAGATTTTTTTTATATTTTTTATTTTTTTGGTTGTTGTTGTTGGGTATGGTTTGGGTTTTTTTCTAAACAGCTAGCAAAATCATCCGAAAGCATAAGATTTAATATTAATGATTCCCAGAGTAGGCCTTTTAGGAAGCAGATCACAGATAAAATTGAATTAAGTTCTAGTAGGTAACTGGCTTAACTATTGCCTTTACAAAAGTTAACCTTAAAGGTTACATCAATATATTAATGACTAAAACTTTCCCAGACACAGAAATGCAAATCATCATGTCAGAACAAGTCCTGAAATACTTTTGATAAAGGCCAACTGCACTCTCCCAACCTCTGGGAACAATCTGAAGGTTATCACATGGCTGGGAAAACTTCCAACAGCACTGCACACACAGCTACCTGTTTAAAGGCTGAAAGATTAACAGAAAGGACAAATCTCAATCTGTGCCAGCTGTCCTCAGTAACAGACAATGGTCCACTTTATTAATGATGATGCAGTCAAAGGGATTTGAAATCAAACCAGCTTAAGGAAACTAAAATTATGTACAGATAAAGTCTGGAAAAGTACATTAAAAAAAAAAAAAAGAGGAGAAAGTACTAACTATCTTTAGAAATTCAACCAAAAGAATGAGAAAATTTAAAGAAAAGGAAATCACACAGGAAGAACACTCTCTATAGACACAGGCTAATGAATGAAAAGACTGGGAAAAAAGCTGTCAGGAAAACCCAATTAAGAATGTTGTTAAGTGAGAATACAGTCAACATACAGAAAAAATAACAATCTACAAGCTGAAATGCTGGCAAAACCCATTCATTTAAAATCAGGTCAAGAAACAAAATTTTAAAGAATCAAACCTGAGTTTCAATTTGAGGGAGGAAATTGTTTGTGCAGTACAGCCTCATGTTTATTTGTTACCAGTTACAGAAATTAGTTCAAAAGAGAAAGTCCATCCTACCAAAAGGCAATGTTTGACAGTTACAGGAAAAAGAAAAAAACCAGCAAGCTTCATATAAGAAAGACAGTACCATACATGTCGCTGTAAAAAACTGTGGTGTTGAAAACACAACATAAAGGAACATAGCTGTAAGCCAAAAAAAAAAAAAAGTCTTATTTGTTTCTCGTTCATATTAATATAAATAAATCTAGAGCAGCTTGCTATTAATTTTGCAGGATCATTTTAAACTGTGGAATTCATTTCACACTATCAAAGTTCTGACATAAAGCAGGTAAAGGTTTTTAAAAATTAAAAAATGTACACCTTACTACCCACTGCAAATAACAGCTACTCCTACAAATACCGTAACTCAAGTCTTTTACAGTCAGAGAAAATTTATATTGAAAGAGATGTGAACACACAAGAGAAATACCAACACCAACAGAATTATTAAAAATCCTCTATGAATTTAAACAATTCATTTGGTAAATTAAAAGAAAGAAAGCACATTTTTTATCGTGCATTAGATGTCTCATCCTTTTCCTTCTTCATTATTTTCTACCTTCTGAAAAATGTAAGTCCTTCAAACCTACCCACAGTGAGCACATGGTTTGATTTTACTATGGAAATTATACTAGAATTCATACATAATTTCATCATTCCTTTAAAGCTTTTCAAACAAGAACCAAATGAAAATCATAGCACTTTATTCCAAAGTCTCTCATCGATCAGCTTGAGTGACTCTGCTTTTATTAACTGACTGGTCAAGTAGCAGTGCATTAACAAGATTGTGGTCAACCTCCCTGCTGTGACTCAGACCCATACCAGCAGCTGTGCAGATTTCAAAGATAGCATCAATTCTGTACTGCTGCCACTGCTCCTCCGTGGGAAGGCTAAGAACAGATGCAAGCAGCGTTCAGCAACCAGGAAGCTGAGAAAAAAAGGAACACACAACACTGCTTCCCTTGAGAGAGCAGTGCAGCTTCATGTTTATCAGACATGGTAAATGTTCATGTTTATCAGACAGGTTAATCAAAGGTAGATCTTCAAACAAATCTTCAAACGCAGTCAAGAAGACTATCAAATTTAAGATCCTGGCAATTAAGATCAAAGAAGTGGTCAGGGATTTTCAATAACAAAATCTGAAAGACCTTCCTGCAATGTCTGTTAGGTGCCTGATAATGAAGGAAGCTGAAAATCTGAAATACAGAAAATCCAGGCAATTTATATCATTCAGTGCAAAAAAAATGCCTTTGAATATATTCCCTGATACTACACACCAAGTTTTATAGAACCTAAATGTTAGGGAAAAAAGCATGAACCAATGCTAGAGTACATTTCACTTCAGAGAGATTTCAGGTCTTTTAAGCTGCTGGTATTCGAAAAGTTTTTGACATCTTTTCCTTGACCAGGCTTCACCAGAAACAGACTAAGACAGCGTAATACTAAGAGACTATTCCTTCAAATGTACATTCAATGTTCCTCCTGAAGTGGTTGCTATTTTTCTATCTCCCAGTTTTACTATCCATTAGCCAATCTTGCATAACTTTCTTACTCCTCTCATGCTTAATTTATGAAGAAGAGGTTTATCAAATTATACGTATGTCCTACCTACTTAGGGATAAAAGCAAAAAAGTAACATGTTGATTTTGAAACAAGTTGAATTTCACCTTTTTTTCTCTCTCAGTTTATAATGTATGAAAGAGAGCAGATAGACACTGCAATGAATTTACTATGGGTTAAAGGCTCCACAAAAAAGTGCTTAATTCATGCCCAAAGCAGATACATTGGCAGTAAGTCAGGTTTCCCTAAACTACCCAAGGGCTGTGGTACAAGCCACCCTGTGACCAGTATAATCTGGTATAATCATATAGTTTTGTATATACATCTGTCAAAGAAAGCATGTAATATAGAGAAGTTTAATCTATACTATACATATAATTCAGTTCTTAAACAGCAAAGAATTTTATAAATTGTATTGAGCATAAGCTATTTTCCTTTGTAACAGCTACTTCATTTAACCACAGATCACCCTTTCCCATCAGTCAAGAGATGCTGACAGACAACAAAAAAGAAAACAAGGCAGTACTCAAACACCAAGAGATACAGAATCTAAATTCTGATAAACCCTGATCCCAGTAACAGGACAGCAGGAAAAGAACAGGTAGTATATGGTTGAACTCTGGGAAACATGAAAGAAAAGACATTGAGACAATGTTAAAGTAAAAAATCATGTAATCTTAAACCTGATGTACAAGCAAAATTTGTAGCAGCTTTCAGTGTACACTAAGTTTTACAGAGATACAGTTTGACATCAGTGCTGTCCATCATTGAACTCATTAGAGAGCCTACTGGATAAAGAAGGACAAACTTGCCACTACACTTCGTACATTTCCATCAGGAAATAGAAAATCTAAAGCTGAAAAATGCAAGATAAAAGACAGATGAGAGACAAAATGTTTTGTTGAAGCCCAAATTGCACCCTCAAGAACTAATGAGTCTGTCTTCCAAATATCTTTTCTCTACACACTATGCGTGCTGTCACCAATTACCTATACATAATTAGTGCAATTAAGGGGAGACAGACACCTGTAAGAGTACAAGTGTCATTAGAAATCAGCTCAAATAACAATATTCCATTTTGGTTTATCATTGTTTATTCTTAAATACTGTCACACCGTATTTTTTTATGCTAGCACATACTAACTGCACATCTGGGATTATCCACCTTCAAAATACCATTAAATCTTCACACAGCACATTCAAACACAGCTGAAGAATTCTCAGATCGAGAATCCATGGTTCACAGCATTTTTTTATCTACAGTCACATTTGACCTAACATGAGAATAAAAACAAAAAAGTCATAATCTAAGGGCCCTGAGCTGTAGATACAATTCAACACCAGGCGATGACAGTTAATAAACACCATATTAACATTTTCAAGCAACAACCAAGAAAAGAACTGTCCAAAGGAGCATTCCAAGTGCTTCCATTTCACAGAACCAATGATTTCAAAAAGAACTGTTAAAACCATGACCTTTTTCGATAAGATATGCTTAAACCAGATAAATAATCAATTTCATTGTGGTTGCTTCGGCCAGGACGGTAAGAAGTTAAATACTACACAACTGTAGAAGACTTCAAGAGAAAGGCCACTAACAAAAGGTTATCAATCTAAAGATTCCCTATTTGCTTATGACTTCAAGGAGCTCTTGAACATTTGTAACAGAATGGCACAGAGAACATTAATTACACAAGCAGTTCTTTACCGTCCTAGAAGTCAGATCACAGTAAACTCCTTTAAGAAACAAAAAACTGGCTAAATATGTTTGACTTGCAGTTACCAGTGAGTTTTACCCAGTATTTACAAACTTCTCATCAGGAAACAATTTTCAGGAACACCCAGGTTGCACCTTTGCTGTGTAACAGAGTATGACCACATTGTAGCATTTCACATCAGCGTCACAAGGAAATATATTTAAAAGACAATTTAAGGACTGTGAAAAAGTGTTTCTGTATTTATATTAGCTAGATAAACACGAAGAAAGCCAAAAGGCCTGACTCAGCATGAAAGCTGTTCAGAATCTGCATGCACCTTCAAGATGGCACTCTGAAATAAACAAAATAAAACCCTGCTTACTATTTTTCCCACTAATTTTCAAATATAATATGTAATTGATATCCTGATTAACATTTCTGATGTTAAACTAAACTACTTACCTCTATTTACTAGATCAAATTTTTGAAAGCATAAAAAATTAGTCATATAAATCTATAAAATCCAAAGGCCAAGATTAATCATTTCATTTCCTAAACAATCTATAGCAAAACACCTCTCCTATGAGGGAAGACTGACAGAATTGGGTTTGTTCAGCCTGAAAAAGAGAAGGCTTCAGAGTAACCTAATTGCTGCCTTGCAGCACCTGAAGGGAGCCTGCAAGAAAGACAGACAGGGACTTTTGACAAGAGCATGTAGTGGCAGGACAATGGGGGATGGCTTCAAACTGAGAGCAGATCTAGATCAGATAATAGGAAGAAATTGTTTCCTGTGAGGGTGCTGAGGCACTGAAACAGGCTGCCTGGAGAAGCTGTGGATGCCCCATCTCTCAAAGCATTCAAGGCCAGGCTGGAGCTCTGAGAAACCTGGTCTAGTGAAAGGCACCCCTGCCCATGGTGGGGTGGGGACTGAAACTGAATGATCTTTAAGGTCTCTTCCTACACAAACCATTCCATAACTTCATGACATTCAGGATATCATACCAACGTCTTAATCAGCATGGGATTACTTGAAAATACTTAAAAATCTGTACTATACTGTACAGATATACATACTAATATACTAATCTGTATCACAGTCAATTTTATACTCGTCTTCTAAATCTCTCCTCTAAGGAAAGTGCTCTCCACCAAAGAAAGCAGGATGTTATGTGTGCAAGAGTAAACCTGGAATCAGGCAAGCCATAGTACTACAATAGGGATCCCCAAACAAATCTAAAAGAACCAATCAAAGACCAGATGAGGCAGGGGGGAATATACGTCACATCAACAAAAACTGCAGACAAAATAATTTAACCTTTTCCTAATGACAACTGATGTTCACTTGACATAAAAAGTTGGATAAAAGGGTATTTTAACCACAAGTGAAACCTTTAACTGTAAACAAATCAACACTGGGGACATGCATGCAGTTAACCAATCCACTTATACAAATGTGACTGTTCTATTCTTGTATAAGCAAGCCCACCCCAAAGAGCCACAGCACCCAAAATGCAAACCTGAGACTGATACACTTGGAATAGTAAATGTACTCACAATCTACATAAGAGCATGTACCACAAAAGGCACAGTCTTGGAAGTCTTAACTGGAAATAGAGTTGTTCACAAAACTGTGACCGTCTCTTCAAAGCCAGGACAGCAGAATCTCACCTCCTGCAGGACTTCAGCAAACAGTGGATTTGGAACTAAGCAAAAATCAATGCTCTGTAAAACAGTATTTCAAGCTCATTCTTTGGAAAGCCTAGCATCAAAACATCTCTGGTGAAGAGATGCCAGCATATCCTGTTACATTTCAACACTTGGTTTTATGACTCTGTGTAAGATTTCAGTACTTGGGATAGTTCCTATTTTTTCCCAACCAAGCTTCTAGCTTGAAGCAACTAGACGTGCTCAGTGTGCCCAAGGATAAACTGCAAGTGACTTTGTGCTACACCTACAGAAGGGTCTTAGAGCAAACAAGTGAATAGAGACCATGATCTCTCAGCTCTTCTGCAGACACAGAATCTGCAGAATTATCAACATTACCCATGCATGATGCTGCAGTACGTTGTACAGGAAAATCAAACAAGCATTTTAAATTATGGTGATCTCTCTGTATCTCATATGTATGCCTGGCTCCTTGAGAGAACATTTCTTGCTCTACTTATACTGAATTCCTCATCTGGAAGAGCACTATCCATTGTACTTAAGTGAAGAAGGATAAAAGGGCTTTCTCACATGCATTACAAGGATCCTGCTGCCACTAAAAAAAAATTACATCAGAAGAAAACATCAACAATCTGCTAGGGAAAATCCCTTGCTTCCTAGGAAGTATACAAAGCATATATCTGCAGAATTTGAAAATATTGTCAAAGGGTGTAATGTAAGCTGCCCTATTACCAAAATTACCATCCATCTTTACAGCCTGGCAGAGCAAACTTCAGAGTATTGATACCTAGTCCAGCACCACTTCATTGACATTAAAAGACAAAAACATTGCTAAGAGAATGTCTAGCAGCTCAATCCAAAATCCAGACTGCTGAGTAGGCATCTGCAATGAGGTATAATTCAAGGAGAACATCTTTCAATGCCACTGAATGCCTCCAGTGGGCCACATGAGGAAAAAGGTGTAACTCATGCTGTCCTAGCTGCTATCAGTTAAAAACACCCCAAGCAACAGACAGATCAAAAAGTCATATGCTGTACTGTTAAAAAACAAATCCCAAGATAACTGTGAAACAGATTTAGTTATTGAACAGAAATGTGAAGACATGCATCAAGAAGACTGTAAACTGTGAACAAGTCATTCTAAACCCCAGACTACAGAAAAAGGAAGGGCAGAGACTACCCAAGCGTACTGAGACAAGGCACAATATCACAAAGGGGTCTCAGTGAAACCCTCAAAAGTAAGGAAAACATTTGTTTTAGTTTTTTCTCCTGTATATTCAAATCTTGCCCTAAATAAGAAACAAATGCTTTCCTAGGCAGCTTAGAGAAACTAAAGACATAGGTGTCCTGCCATGAATGGTTTTATACAACTCAGGGTGGGAAAAAATCAAACAGGAGGTGGGGGGAGAGAGTATCCATCAACACATTTCATCCACTTTAGATGATTGTATCCCTGAGAGGGAACAGTTTTTGCTGTTGCTGTGTGAGCACTGATTGTCCAACAAAGGGACTTGTTTAGCAAGCACCCAAGAGGAGAAAAAACATCAGCTAAGTACAGCATATCAGGTATACTACATATTTTATCAGTGTAAATAGAAGCACAGAGCTAAAGACGAAGACAATCTGAAAGCTCACATTCTGAACTTGGTCAACAGGATTTTCCTTAGAGGAAAATAGTTTTAAGAAGATTTTTTTTTTTAATTGAATACATTAATAATTTAAACAAATATTTTTACAAATATATTTTATTAACTCTTCAATAAAAACAGCATATTGGATAAATACTTACTTTAGTACTTATTACACAGATGCACAAAAACACCTTCAAAAAAATAAACTCCAAAAAGCTTAACAAATATATCGTTACCCATACAAATCAGATTTACCTTGAAAAGTTACTGTGTCACTGCGCAAACAAACTATGGTAAAGTAAAACATAAGTAATATAACAAACTAAAGATGAACATTGGGAGGTTATTGGAAGAGATCTCCTACTGCTCTATTACAAAACCTTTTGTAAGAGCAATGCTTTGAAGAAAGAGTTTAATTCACAGCAAGTCAAAATTGATGTCCATAAGATATTCACAGCAATGTTCCACAGGCTTCTAAGGAGTCTGTAGCATGCAGAATTAATAATGTCATGGTGATATTTATTGCTATTAACTGCCTCACAAAAGAAATTCTCTAACATTACAGGAAATTATTCATCATACTGTAAGATTATGAAGGAAACATATAATGAAAGCACACTCCTAAAAAGCCTTTACATTCAGAATACTGTTACCACAAAGCAACTGTAGCAGCACAAACTTCATCAAGTCCTAGAATGACCAATAGATTAAGTATTTATTTTTACTGTGTTATATATTCTGAAAATAAATTATGCACATTATGCTTTGTAAGTATCTAATATTTGAAGGAACTAAATACAGTTGTTGATTCATGGAAACTATGCTTTGCTTTTTCCCATTTGTTTTAAGGATACCTAAAGAGAGCAGGTTAGCAAATACAAATGAAGAGGCAAAAACCTCAGAAAAAGATCATTCTTCATGTAATACCTCATAATTAAATAACAAAAATGAAAGTTTTAAATATACATATACACCCAGCCTGTTATTTCACAGTAGTAGACATGCAGCTGGTGTTTCTCTGCTACAGACAATTCTTCTGATTAGAAGACTTTTAGCCAAAAGTCTTCCAAAACAATTACAGGGCTCCTGGCATCTTAGGACTACTTCTCTGCCTTTATTTATTCCCCACCCTGAAAATGCAGCAGGGGAGGGAGAAAAGAGCAGGAAAAACCAATAATCATGTGAAGGATTTAGTATATAATATTTGGGGGTGGGGAAATCAGAATTAATTGCAACTGATTTAACAGATTGTCACAAAATCACCACCTTGAAATGATGCATTATGAGCTACATAATATGAATTTACATACTTATCATGACAAATGACCAAGAGAGATCACCAATTTTTAAGGCTGACAGATAATTCCTTGTAGAAGAATCATTTTTCAATTCAAGTTGCCAAAGACTTTCCAAGATGACCCATTCTGTGCCAGGTGTCCACGTCAAAGCTGCTTCAATGTTGACACATTGAATATGCAAAACATATTTTTTCTCTTTCCAAGGAAAGCTACATAAAAATACACTTTTGCCTCATTACAAAAGATTATTTTTCTTCAAAAAGTTTAATCACTCGCATGCTTTAAGTGCTACATGCATCTTTCTAAGAGACAGCAAAGTGCTTACCCTGACATACAAGTGATGCTTTTGTCAAGCTCACTGTAATGTTACTGTTACTGATTTTGTTTTGATATGTTGCAGCTGAGCCACCTACATATTCTTTCTGTACTTATTCCATTCCTGAAAGGCTTCTCCGAACTGAAGAGCCACAGTAGACTCACAGGATAACAGAGCTTGGAAGGGACCTCCACATGTCCCTCAGTCCAATGTCCTGCTCAAAGTCAGATATGAGATAAAAATGGGTTGCTCAGCTTTCCTACATGGGTCCTGAAAACCTCTAAGACAGAAGCTACACAGCTTCTCAGGGCAACCTCTTACATAGCCTCAATACTCCCAGGGAAAGAGTTTTGCCTTATGTCCAGTCTGAACCTTCTTTGTTCCACTTCATGAACACTGCTTATGTCCTCTCCCCACACATCTCAGTAAAAGAGCCTGACTCCATCTTCTCAGTGATGTCCTCAAAAAAACAGTATGTTGTTGTTTGATCCCACTGAGATTATCTGTTTCTCCAGCTGAGCAAACCTATCTCTCTCAGCCTCCTCTCATAGGATGAGTCTTCCAGCTCCCTCATCATCTTGGTAGTCTTCCACCAACTTCATTTCTATTCATCAACGTCTTTCCTGTATTATTGAGAGTCCCAAAATTGGACATAGCACTCTAGATGCAGTCTAATGAGCACCAAGTAGAGGGACAACACTTCTCTCCATCTGCTGGCTATGTTCCTTCTCAAAGACTCCAGCACATTGTTGCCTTTCTTTTCTTTAGGCTGAGTCAGGGCGGTGGAGAGCAAGAGGGAAATGGAGAGGGAAAGGGAGAGGAAAAGGAGAGAAGGCTCCTGTGAAACCTCAGAGCACTTTCCAGTACCTAAAGGGGGTCAACATGACTGAAGAGGGACTTCTGACAAGGGCACGTAGTGATAGGGCAAGGGGGAACAGCTCTAAACTGAAAGAGGGAAAGTTTAGATAAGATACTAGGAAGACATTTTTTACTGTGAAAGTGGTGGAACTCTGGACCAGGTTGCCCACTGAGGTTGTGGATGCCCCAGCCCTGGAAGTGTTTAAAGCCAGGCTGGATGGGGCTCTGAGCAACCTGGTCTAGTGGAAGGTGTCCCTGCCCAAAGCAAGGGGTTGGAACTGGACAGTCTTTTATGTCCCTTTGTATAGGGTCTGACTGAGACAGAATTCATGTTTTTTTCTTCTCCTTAGCAACCCTCAGTGCTGATATTGGTAGCTGGGAACCATTCTATGATTCTGCAGGGGCATGCTGCTGCTGATCCACGGCCAGAGTGCTGTCTGCCAGAACCCCTGGTTTCTCCAGCAGAGCTGTTTTCCAGCCTGTCAGTCCCCAGCCTGTATCACTGCAAGGTGCTCCTCTTTCACTGGCAGCTGTTCTTGAATAAAGCTCCAGATGGGCCTTGTGTTCACAGTGACAAAGTCCCTCAGAATGGCAGCCCCATCATCAAGCATAGCAACTATTTCCCCCCAATTTAGTGTTATCTGCAAGCACATGAGCACACTTTGTTACTATTCAGGAAAAATCCCTGCAGTATCCCTCTTGTTATCAACCCCTCTATGTGACACATTAAGCACTTCCGAGTCCATCCATCCAACCTTTTAGTCTTTTTTATATCATCTAGTTCTCCAGCAATCTGTACTGTCCAAATCTGGATACAAGAATATTGTTGGAGATAGAGTTGAGAATCTTGCTGAAATCCAGGAAAATTAAATCCACTGTTCTTACCTCACCCAAACATTCAGTCAGCTTACCATAGAAGGCAATCTGCCTTGTCATGCATGATTTACCTTTGATAAGTCCATGCTGATTGCTCCCATTCACTTCCTTCTTGTGACCAGAAATGTGCTCCAAGAACACTCATACCCTTTCTTCCCCAGGGACAAAATGAAGCTAACCAGTTTGTAGCTCTTTGGGCTGTATTTTGGCCTTTTTTGGAGGCTGCAACACATGAATTTGTTCAACCATGGGAAGGGTTCTCTGGTCTCCAAGATGCTTCAACGATGGGGAAGGACCTTGCTGTGACTCTGGCCAGCTCTATCAACATTCACAGGCACAGTCCATTTGGCCCCATGTGCTGGTAGGATTTGAGCTCTCTCAGTAATCCCCGATGGAATCCTCAGCCACTGCTGGCAGCTACTCCCCTCAAACCCTTGTTACTAAGCACAGAGGCCTGGGAGACCTTGCTGGCAATGACTCACTGAGGAACGGAGGGATCAGGCTACCCCAGCCTTATCTGTACCCACTGGCACTGGGCACATCACATTCCAAAAGAAGATTGTATTTTACTTGTCTGCTTTCACTACTCAAGTACTAGAAGAAACTTTTCTTGCTGCCCTTGATCTCCCCCCTAAGTGTCATCTCTAGGTGAGCACGGACTCTCTTGATGTCACACCTAAATACCAGGACGATTTTTCTAAATTTTCCCTTTGTAGCCTGTCCCAGCTACACAACCTTTTTGTATATCCCATTTTTGAACTGCAGCTCAGACATGAGTTCCCCACAGAGTCATCTCTCGATAGGCCTGTTTGCTTTCCTGACTACCAAGATGGATCACTTGCATCTAAATTCATTCTCAGTGATACCCCTGCTGGATCCAACAAGTATGAAAACAGAAGCTATTCATGTAAACAAAAGGATGGAAAAGAGAGAAACCAATTTGACTAAAAGAAAGAACTGGAGCATGGCAAAAAGTTGATACAGTTGACACAATGAACACAACCTTGAGTTTGGAATACAGACCAAGTCTGAGACAGGTAGGAAGACAGCCAGAAAAAACAAATTCAGAGGAGGGAAGTCAGGAAGAATGAAGCACAAAACTGAAAGTAGAAAACTACAGAAGACAAAACTACGAGAGACAGTGGAAATGCACAACACAGAGAGGAAAGATCCTTTTTATGACAGACAACTGGATGTGAAACTGAGGGTACTGGACAGAAACCTGAGACCAGCAGAGAGGACTGTGAAAAGATAGAAAGGATTCAAACAGTGAAAGAAACCGGGATAAACAATTTATTAGTTAGAATCTCTGTGCACAGTAGTATTGGATGTCAGATAAGAAGCCCTTTAGCAAGAAACAAACTGTTTACTTCAGGAAAATAGAACTGTGATAAAAATTTGAGAATAGGGCAAAGGAGATTGGGACAGGGAGATATCACACAAGGAATAAGCAGAAAAATCAGCATCCAACAGAACATGCTTGCTCCTAGAGCCTGGAATAGAACCTAAGATTCCAGAGTTTCACCTCTACTTTCAGACACTTAAAAATCTCAGAAAACCATACACAGATAACATCATTTGGAGCACAGCTGAATTACAAATTACTAGTATCACATTCCCAGCTAGCTCAAGTGGCACAAGTCTCATGGCAAAATAGACAAATCTCAGCATATTTAAAGACTTATGCTATATGCATATTAGTCATATGTGCAATCCCACAGGACAGAGGGTTTCCTCCTGTCCATGAGGCTGCCTCTTTTTAATCTAGAATGTCGAACATTTTGATTGCGTGCAAAGAATTTTGTGGAGTTTTAAACAGTTGACGATCAAAAACATAACCATCAGTTTAAAAAAAATACATAATCACACCACAAAAATTAAAAGTTATTTGATCTTGTTCTGTGTGCCCTTGTGCCCAAGGCACTCTTGCTGTGTTACTGAACAAAGTGTTAGGAAAAAAAAAATAAATAACACCATTATATTATAAAAGGACTTTGCCATATGCACGGCAAATGTTGGCAAGTATGTTGTTAATAAGAAAGGTATTGTAGAAAAAGTGAGGAAATTCATATTGTCCTGGAAAATTTTAGTTGCTTCTTCTTTCTTGCACACAAATCATCTTTAAAGTTAAAAAGAAAAAATATCAAACTCCTCCACAAACTTTTAATAAGCAATCCACTCTTAATCAAAATTATGGACTTAGTACCTTGGACCTAACACTGCAACAGATCTAAGTATTTATACTTGCAGTCAAAATCAACAATCACCATACTACAAGTCAAGCAATGAGGTCTTATCTAGATATGCATTCATGGATCCCTGTTGAGGAGTTTATTAAAAACACCAAAAAAAAGCCAGATTATTGTTAGCAAATTAGACCTTTATGGGAAAACATCTTAGAACACATAAATCATTAAAACACTGATAGATTATTTTGAAAAATCATATCATAAAGTACCTAAATTGGATATTCAACACAAAGGAATACATAATATATCTCAGGAGACTTATGTGAAAATATTACTAGTGAAACATACAGGCACTAGAGACTGAAGGTAATGAAACAGCAAAAGAGGAAATTAAGAAAGTACAGTATGAACAGCACATAAACAAATAGTGAGGCCACACATTATTTGATACCAAGAAAAAGGATTCAGTATTGCACAGTGAACACCATCTATGCCATTCTATGCTATATACTGAAAGAACATTGTAGGGCAAAATGTAACATTTAACCCTACATTTATAGGCCACATTATATGTCTTACAAAAATCTCTAATTCTGCCATTTCATGATTTATAAGAGCGTGATCTTGCAACTTCAAAGTTCGTTGGATACAGTTTTTGTTGCACAATAGCAAAGCACATACTCTATTTTCCCTAAAAAAATCACACATCACTTCACCTGCAGATTATTTTCATCATATAAGAGATGCATATTAATGCAATCATACATAGCATGCATCATCTCTATTTGTTTTCCTTATTGTATTAGAAGTATATTCTATGACTAAACAAGCTTTTGAAGGAGTCCAGAAAATTAAGTCACTTTTGCTTTGACACTAGCTCCCCCTCCAGACCAGCCCAGGATTATAGTAATGACTTTTTACTTTAACTCTGACTCTGCAACAAGATATAAATACACAAATCCAAATCTTCTTCATCTTTATCCACTGAAATGTCAATGAACAGACTGATCTGACAAGCTATAAATAAAATTATCATTTATTATTTTTAACTGCATACAGTCCAAGCCTGGGAAAATCATTTGATCTAGAAAGGATCTGACAGATAAAGGATCTGTTCCATACAGCCACATAGACAGAAATGGACCAAAAATAAAAGTTTTACACTATGAATGGTGAGCAATATTTGTAATACATAAGCATTCAATTACACAATCAAGTCTCTATTTGCAGTCTCAATAAAGTGATCATAAACCACAGATGTCAAACCAAAGGGAAGCCCCTATTTGGTTTAGTACAACCTTTACTGATTCACTTAAAGTGGAGTAGCACTATTTCTACTCCAGCAAGTATAGCTAATTGGTTGTTTTTTTTTCTCATATTAGCTAGCACTAGTATATTTTCAGTTGTTCAGCTCATGAAACCGCCAAAATTTTAAACAAATGAAGACAACAGACTAAAAGGGAAAGAAAGCTACAACTTCCAACTGATCTTCTGTATTTCCCAGCTGTCAAATGTCCTGGCAGCTACAGCACTAAAAGAGTGAATTTGCCTGATTCAACACTCCAAGTTGATTCCTGCCTCTCCCTGACTGTTGAATTTCTCACTCAGAAAGTATGAGCAATTAATTATAGTTCCAACTTTGAAAAAGGCTGTCTTATTACATGTAGCTGGGAAAAGATGCAAACTTTGCAATATGCTAGTGTGCCTGCTTGAGGTACATATACATAGGAAAGCCTAAAAAGCATCAATAAAAATCTGGCACTAGGCATACCTGCAATAACCAGAGAAACAGACACTACTGGAAATACAGCAAAGCAGAGTCACCAACTCCTCCTAAGTAGTTTTCTTTAATAATGAAAGGAACTATTAGAGTCATTTGTAAAAGCACCCCAAGCACCAGCAGCACAGACAAGTTGGCCACTTATTTGCTTTTGCAGTTCAGACTTTTCTGAAGTTTCTGATGACTTGTAGTGGAAAATTACTTGGAAAAATAAATAAGATTAATACTATAAAATCAAAAATGCTCACTCTTTCTGAAGAATTGATTCCATTAACTTTCGGGCCTAGACATTAAGATCCTGTACTTCAGGACAGAAAGAGTATATGTGTATATATGTACACACGTATACTGAAATATACAATTTTCAGCTGATGGGTATGTTTCAGTATACAAACACATACATACACATACAGAACAAGCGGTGCCAAGTGCTAACACAAGCTCGCAGATAAAGTACAAGAATGTTCTGAACACAAGGTTGTTTGCCACATCCATGTACAGACAGCGTGTGCATCAGTGTACCGTGTGTGCTGAGGGCGCAAGGACAGCAAGAACTGCCCCGAGGAAGTTACAGTATTTCAACAAGCAATTCTACAGCTGATGCCTTTGCCCTTAGGCTTCTTAGTACAGTCTGCACCACGGCACTATAGCCCCCGCCTCTTGTACTCTCAAATCAGGAGCTTCTGAAAGCAGAGGGTCACAGCCCGAAGAACACAGTGCGCGCACTACTTGCACACACGTGTGAAAGACCCGAGCATACATCAAGCACGAACTCGCCTCGGGGTAAATCGCCAGAGCCTTACCAGTAACAGGATCCACGACCGAAGTCAATTGCGCCGAAACATAAGAAAGGTCGCCGTGGGAAAAGCCCCGGGCAACAACCGATGTCTCCGTACCCGTGTCAGACAACAAGCACTTCCTCGAGCTACCAGGCGGCCCCTAGAGCCTGAGGTCCGTCCCCAAAGCTCACGTTTCCCTTGTATCCCTCCCAGCCAAAAGCCAGCGTCCCCTCGGGCGGCCGCACTTCCCGGGACAAGGAAAGTTGGAGGCCGCCCTGCGCGCCCGCGGCGCACGGG
>VZTB01016720.1:931824-1014163 GCA_013397245.1 Thryothorus ludovicianus | reverse complement strand
AGCGCGGAGCGGCGGCGCTGCCCGCCGCGAGGGAGCGCGGCGGAGATGGGGCGCGGGGGCGGCGTTGCCGGGCGTCCCCGAGCTGCCGTTCGGTCCCTCCGGGGAGGCGTCACTCCCGCGGGCGATGCTGTCCCTGGCGGCGATGCCGTGCCGCGGGCAGGGCCGCCCTCAGCCCCGGCAGCGCTGCTGCCCGCAACAGGCTGGTCCCGCCCGCAGCGCCAGCGCATCCTGCCCGGGAACGGGCTTAGTGGTTTTAATGCAAGATCCCTACGAAAGACTGAAATCTCACGAAATTTTCTACTATGAGAGAAAAAGGAGTGCTGCGTGTCTGCTAGGCGACAGCAGGGCTGGGGAGTGGCCCGCTCTTGTCCAAGCACCCTTGATTGTTCTGCCTTTGTGGCTTAACAAAACCCTTCCCAAAAGTGCACGTAAACGGGTGAACTCGGATGGATGCGGAATTGCAGGGCGTTTACCGTAGCTACAGTTTCCTAAGCATGCATGTGGGAATGCTACATACATTTTAAAAGTTTGTAATGTGCACCGGTAATGTTTCACTGTGCTTGGGAGACGAAATGGCAGAGATGGGAAGGTAGCATGTGAAGTAGAAATTGTGGTAGGAGCATGCTCGAGTATACTGTGATTTCGGTAAAAGCCAGAGCTGGTAAGGATGGATATTTTGTAACTACCATATCCTTCTTGCGCCCCCTCCCAGACTCAGAAGAGCAGTCCCGCATATTGCTGTTCTGTCCTGTGTTAATTCACACTTGTCCTCTGGTTTATTTCACAAGCCCTCTTGGTTTTTGTTTTGGTTTGTTTTCCTCAGAACTAGTAAACATTCACAAATGTGCTTGTAAGGTGTGAGACATTATGCCAGTGTCTGTTGGTTTTTCTTTTTTGACTTCCAGCATTCTGGATCTGCTGCATGCTGACACAGAGCTTGGGGCACAACCACCACAAGCATTGTCTGGGGGATGGAAAGAGGAGTTACAATATTCTGTGCCCATAGCAACCTTCCAGAGCGATCTGGAAATGCAGAAATAATGAATGTATCTTTTTTTCCCTAAGGTTTTGATTCCTAACTGACAATAATAGAGATTAGTTGAGAAACTGAGATCATAAGCAGATTGCTGATGGTTGTCAAGCGCTGAGTGCAGTTGCTATCTCCTGTGACTGCGACAGTTGTTATACCTACTAACAATTATATTGCCTACAAATTTAGTCAAGGATTTCTTTTCCAAAACCCAGTTCCATAAAACAAAAACATTTTAAAAGTCTAGGTACGTGCAAAAGGGCCAAAAGTGCATGCAGTGCAGGGAAGGGAAGGAAACCTCCATGCTTGCAAGTATTCAACAGAAGGTTGGACAGGTCTTTGAGCAACCTGATCTGGTTGATGTCCTGCTTATTGCAGGAGATTTGGACTAGATGACCTTTAAAGGCCCCTTTCCAGCACAAATCATTCTATGACTCAAAGCGGATGATCCAGAAACCAAGGCATGGCATTCCAAATGGTACATTTAACTCTATACTGCCTTTGCTTAGAGGATGTCAACTAAAGAAGGGTTCTAAAAGAAAGTAAAATTGTTTAGGAGACTTCTGAAAAGTGGAGATCTTCTGATGGGCCTGTCCTGTCTGGTAGGAAAATACTATTTTATAGACAGAAATTGGATTACTAACCTACAAAATATTCAGGCACTTTCAATGCAAACAGTTTTTAGATACAATGTTTGCCAACTGGACAAAAATCAGGCCAAAACAGATGGGCTTTTTCATTGATACACTCATGGTGATTTCAGTTGTACTTACTGTGGTGTGAAATTAAGTTCATTTCAAGTGATTGTTTAATGCAATGAGGAAACTACTGCTAGTTTACTTGCTTTCAAGCCCGTGATATTCTGTGCTACAGGCATATGGTCTTAAATCAAAGAAAATGACACGGTACTGTACCCAGTATCCACTGGAGATATCAGTGAGTAAAATGTGACCTGCACATAGCTTGTACAGCTAGGAGTTATTTTTATTTATTTTGCAGTTCTAACCATGTTATAGCACCTACTGCTATCAGCCTCATTTTCATTCTGAGGAATTTGTGACCTGAGCTGTGCTAAGCCATGACGTAAGGGGAGAAAGTTAAATTACTAGAGAGAGAGATGAAAAGCTAGTGAGGGGAGTGCTGTCACAGAGCGTTAACTCTTTTACAAATGCTAAATTCAGCAGGTACATACAGTCTGAAGTACATTTCCCAAGTTATACTGAAAGGCTAGCAGCTAATTTTATTTCTCACCACAAAAAGCTCATTTTTAGGTGTAGAATGTCTCTTGTGACTCCAACAACTTCTTCATCCCGTGACCAAGGGGCAGAGCCTTAGTTTGTTGGCGCTCTGAAATGCTTGGGGAGGGAAATTCACACTAGAATATGGGACACTTTTTCACTACCATGGTTAAGAAACTAATATTCTTCAACAATTTTAAGGTGGAGCATTCTAGTTCTGGTTGTGGAGTGTACAGTTTCTAGTGCTCAAATTCACAGCCTAATGAATCACTTTTACCTAATACAGACCCAAAATCTGCTGGAGTCAGCTAATTCTTTCCACTTGGCAAGAAGGTGGTAGCACTTTTATATGGCAGGTGGAATCTCAGCAGGGCAACTCTAGTTTCACTTTGATGAGACATCCTGCCACCTGTCTCAGAAGTTCCTCTGAGTAGCAACTTGAGTTAAAATGGAATATAAAGGTATCTTGACATTTTTACCAAATACATGGACACATACTGAAGTCCACATTTAAACCTCCCTAGAAACAAAATCCTACTTTCATGAACTTTTTTTTTCTCTGTGCAACATTAACAAGCTGTCTCATTACTTTTCACTATCTCTGAACCCCAGAACCATAAAACAGTCTTACTGGATAACAACTCCTCCAAGAAATACCTTAAATCCTTAAAATTATTGGAAGTAAATTCAGTTTTTTAGCTATCATAGTAGTAAAAGTAAACTTGAAAGGAAAAATCACCAGATCTGAAAAGGATGTTAAAAAGTATTTGTCAAATTAATTAGGTGGTTTTTTTTTTTTAATTAAGCATCATTTTGGGGCTTTGGTTACCTTAGGTTTTGTGGACGCTTTTTATTTATTGCAGTATAACTGCACCTGAAATACTGCACTTACAAAGATATCCAATTGTCCAGGTGACAACAGAATTAAACCACACACTTAGCTGAATCTTCCCATATGGAGCTTGGTGCTGCAAATTTGCTTTATTTCATACCAACTATTCTATATCACCTGTTGCAGCCACTGTAAAATGGTAATACTCAAGGATCACTAAAATTAAAATCAGAACAGGAGAGTATGACAGGTATTTTTCTCTTTGTTTACTATAAAGAATAATACAATTTCTAGCATAATTTATCCATTTGTTTTGTCATATGAAGTAGGAAGAAGACACTGGTAGGAACAGCTCAAGAACCAATATATTCAAGAAACAAGTGTAGAAATTACATTTGAAAATAATACAACTGGAGTGGAAAGTCCTTGGTCCCTCTTAAATAAAAACTGTCTATACTGAGGAGGATGAGTTGGGAAAAAAAAGCTCAAAAATCTAAATAAGTTAATTTTTCCTCCATGTAGAAGTCAACATGCTATGAGTACCCAGACAATGCACCAGTCAGAAAACTGCAGAAATGCAACTGTAATATAAGAATTGCAGAAAACGTCATAAAGGTTAAAGGAAATTCAAGACACAATAGGAATGAGATTACAGGAACTGCCAATGTTACATAAAACATTAAAAAATTCTAAGATTACTACCAATCATTTAATATAAAACCAAATTTCTTAAATTATAAAGAACATTTTAAAGGATCCATTAAATGTTTCTGTTGTAGCCTTCAGAATTTCTCTGCTTTTTCCACTGCCTTGAAATCCGGTCTCATACTTGTTAGGTCTCAGCCTTACGTAGAAAAGAATTTCAAATACTTGGAAACCCCACCCCTCCCCAAGTTAGTAGTGTTGTAAGAAAAGTTTTAAAACATTTTTACTAAGACTTTTATTAAATTAATCCATTAAAAGATGTCAAGAAAATCTGTATTTATTTCTGCTTTTCCAGGAAAATGCCAGCAGGTACAGCCAGTCATTTTAAGTGCAGTACAAAGCAAAGGTTCCTCCTCTGTGGGAAAAAATAAAAAGCAAAACAAAAAATAAAATCTGAATTACTGAGAGGCATTGCTGTTAAAAGATGTGAGATAGTGCTTCAGCATAACATACAGAAGTACTTGCAGCTGCAGAGAAACTCAAGACACTTTTCTGTCCCATTAACCAAAACACTTTCAGTTTCCAGCTTGAAGCAAGTGAAACCATAACAAACATTGCACAAGGACTGTTTATCTGTACCCAAAGCATTTGAATAAAGTGTTTATATGAATCATGGCAAACTTATTCTTTCTTGACACTTCCACAGGTACAATTCTTCTCTTTGAATTCTGGCAGGACTTGATGTGGCATAGCAGTTTATTTCTGTCTATTTACTGGTTTTATTGCAAGCAAAGGCTTAAAGGTCAAAAGGAATAAAGGGCAAACACAATTAAAATGTGCTGGGTGGGTTGTGTAATCAAAAAAATCATATTGTGGATGTTCGTTAAACATCAGAGATGCCTGTGGTAATGTGGAAAATACAGCTGCACGGTGGTGTCTCTTCTGGGGGGATGAAGCAGAGAGAGCTTCGCCATCAGCAGCAGCAGCCTGTACATCTCAGCAGAACAGAGACAATACAAGCATTGTATTGGAAAGACAGTAATGTAAATGTAAAGGCAAAAGGATCTTCTCCATGTGTACATTCTTTCTTTAAATTGAACCTCAAGTAGTACAGCTGTGTAAACACAATCATTTGTCCCTGCAGATGAGTTAGTAAAATACAGATTAACCAAAACTTGTGATTTGGATTATCCAAAACTATGCACAGTAAAAGCTACTTAAAATCCAACAAGCTGGATGAGCTGCAATGCAGCCACTAACACCTGAAATTGGCCCAGCACCTCCCACTTGAAGATCTCATTTCAGTTGTTAAGAACAGAAATACTTGATTTCATAAACTGTCAGCTGCTTGGACCATCATTTTTAAAGCTCTGTCCCTTTTTTCTCAAGTGCTTTAAGTTTTGGGATGACAATTTCAAATTAGTTAGGATTATGCTGGTAAAAATATATTCGTTGAGTTTTTCCTCTAAAAATCTATTTTTATTTGTCCAGACTACTTCTGTAAGGAGTAAGGGGGAGGATATGGCTTTAAAAGTCAGACTTTTCACACCCTCAGAACAGCCATATAAACAAATCAAGTTTTGTAACTAGATTTTCTTTTCAAATTTTCCAAATACACTAATGGATATGGCCTGTTCTTTTAGTGGGACCTAGTCTGAAATGGAGTTTCTGGTCTAGCTGTGTATGGAGACAAAAAGAAGGAAGTTCTCTCTCTCATGTTTCACATCATTTCCATGTATTTATAATGCCTGGATGAGCTAGGATATCCTTACAGACACATCACTATTTCTACTATAAAGTACTAGAAGAAGCAGCATTTCTAGAGCTAAGTAGTAATTACAAACTTCTAAATATGTCAATGTGATATTGCTAAGATGCTAATTGCCACAGTATTTCAAGGTTTCCTTGCTCAGATTTATTTTATAAGAAATGAATGCAAGGCATTCAAAAGAGTGCTGGTGTCTACACTATTTTCATAGTACTTTACAGCTGTATTAATTCTCTCTTCTGGACTTCCTTCCAACTATGGAGAAAATGCACTTGTTCATCACCAACACACTTTTACATGAAAATTTCTTTTCTTCCTCAGCTCCTATTTCTGCCACAAGAGGGAAGGGGAAAGTGCTAATTTTTTTTTTTTTGAATGCTTGACTGTGCAAAAATGTTTCTTTGAAATAGTTTTTTGGTTTGTATACATCTGGAGGGGAATAGACCTACTAGGTTGCCAGTGTTTTTGTACAACAGCTCAAGCTCTCTTGCTTTAAGATGGTAGCCCTTGAATTTGGGTTCTTGCTAACTTGCAGTAATTTATTACAGATTGATGATTTGTCTTTGCATTGGACTGGACATTAAAATCCCTACTTGCTAATTTGCTTCTTCTCTCAGATCAAATTCCCTGCTCCAATAGATTTGTGTAAATAAATGTATCGTTTCTTGTAAGATTTTCAATATTGCAATTTAACAATAGCATTATCAGATAGTTTCTAGGTATTCATGGAGAACAAGAATTTATCTGAGAGCCTCATCTGTGTGCTCACAGGGTGTGGTGATTCCATTAGCTTTCCAAACAATGGATTTCCTGTGAAGGTAAACTTACACTCAAGAACAGCCTGGTCTGGTTTACAGCCTGAAATAGAAATGTGAAACATTTTATCTGTGGCTTATACAGAAAATACTATCGGCTTTTCAAATAATAACCCCAGCTGTCATCTTTCTCAGCACAGCCTTTGCAAGAGGTTTATGCACACACTTTCAAAGAATGAGCAGCCATTAAAAGATCTGCTGGAGAAGGACAGTCAGCAGCACTGGCCTGGCACGTCACGTGGAACTCCACTGCATTCTGGACATAAATACCTCTGTAAACTAAAACCAGGCAAGACCAACACATTTTATTCAATTAAGCTTTCATTAGACTCAATTATTTTGTTTTCCTTTTGACTAATTTATGTGAATTTATTATTACATCAGTAGCTGCAATTGAAATAGTTCTTAAATTTCCCAAGGGCATTTCATTGTTATTGTGTCTATCAGTATTTGGCACAAATGGAAAAACAGCAAATAAGCAAGCAAATCAATTTATCAGTGCAATTTGCTTATCAGCCCATTCTCACGTCACTTGTCCTACATGTAACTTGAACGACCAGTTTTTCCTTCCATTAGCAAGTAGATTAAGAAAAAGGATCTACCTCCTAGCAAGTGCCAGATAAACCAGACACTGTACCCCACATGGAAATTTAAAAGTTATATGCAGAGCCTTCACTTGAATTGCATTGCTGTTTTCTAGCAGCATTGGCACAAAACAAAGATTGTGGCTAACAATAAAGTATACAGCATGGCTTTGTATCTCATCAAATAAAATAAACTCCCCACAGTCACGAGAAAGAAATAAAGCCTTCACTTCCACCAGTTCTACAATTGAAGCAAAATATCTACTTGCAGCTCTGGAAGTGGGTCTTGCTAGAGTGATAGATGTACTCAAGACTTTATTTTTAACTTATTAAACTCCATTATCCCTGGGAGAAAACAAAACAAAACAAAAAAACCCAACAAAAACCCACCAACCTCCATATGGTTAAAAACATACTAGGCTGTTTGCTGGGAATGAAAGGCTGTAGGGAATGAAGGGCTGTTGTGAGCAAACTACTCTGGTATGCCCATCTGTGTTGTTTCTCCACCAAATGCCAAGGTTGTTTAAGGTTTTTCTTCTAACATCCAGCATTCCCACTTGGTGGCAACTCCCTTAGTGTCCCACTGTAATCAGAAAGCTGTCAGCTAGTGGAGAGAAACAAAGCTTTTGTCAGTAATGCTCAGAGGCACTGCACAGTTACCAGGCTTCAGAACTGGCTATCTCATTTCATAATTTTCTCTGGATTCTTTTGATAATCAACTTACTTCTACCCTTAAAGAAGGAAAATGATTCAATATAGTTAGAAAAGCCAAATAATTAAGCTTTCTGTAGTAATTTAGAAAAATGTTACTTTGCACAATGTGAAGAATTGAAACTGTTTTCCTTGTTAGCCTTTCACCTTTCTTGAATTAGCATTCAAGTGATTACTTCAGAGCATCTCTAACAATCAGCCAGGGGGGTTCAATTCCAGTAATATACAGGTACACTCTTTGTAAAGTCTGATAGATCTTAGATTAAGTATTTAAGCGTTGCCTAAGGCAGCCTTCTCTCCTCAGTTGTGCCAGATTAAGCTGGCCTGCTGGAACACCTTTTAGCAACACAAAAAGCAGCAGAGCAAGGCCCAGGTTAGGACCTGGTGTCTAAGGAAGGCAGTAACTGATCTGGCCAGTGCTGAAAGAGAGCTAAAAGACCCACTTTTGCTTTCTAAGCAAATATGTGTTTGGCTAATGTAGTAGTGTTTATTTGCACTAATCATAAGCTATCTACTGTTTGCAAGCTTTTTCCAATTCTGAGGTAAAATTTGGATATGAATATGGTGCATGTGTGAGATTAAAATTTATTTTTTCTAAACTGGTAGCACAAAACTTTAATTTGCACGGGGAATTGAGGGAGAAGTGGCTTACTAATTTGAGAGTTATGCCCTAAAGTCTGCAGCACGTAAGTAAGGATTCCTACATTGTAAGGACTCAAAATGGATGAGCCTCTTTTTGTGCTCTTCCCTTCCCCTGTGTGCTGCAGATGGTAGATAGACTGAGCTGGGAACACATATATAATCTATCTAGTCTTATCTTAGCAAAGGTAAACCAAAATTCTTTCCTAATTCCACCTAACTGAATTTATCTTTGCAGGGTGGCCACAGAACAACTGATAAGTTGCAGCATTTTACTCCACCCTCTATGATGACTAGTGCAGCAAAGCAATCTTATAAAGCCAACATGGTCTACATTTATATTGTGTTCAAATAAGACGTGCTATTTGTCTGAACTCAGAGTTGCCTCCAGGGAAGAGTTGAAGAAAGCTTAGCTCCTCTGTCATTGGAGAAATCAAGGGTGAAAAGTTTACGTAATCTTTTACAAACATATTTTAATAGAAATTATTACTTCCTTTTGATGTTTCTATTTCCTCTTGATCCTACAGCCAAGTTCATATTTGATAACAGAAATAGGAGTGCCATGAGAGAGAACTGGTAAGAACTGACATACGTAGATACAGCTTAAACACTGAGGAGTCAAAAATACATTAATGGAAGCACAGATCTTGGAGAAAGATTTATATAGCAGGGTGCAATCATTCCAGGGTTCCTCTATATCAGTGTTATAAAGGATAGTCACAATCCAGAAAGCCTTCAGACCTGTAGTTATTATTATAAGCTTATTTTTTATTATCTTCTCTTTCACACTGGAGAAACACAGAACTTAACATAGCTAAAATAATGCAATTAGAGAATTAATAAATTGTATTGTTATGAAGTACCTGTACATGTATTTCTAATTACTGCAAATATGTCAGTCAGTTAAAACCCAAAAAGGATTTGGATGCATCAGCAACTTAGGAGCTCTTTTTAAAGGCAGAGTCGTAGAGGGTGACCAGCAGTAGCTCATGAAAAGAAATGTGAGTGTCCATCTGATTTTATATTTTACATATCCAGGATGAGCACAGCAGCTTCTGTTCCCATCTAAACAAATGATGCAGGTCATGTCTCATCTGCCAATGACTTCTCTGAGTTCTGTGTGGCAGTCAGCCATAACTCACTGTCATCATCAATACAGCTGAAAAAATATGTACAAAACCTTTGACCGTTTCACTGCTTAAAATACTAGAGCTGTTCTTGTTAACAAGTTTCTAAATATTCTGAATCAGAACATGTACATGTAAAAGAACATTTTAAATCTCTACTGTAATAGTTTGAAATGTTTCAAAATATCCACTGGCATGAACAAAATAGTTGCTATTGCCTGAAATTATTATTGGTCGCTAGTGGAGAGAAACTTTCATGCTATTCTGTTACTCTGAGTGTGAGTAGTCTCTTTCCAAGAAGAAAGAGAAATACATGCAGTGGCTGAAAGATAAACCTGTGAAGTAGCTCTTGCTAGTTTTTCTGGATAATCATGCAATTCATGCAATCTGCTTTTCACTAAGACCAACTGCTCCCTTGGGCTGAAGTACCAATGAGCTTCACCAGCACTATACAACTGATTACAACTGATCTGGATTGCCTGTCTAAATCTATCTTTTTTTTCCAATCCACTCTTCTCCAACTTATTCTGTCCAGATTTTAAATTTGGTTTTTGTCTACTTTTGAAGTTTTGTGCCAAGTAAACGGTAAAACTCTACTCCATCACTCAGATGGACAGGTGTGGAACTGGCGTGCTGGAGTGCATAGCTGTAGTGTAGCTGTGCTACATTAACCCATACCTCCAGCAGAGCAGCTGCACAAAACCTGACACATTTTGTATGCAATAGCCGGGCAGGATAAACCCACTGTTAGATATACCTTGCAAATGTAGACAAATACGGTTACAGTAGATTAACTGGAATGAAGATGTTTTTCCTATCAGCTCTGCTGTTAATTTTTTGTGTGAACTTTGATCACTTTATAACCCTATTCATCACTACCTTTCCTGCTCTCATGTGCAGAATGGTGAGATAACAGCTCCCTCAAAGGCAGCGAGCAAACACATGCAGGAGAGATCTGAGATCGCCAGAGAGAAGATGGCTCTCACAGGACAGCAATGGGATGCAACAAATACCCATGCTACAGTTTCTTTTTAAATGGTATTGGACACTGGATTTTCATCAGAATTTATTGTAAAGTTTTATTTCTCTGTTGGCATGACAAAGATGTTCTTTTATTGGTATCTTGGGGAGGTTAATTGCATTGGAGTGTTTTGTTTTAAAGTTCAAACCTTCAGTGAATGCAGGCAAGCTGCTTTTTTATCATAAGATTTCATCACACACCCTGTTCCTGAGGAGTTTTTTGGCTGTTAATAGTCCTATTGGTTCAAATTTTATTTCAGTAGATTTTATATTCTCTGGAATTGCCACCTCTCTTCAACTCTTGAACTCTTACAGACATCCACCCTATGTATGCTCTGAATGTAGGTTTTATTGAATGGGTGAAATGTTTACTGAGCCATAATAAGCCCCATACAATGCTCAGTAAATGACACATGTACATTGTTTTGGAAAATGCTCTGAGATCCTGCAGGGTGAGCAGCTGAAAATACTCCCTGTCACATAGATGGCTTTATACAATGGACCTCAGGAACTACAGAGTCACTTTATAAGCCAAAAGAGAATATAAGGCCACACTTCCCAAAATGCTGCTGCTTGCACACCAAGGGAACTCTCCATGGCTACCAGTTTTCTAAAGGAAAATGTCAGAAATGTGGACACAGAACAATATAAGTATAATCCCTGTGTTCTTGTAAGTGTGAATAACATCCAGCTCCGTGCAGCTTTTTTCCACCTGGCACACTGTGTGCATTTTTAAATAAGGCTTCACAATTTAGAAGATCATGTAGCACAGAAGGTAGTTCATTGCAGGAGGCTAACCAGCTTAATTCCAGCTAATGGTATGGCTTTGGCAGTAATTTCATAAGGAATTGGTCCTTTCCCTTGACATCAGGAGGAAGAAATGGCCCAGAATCCACACAGAGGGAGTGACAAATAGTTTGAAAAAGGTTTAGATCCTGTGCCATGCATAATTTAGGGAAACTGGTAGAAATTATTATTTGATAGATCAGCTGATTGTATAAGAAACTAAGAGACAGTGACATAGGCACTGATGTCCCAAGCTGGCACTATGAAATAGCACAGAAGTAGTGAAATTATTCTGGAAGTGTTGGAAACAATAGAACCTCTTAATAAATTTAGTTAATTGTTTTAATTAACTTCTAAATAAATTGTTTAATAGTAAACAATATATATGTATGTATGTATTAATTGTAAATAGTATGTTATTCTTAAATTACTCTTAGCAGCATTTAGCCAAGTTGTCATAAGCAGCTAGTGTGGGAATAGAGCTTGGGAAAGTTAATGAAACTTAAAGTTTTGCTAAGCTAACCTTGATATGCTTCAGTGAACAAGGCCTGGGAGAGAGTGATGTATTGTTGAAATTGGATACAAGAAGCACAGAATTTATGGACTACAAGGACATTTTTCAGAAATGAGAAGCTAGAGAAGAATCTAACAAAGTCCCAGTATATGTGTTTTGAAAGGTCCCTACCTGGAAAAAACATACTAAAAAGACTGAAAAATATAAACTAATTAGCATGAGAAGTGAGAAACCAATAACCAGTAGAAAAGAGAATACTGATTAATGAAAGATAGAAATGTAATTTAGAACCAATGAACATTAATTTCTTTGTTTGCTAAAAATGTATCAAAAAGTGAATGAGTTTTGTGTCTGCATTTGTGTAGAGGCTGGAATTTTGTTGGCCACACACATGCCTCCAGGCTAAGAATAAAGTAATGCCTCACTCACTACCACTAAAAAGACAGTGTTAAGAGAGTCTTATTTATCCTGACAGTTTCAGAGGATTTGGTAGCTGAAATGTCATTCAGCATTCAGGGCTCTGCCTCTGCTGTGACTTGCTGTAGCCTCAGCATTCCCTGTGTCTTCTGAAAGCACTGCTGAAGGTTCCCTCTAAGCTGAGACTAATAGAGCAGCAGCAAAGAAAGATCTGCAGCTAGCAGCTACCAAATAACCTGTATGCCACAGCAAATGTCTCCATTCACTATTCAGTAATAAAAGACATTTAATTAGTTTGGTGTGTCTATATCCCTGGTCAACTTTTAATTTCATTGCTTTAGCAAAATCAGCTGGTTAAAACTATCTCTGAAGGAGTGAAATCTCTGGTACAGCAGCAAATTCTTCAGGCTGTCACCTTCTACCCAATAGGCCAAAAAGAAGCTAAAGTCAGTTCTCATAAAGGCATAAAATTTAGCTCAAAAGGCAGCAAGGAATGACAGGGTTCTTTTATATCTTAAATGTGAAATACAGTTTGTCATGTGACAGATTTGAAGGTAGAAGTCAGTTATCTGACTTGCTTCCTGTTAAATGTTATCTTGTTCAGAAATGATAAACAAACTCTTCATTGCATTATTGCCTCAGATGACTGCTCAAACTATCGAAAAAGTGCATATGTGTGGATCAAAGTGAATATTTGTGTACTGAATTCGTGCAATAGAATTGTGACCACATCTACAAAGCACAGCCCAGCTGTGTGCTCTGTGTGCCAGTTCCTTGGGTGGTGCCCACTCTGTTGCGACATTGCAGCGCTGACACTCCCCGAAGCTCCTGCTGGCAGTTTTAAGGCATGATGTAACAAACCTTCTGCGGGTGGAATGCCGCCCAGCTCTGAGGTAGTTTCCTTAGTTTGGTTTTGACTTCTGCATAAACAATTTGCATGTTGATTTTTAACATGGTAATTAAAAAGGCAGACTGTGCTTACACTTTTTCATGTTTCTTTCACAGACTCCTTGAATAAAGGATTTAGTCAAATTTACTTTACTTATTTTATGATCTTCCTTTATTTCATTACAGTTCACATTTAACTTGAATGCTACTGAATATTTTTTCTAAATGTGCACAATTTAAAAGACTTTTCATTTATAGAGGCTACTCATTCATGCCAATCACTGTTTTCACATTTGCACTGAAGTATTCACTATTGAAATATGCTGTGTTCTCATACTACCCATGGAATAAATTATATCAAGAACTCCTGTTTCCAAATTCTCCAAATAATCCAAATTCTCACCAGAGCAGTAATATCAGACCAAATTCAATTGGCAAGTAGGCTTAAGTCCAAAAGGGAGAAAACACAGCTCTACTTGTTTTTACACACTTCTCTTTATAATTTAATTCTGTACTGAGATTATTTTTAAGATTTAGGTCATTGATTATCTTTAAGGTAGGCTACAAAAGCTGTAAAAATCTTCAAACACCTATTAAATTTACATCATCATCAATAAAGAAAGGCAAATCCCCAGTGACATCTTCTTTTAGTCTAAACAGATAGAGCTGCTTTGAAAACAGCAAATTTACAGATTTGCACCGTTCCAGAATCAGACATACATCTACACAGAAATATACAGAAGTTAAACATTTCCATGCAATAGAAGTTGTGAAGTCAGCTGTTCTAAAAGCTACCAAACACTTTCTATTTTGAAAGGGCGGAAGGGTCTAATCTAGTAGTAATGCTGAAAGACAAAAATAAATATTTCCATTTAGGGTATGACTTAAACTAGTTATGTCTCCCAGGTTTGGAAAATAATGGATTGGATTTGACTGGATTGGATTGGATTGGATTGGACCTTACAGACCATCTAGAGAAGAGGCTGGCAGCAGCCAGGTTCAAAGCAAACAAGAAAGGCAATTTTTCATGTGACAGGTGGTGGACCTGTGCAACATCTTGTCCTAACTGCAGATAGTAAAGCTCACATGGGCACAAATAGAGTTCTTTTAAGGGTTACTTAAGACTGCCAAAAAACATCCAGCCCTAGGAAAGGCAGCTGGAAACAGCAGGAGTGCAGGAATGTGTTAAGAGAAAAGTGTCATTCCTGCCTGCCTTGTGCTTCTTTCCTGGGCCTCTCTGTATGGCCAGTGCTGGACATGGGGCACTGGGTTAGCTGTGCCTCTGTTCTGACCCAGTACACCCAGTACAGATTCTTGGGTGGAAACATCAGTGATACATTTCAGAGTAAATGAAGCCTTGCCTCCTCAACTCCATACAATAGTAAGCTTAACCATCTCTTCCTATTCTAGAGCAGTGCACTACCAAATAATCCTACTTTACCATTTGTTGCTAAATCAGCCTTCATAATCACAATATGGCAAAATCTGGATGTGCTAATTTTTAATCAAAGAAATTACCAGCAAATGCCAATTTGAAATACCAGAAAATACGTAGCCTAGTAGTCTGACATCCTCCCACTCTAATTTCTGTGTAATCCCAAAGAGTTAATCATATTTTATATGATATAGAGTACATAACTGTTGATATTAAAAGGTGTCACTACCTTGAATTTATATTGGTTACGTTTTTCTTGACTGAGTTATGCAATTACTCGAACAATGGCAAAAAACTTACATGGTGGTGTGGCATAAAATCGTCTTTGTGTACTAACCAGAAAAAGAGTGAAGAGGGATAAATAACTAGGAAATAATTTCCCAAATAAATAGGAAAGCTTTGATTCAAATTTGATTTTCATTCAAATTGCAATACTTGTTAAGTGAGGTGACTCCATCATCACAAGTCCTGCTGCAGAGTGTTCTGGGAAACCATTAACACACTAACAGAAACTAATGGGCTTGCCCACAAGGGGTAACCAGTGCACAGTATAGCAGGAGTTAAATACAAAACATCTCAGCCAGCTTGCAATAATTATTATAATCTATTTCCACATGCAGGAAAAAAATTAATGTCACAGTATGTTATACCTGACAGCTTTGACTTATACAAAGTTATAAGTGACAGACACTATGAGAAGTATCATGGTTTCTCTAACTGCTAAAAACTTTCTATTGACTAAAAATCATCTTTAGTCGCCTGAAGTATTTCTACCTTCATGCACAGAAAACATTGTAGTTACCCATATGAGGCACTGCACAGAGGTTATTTTAATAAGGAAACATGGCATATAGAGAAGAAATATTTTTATTTGAAATATACATGCAGTTATTAATTGTAAAGCTGGGGGGACTGTGCTGGGTTTGACTGGAAGAATGCACAGGTCTTTGAAAGTCATTGATGTTGTCTTCCACAGACTGTTCATACACAAGTGGCATATCCATGAAGATACTTGGATAGTAAACCAGGGGAGAAGATTAACATCTACCAACAGCACCACACTGAATCCACAGCCTTAGGAGTAGGTAGAAAAACCAGAACCACAAAGTCAGTCTTGGTAGGTGAACTCACCTTTGCAACTCTGGGTGAATTTTCAGGGTAGCCTCAGACTCAGGATCTGTCTTCTGCCAGCTTTATGAGATGAACAAATTCCATGCAGTGTGTGTGCTTGGACACATATGCATTCTGAATAAATAGATCACCCACAGACTCTACAGTATCTTTTAAAGGTATCACAAACATCTACTCAAAATCTCAAAATGGAGATTTATCAGAAAGATGTGATGATACTGAAGCAGGTTCAGTAGTCTGTCTGGTCCACATATAGTGGTCACATGTTCCTGAACAGTCCAGATACAAACAAAAATAAAAAAACCCTGTGGATTAAATACTTTACCCATCTTCTGGTACAAACTCATACGGACCTTAATCTTATTTGTATTTATGAAAGAATTAAAGCCATTTCAGTAATGTCACATTTCACTCAGTATGCGTTTGCAGGTTAGCTATCAAGTAAAATCTGTTTTTTAGAGTAGATTTTGTTAAAAGCCTCCGTGAAAAACACCACTATATCTTTACTGTTTAGATAGGCTTGGCTTACTCATGTTCTTGTTCAGACTGTAAAATAAAACAGCAACTTACTGGGATGCAGTGCTATAAAACTGGGAATTTTACTATATCCTTTTAGCAATTTTGAGTCCTTAATTATGTATAGACACTTCATCTTATTATGGATCTTTGTAGGATTATGGCCCAGAGAACCCTTGTTTGGAAAGAAATATATGGCAAGGAGGTAAGGCAAAATACTGGCTTAAATATTGTTAAGTGCCATTGGGTTCACCTCATTTGGCAACATCCTTCAACAACCCTGGTTACACTGCAGTTTGTAGCAATAGTTATTAGTTATTACATTTCCTACAGTGTCTTGTATTAATACAGTAATACAAGTGAAGAAGACAAAGAAGGGCTCATGGACAAAAAAAAAATGACAGAGGTGGTAAGCAAGAGGAGAGCTGGTGACAAACTGCTGGGTCACAAGCTGAAATACACACAGGGCAGAACTCTGCTCGAAGAGACAGAGCTGCCTGTAGGAGAAAAACCAACTGTAAGGAACAACATAAAACCAGACACCCAGACAGTGTTACTTCATGGAGACAGAAGTCTGGGAAAAGAGTTTGTATATCAAGTTTTCTTATATGTACACCAAAATAAACCACAAGCAATTTTGTGTAGATAATTTCTGGCTTCCTCTAGCATGCATGTTAATTACTGCAAGTGTTTTTAATTAATCAGAATTTTAAATATGGGAAACATGCTTTATGCAATAGTAATGGGGTTCTACAGAAGCTTAAGCTTTCAACTACTCGAAGTTCAACATAAAAAGGTTGTGTTCCATTTTAATTTACTATTCAGGGCTTTGCTATAATTTTGTGCAAACAGGCAATGAGGGACCACTAAAATGCAACTAGTCCTGCTGGCACAGCCCTGCAATGAATTTAACATAAAGGTCTGTTTCTCTAATGCTAATTTAGTGAGGCTATAAGCTGAAAGCAGAAACAGATTTAAATGAGATAATGGCAGAGGTTTACACTGCTTTTTATTTTCTGCTACGGAAGATCTGGGAAAACATTCCACCTAAGTGGTTGCATTTCACTCAATTTCCTGGATAAATTTTATTGAATAAAATCCCACAAATTTAAAAGGAAATGCCAGAAAATTGAAATCAACAACAAACAGGAAACTGAAGAAAAGCAAAATAAATCAAGTGAGGGAAGTTTTGGCATTTAATCCAGGAGCAAGGGATATTTTGAGAAGACTATAAGGCAATAAGGCAAGTATGCTTCTTAGCTGTTTTCACTAAAATGACTGGCAGAAAAGAATGAACATCATGATATCTGAGGTACAAAATCAATGCTATTGAGATGGTATGAATCAATTTATCCTTTTCTTCCAGCAGCTGAATCAGTCTATGTGAAACGTCTGCTGGATTTCACTTGAAATGTTCATACGAAGAAGATTCTCATTGACAAAATATGTAGGCTTACTTTTATTTTTGTTTAACTATGTTTATATGTACCCATAATTGCTTCCCCTTTTTCTTGCATGTTTCATACAGTCATTGTTTCCTGTAACTGGAGTAGGTATTTTTTAGCTACTTGTCGGCACAGACTCTAGAAAATAGTGACCTGAAGAATGTCTCCACATTTCATTGCAATTACATAACCATTACTATTAGCCTCAACTGCTATCCACTTCCATAAGCTATTTTATCATAGACAGATAATTTCATAGTTCCCTACAAGCAGTGCATAAGAAGTAGATTGTGACTTAACAGCAAATAACTATTCGACCAAAACACTAAAATTTGATGGCAATTACATGAATGGTAGTACATTACAAGGCAGCCAGCTATTACAAATTTAAAGCATAAACTATTCTCTGCACAATAACTTCTGACACATCTATTAAATCATATTTTGAGAAGCTTTCTTTTTCTAGCCTGACATAAAGTCTAAAATCCAGGTAAAAAAATATTTCAAAACTCTCCACCTATTGGTCAGAACTGAGGTTATTGCCTGTCAAGTTTGATGTTCCCATTTATCTCGTATTAGTGTAAGAGCTATGGTCTGATCTGATGGTACACAAGCAAGCTGCAATTTCCTTGCTCCTATTTACTTGATTTCCTTTTGCTCAATTTAGGTATGAAACTGGAAGCTGAACCTACTGTCACTCCGGAGCTCTCACTGGTTGTGGAAATGAAGCTATGTGTCGTAACACTGTACCTGTAATACTTCACAGGCTGAAGTACTAAGAAAATTTTCTGCAGAAATTGCTCAGGGCAAAATCAAATTCTCACTTAGTACAGGATCTTAATTTCACTCCTATGCAGGCAGTTCTGTGTGGTCTCTGGGATTTATGAAAAACAGTGATTGAAAACTCTGCTGGAGAGATTGCTCTATGTACTCCTGGACTGAAAATGAGGAGCATTCCTCATAACAAGGCCCACTAGAGACCATCTATTCTCAGCTGCCTCTCATTATCTGTCACTCAATTATAAAAGACTTCTATCCTTGATTTCTTGCATCAGTTATATTTTTATTTCAGGTTGTAAGAAATTCTCTCTGCAAGTATACGATTTAGAATCTTATCTATGAAATGCTGAATTTAACTAATTGTTGGTATTTCTGAAACAATTCAGATGATATTCCAGGATGAAGGAACAGTTTATCCCGCTCTTTTTTTTATGTCTCTTCTTATTGTTTTTTAATAGATTTCCATGCCAAGTATTGATATTCCTCTATTCAGGAGGTCCCAGCTTCATTTCCCACTATTTTTTTTTAATATTAGTTACTATTGAAAGGTCACTGAAAATAAAATAAGCAAAATAAGACTTGTATGATTTGAAAGCCATACAGACTTCTCACTGCATGAACTACAGTACAGAATATCTTTACATGTCTCAGAAATAAATCTGCGTCTGCAACTTGTAATAAGAGGAAGATTTCTTCTACATGTGACAGGGCTGTGAACATCTATATGAAAATTTATCAAGTCTAATAAAAGGGCAGATCAGTTTTCACTGTGGCTATGAATTAATTTACGAGGTTTCACAAAGGTTCTATATTCTTCCCTTCTTTTCCAGAAAAATCAATGCTTTATTATTATTATTATTATTATTATTTTATTTTTTTAGTTCTGCATTTAAAGGGCAATTTTCTCCTTACATAGGCACAGACTATAAAGAAGGTGCTCAGGGGTGGTGGCAGTCAACAGCAGCTACAAAACTAAGGAACTGACATTGGTGAGAAGAGTCCTCATATAGATAACAAGAGAAATAGAAGTATTAAGGGAGAAAACAGTGCATAAAAGTGAATTTGGAGACATGAAGAGGGATATTTTGAAGAAAAAGTCAAGATGCAGAAAGAATGGCTTCATAAGAGGAGGTCAAACAGGAAACCTGAGCGACTAAAAATTTGTATGAGACATTTTGATGAAACCAAGATAAAAGTAGCTAAAAGGAGATATGAAATAAAAAAGGTAAAATTTCAAAGCTAAATAATGAAGCACTGAGTGAAAGAGTGAAAAAAGAGCAGTCCTGTGAGCAACAGAATTCCTGTGGTTTGATTTCTTAAAAATTTGTTTCTTATGACTTCACTTTCTTTTGTCGAGGAAAATGCAAACTCTGAGTGAAGTTTTTCCTGGTGTTAACAATAAATAATAATTAATAATTGTTCATTGGAAGAAGGAGCACACGGTGCAGCCTTTCCAGCAGGAAAGGCAAGTGCAAATCTTTTTCTTCACCTAGTCATCAATCTTCATAAAAACTGCAGGAAGATGGTATTTTTAATATCTTCACTCTGTTATTGCTGAGGTTTCAGCTTACCAATGGGTTAAAGAATGGGTCATTAGATTTAGATGCTCACATAAACACACACATAGCTGAATCAAATAAGCCTTAAGAAATAAGACAAATTGGGTGGAACAAATCCCAGTGGAAGAAGAGCTAGGGTTATTGAGTGGAAAGGAGATGAATGAGGCAAGACAAAGAGAAAACTGACTTTGTCATGGCTCCAGGACAAATGGTGAAAGAGGAAGTAAAACATATTGGGACAGTATTTAATAGAAAGAGACCTGAGAAGGCAGAAGAGACTGATTTATTGAAAAACAGGAGAGGAAGGGATAGGATGTGAAAAGGCTGTGTCCAACTGCTTCTGAAGTAGGAAGGGGAAGAGGAAGCTCTGGCTTCCCAGTAAAAGGCAATATGGAAAAAGAGGTTTGAAGGCAGAAGACAGCTCAGTAAACTGAAGGAGGAGGTAATGAGAAGAAAAGTTAGCATATGCAGCAGTGGAAAATACAGTAGTGCCACCTTACTGAAGTGACAGAAGGCAGTGGGCCCAGACAGCCAAGGACAGAGATGTGGATACAGGGAAAGGATAGGCTGACATAAGGATGAACTGTGTGAAGACAATTGGGAAATGGGCATTAGATCACTTCTGCCTTGCAACTGTGTGCCAGGGCATGAGGACAAAGGCTGGAAAGGGCTGGCAGGCCTGCTCAGCTATTCTGTGCTGTGGACACTGCCAAAGGAGCAGGTGGAGCATAACTGGTAAATGCTTTGTTCATGGGAGAAATATTGAATTATGTCTGGTAATTACACAGCAAGGGAACTAATGATAAAGATGTGCCTGTGTATCAGTGTCTCTGGGAGTATCAATTAATCATTTTTACCAGTCAAAGATGGGTGTGAACTCTCCAACAAGACATGGCTTCATCAGAGCAGGCTGGTATCAGCCCTGGGATGGGACAGCATCTTTGATGAATCATGGAGTGGGATTCCAAGGGACTGCCAGGCATCCAGCCCCTACAAGCAAGGGAGCCAACTGGCTTGGGGGCCTAGGAACTGTGAAACTGCTTCCAGAGGGCAGACACATCCCAACAATCCAGACCTGGGAAGGGAGCAGACACTGAGCAAAATTAACAGTCGTGAAAGTCATAGCTGCTGTTCAGGAGGTGGGTAGCACTGAGCCTGGTGAGCAGCACACCAATTTCAGCCAGCAGCTCCCAGGGGTCATACTTCATTTCAGAAATCCCATGTGTTGGTCTTTGCAGACTGTCCTTTCAAGAATTCCATCTTACAGGAAACATCAGAAAATGGTGTGTATCCCAGTCTAAATAAAATATATCTGTATTTCTAAGATTTGGCCAACTTTGCCATATATATTTGCTGCTTGCAGGATCATAGGTTTCTGAGTCATGTTGAATCATTAAAAGGTTTTTGCACTTTGAAATTTGTGCATGATTCTTCAACACACATCACTGATTTGATAATGGACATAAAATCTTTCTGGCATGACTTGAGTCTTCTCAAATGCAGTTCATTCAAAGGATGAGAGACTCTCTGCTGACACTGTTGCAGATTGTGAGGGAATATTGGTTTTTCAACACAAGAGAAGTTTCAAAAATTTCAACCTACAATTTACTGCACTTGTATTTCACGGTCTGTAAATAAGAAACAGGCTTCTATACTCCACGATGCTATCCCAATAATTTTAGTGTATACATAGGTTAGAAGATGCCTGTGGATCTTTTCTTGGGGAGAGCATAGAGGAGAATTCTTTTTTTTTTGTTCAGATACTTCACTAAAACCCAAGCTTTCTAAACACACAAAAGATGACACAAAACTAAAAAGAGTTACTTTTCTTCCAAAAGGTTTCTTCAGCTAATTTCTCCTCCCTCTCACTATTTTTGGTATCCCATTTCTTGACTTTATCATATTCTCTGAGGGTGCTGCAATGTCCTGTCCTTCACACAGCCAGAGGTTAGCCACAGTGATGTTACAGCAGCCTGCACGAGGACGATAAAAAGCAGATTTGCTTCTCTGTCAGCCACTGCTGAAACACAGACATTGGAAACTGTTTAAGATCATGGGGTTTGTTTCTTGCAGTGACAAGCTGGCAGGAGCTACTCTCCTTGTTATTTATCAGAGAGAAGTTAGCTGCCTTTAACACGGTCTCTCCTTGCTGCTGCCTTAACTGTTCTTTTGGTATCATTCTCACATAGACCAAGTCTAAAATGTCACCTTATCATGTCACATGTTGTAGTTTAGAAAGAAATATTTCTATTACAAGAAAAAATAGCCTTCTTTATCTGGTTTTAAGATGTAAGTATAAAAATGGAAAATGCAGAAAAAATATTTAACCTTCAGCTGTGAGTACTAGGTGTAACTGTAAGGTTATCTTTACTAGTACCATTACTGTCTCACATTTCAAGTATCCATAAGATGGAATCATCCTTCTAGATATAAACATTTTCTCTACATTATTTATGTGTTTAGTGTTATACATAGATGAGCTTTGGGACAAGGTTTTTATAGCAAGTTTCTGCTTTATGACAAAACAATAATGGCCAAGCCTTTTCTGAGCAAGGAACTGTAGAATCATGGCCATCTGGAAGAGATCATTTGCTGATATAACCACATTTGTTTTCTGTCATGGGTTTCATGGTCAATTCTAATCTGCAGCTCTGGATTTCTTATATATAGGAGGGAAGTGTTTAGCATAGCAAAAAAAAAAAAAAAAATCAGTATTAACCGGCGGTTAGCTCAAGGAAAACCACAGTGCTGGATGCATTGACAATCTTATTCAGTGCACAGCCTTGGATGAGGTAACTTTCCAAGGAAAATATACTGGCAGGTCAGTCCAGAACACTCTGATGGGTATAACTGGACTAACAATAAAGACTTCTCAACTATAATTGGAAAAAAGTGTTCCACCTGCCACTGGCTGCTGTTTTCTTCCTGTTCCCAAGCAGTGTGAATCTTGTAATCAATAAATAAATAGGACTGTACGGATCTTTTGTCTGCAAGAAGCACGTACAGCTGTGCAGGAAACGAAGCTGGAACAATATAAAACTCCCAGCTAAATACGGTTAGAACATTTGAATAAATTGGGTTAAGCTCCCTGAAGAAAATCACAACTATTAACGAGTGTGCAAAGCTGAACGGAGAATAGGAGACCACCCAAGCCAGCAACGACAAAACAGTGACTAATTGTGTGCAGTCATGACATTCAATAAACAGCAGGTTAGAAGAGGATGTGATGGCTAAATATAATATATTAGTGTCACAGCTGCCACTGTCTATATCATTTTTCACCTTGTTTTCAACATGAGATTAACTGTATTATCTATAAATAGAGATCAGACTGAGCAAGTCCTTTACCTACAAATAGCACACACAGTTCTTCACAAAGCACCTTGCTCAGGCTGGTCTGAGCAAAAGGAAAGATGTGTTGTGTAATGGTGGAGAAGATGCTGGTGATGGTGGCTGCTGAGGCTGAAATCTTACATGCAGCCACAAACCTGCAACAGCAATGGTACAAACTTCTTCCAAACTTTGCCATCACTGTTATTTTATGTTGATTTGCATGAGATAACTCTGCAGGTGAAAGATATATCTATAAAACCTGGCATCCTATTTCCTTGGTTACCAAGTGTGACCTTGATACTACTTCTAGTTTCTAGCCACTAGAAAATGCATTGTATAATCATATACCAAGACAAATGTATGCCCTTAAGTAATGAAACCTGCTGGAATCAATGAAGCAGTTGAGAACACAGTGAGATATTTTCCAGCAGGGATAGAGAGCCACTCCCAGCAGTTGGCAAAAATCATCCAGAAAAAAATAAGTGTTTATTTTTAATCTTGCACGTATCTTTTCTATCAGCACTTTCTGTGATTTTTCTGCTTAGTTGGGTCTCATAGTCCTCTCCACACAAGATCCTGTAATCATTCTCTGATAGCCATTATCATCAAAAATCAGGAGCCTCTTTAGAGCTAAGTTTCTTCCAAGCAATTTATTCCCTTTCTCAGAATGATACAAGAGTCTCAGTTTGCATTTCATGCTTCAGAAATTACTTTCTCCTTCACCAAAACAAGAGTAACTCTTGCCTTTTCCCCCATGTGAAGCAATTCAGAAATCCATCTTCCCTTTTTCCTTCCTACCCTGTTCAACCCCCTTGCTCCCTTTCCCACGTCACAGAAGGCTGAATTCAGAGTGCAGTGGAACAAGGTAGGCAAGCCCTGGCCAGAAGCAGTTGTAGAAGAAAGCCTTTTGTACCAACACCATGGTCAGCCAGGTTGTGCCCATTCATAAACAGAAACAATCCCCATCCCTCCACACCCCTGCCCTGGGGCTCAGGGAAGCTGGGCAGTGCAGTTCACTCAGACATGCAGCACATTCCTTCAGCCACAGCAGCAGACAGGATGGCAAAGTTCAAGACACCTGGGCTTTGGTCACATGCTTCTGACCAGGAAAAGACATTGGAGCTCCATCTCCCTGTCTGCTTCCTGCAGGAGTGCTGACATGAACTACAAACACATTTGTACCAGTGTAAAATTCTCCCTAACCCATGTATCATTGGCCTTATGCTGTGCTAGAAAAATATATTTATTTTACAGTGTAATTCTAAAGGAAGTCGGGAAGAGTTTCCTGAAGAAACACAGATATTCCTTAATTTTAAAAATCTGAAAGAGCAATAAATTGTTACTCAACAGTAAGTTGAAACAAGTACTTTTTCTAGATCAAAATGCTGCCTATTTCTATTAATAGTTTAATTATGATACAAACAGAAGATACTCTGCTCTAGAAAACACAAATATATCAACCATCACAAATTAGCAAACTCAATTCATTATTTTTGAAATAAACACAGCTCTTTTATGGTCAAATATGGCAGTAGTAACAAAAAAAATATTCACTAGTAGTTAAAACTTAGGGAATAAATATATTAAAGTAAAAACATCCTAAGCTAAATTGAAATACCAAAATTCTGAAATTAATTTGTCCAAACCTAGTTTTCATTTTGTTACATTTTCCTGGGGAATATTTACTGAAATTTGAAAGTTCACAAAAAAAATGTCCTTTTGAGACTTTTAACTGCCAAGCTGTTTTAATTACACTTTCTGGCCAGTGCTATACTTCTGCAATTTTATTTTACAGTTCCTTACGTGAAGCAACCCATTCTGCATGGAAGTGGAGAAATCCTCCTTCAGCTTTATAGCTGCAGTGAAATCAGCTGTTCCAGTCTTAGGTCAGGCACGTTGCTGCAAGCTCAACAGCATTTTTGCCTCCTAAAGGCAAATGACCAAAACCTGTCTCATGCCAAGTTAAAATCCAGGTGCTGGGGAGGCTCCACTACCTGCAGACACTACTCTGGAGATGGTGAAGCTCCCAGCCCTTGCTTCTAGAGCAGCTCTGTGCCATTTGAAGTCTCCATTAGCACCAATCCAAGAGGTGGATGATTTGTACTGGAGGTAAACTGAGGCATTAAGTAATTATTCTTAGGTGGTAAACATTACCCTGAGATTACAGAAGACTAAAATATAAGTGTCCTCTTTGGAAGAGAGTTCTGAATTTGATATCCTTTGCAGGTGGACTAGAGAGGCTGTCTTCATATCTTCTCTAAAAATTGCACACAAGCTGACCAAACAGTGTACAGGAGTCTGGATGTCAGGGCACACAGCAGACAAGATGGAATTCAGGAGAACTACTCTTGCCTACTTGTGTCTATCTTCCTGCTCCCTAATGCCTGATCAATGTGGGATGTCAGGAAAGCAAACAAGCTCTAGGTGTATCCGGGCTCTGAGTTTTCAGTAGCCCTGTTTCTTTGGCTGGATTATGTCTCTGATTTTTTTCAACATTTTGAGTTACTGCACCGACAAAACTATTTATGGTTTGAACCAAAACTCAGTCTAAAGCAAAAATGCACTGAAGTAATCCCAAGAGGTCAAGGAACTCACTCACTCAATAACAGAGTTACCAAAAGCTTTGTGTGTGGCTTCTCTTTTATCATTTCTGAGGAGGTTTTCTTGCCTTCTATAGATCACTGCAGCTTCTATTTAATGTAATGACCTTTAAAGAAACAAGGGCAGAATTTCACAAGGGCACAGAGGCACTTCAGACCCTTAACCATTTTGTGAGAGTTATGCCAGAGACAAACTCACCAATCTGAAACATAAAAGAGGAAGATGATGCAAAGTAATATGAGCACAATAGCATTCACCAATCTGTATCTTCAGGACCATGTTAATACATTAAATAACATTTTCACCAACACATGGTAGGTATTATCCCCACTATGAGAAATGGAAACTAGGAAGAGAATCATAAAGAGAGATGAAAGGATCTTTTCCTCAAGAAGTATGTGGAAAAAAAAATGACCCCAGGATACCCAGGGGTTTTATTCTCAGATAGTGTACCACTTTTTTTGGTCTTGATGACATTTAAAATAACATTATGTCATGTTTCACTATGATGTCACTTTATGACAGCAGTCAGGATGTGAGAGGCTCTGTGTAAATGGAGCAGAACTCAAACACCTCTCTGAGACCTATGAATGTTAATTTCTCATTCACTGGGTAATCATATTTTCATGCAATCTCATGTAGGACAACATGAAATACAAAGGTGGACATTTAAGACAATTATTCTTTATATTTCTCATAATAATTGTACTTTGAATTGAGGATCTATTACACTGCTTCCATACCTACATAATTTATCGCTTACTTATCTGGGTCAAGAATTACTGGCTTTCATTTCATAACTTCTCTATTGCTGAGACCTAGACAGTTCCTGACACTTTGAGTCATTGCTGTGGTAGGAACAACAGTGACACAGCTCCAGAGTCACCCTGTTGGTATTCCAGTGAACCAAATCCAGAGTCATACTTCTGCTGTCAACAGTGCCTTGGTCATCCACGGAGTTTTGCCCTCCCTAGAATGAGAGCTGGCTCTGTTGCCTGATTCCTGCTGGGAGACATCATTGTCTGAGGAACCCAAAGTCTGCACCTCCTTGGTGTCTCTAGCCCTGGCCTTGGTCAGGTCCCAGGCTCTGCTCTGGGTTTTGTGCCCTGAGAGGCAGGAGCTGGTACAACACATGTTACGATCGCTTCCGCTCCTGGCTGAACTTTTACTGACTTGGCCTTCAGTTACAGCTTATGTTGACAGGAGCTGACTTAAACAGGATTAAATATAGTTGTGCTTCAGTGTGACTATTCACACATACAAGGAAGGTGATGAAAAATAAACGAAGAATGTATTATAGTTGTTATTTGGTTATTTTTTTACTTTGTAATATATTTAAAAGCTATCTCCTACTGCTTTTTCCAAATTTGACTGGAAGCTGGGACCTAATTCTCTGCTGCTTTGCATTTATCAGGGAAAAATGCTGCTATCACAAATTAGGTTTCTGCAACTCCCAGTTTTTAAATATGTAAATACAAGGGTATCACTGAGAATCAGACCTAGACAGCAAGATTTTTAGCTGAAGTCAAATAAGCTCTTCTGATTTACCCAAACTGATTACCCCAATTTGGTCTTTACTCGAAGCTTAATGTTCTTCATGTTTGAACTTCCCAAAGAAATCTGACAGTAACTGACTGACAAGCCCACAGCTGCATAACAAAGCAGCTTTCACTTTTCATTTGAAATCATATTTAATTAAGAAAAGCAAATTTTCCATTCATATGAGGTATCCAACAGAAGCATAGAAAAGATAATACAAAGAAACTCGTGGATACTTTTTGCCATATGTCCATTTAACTGTCACTTGAAGACAGAATCACTTCATTATCACTACAGTGATTACTGATTAATGCTAATATTTTAATTTCAACCTTCTGGATTATTTTGATCATCTTTGTCAATTGTGATTAATCAGATATTTGCTCCAAAATACTAGATACCAATGAACTCAAGTGCTTCCTGTTCGTAAACATCTTTCTTCGCTGTCAGCGTTCACAAATCCTACTTAAATAAAACTTCACCACTGCACCAGACATAAAGATTCTCAAAAATGATTTGTCTGCATGCAAGGAAGCTCAATAATTTCTCAGATAAACAGTAGGCTTCAGTTAAACCTCACCTATACTAGCATTTTTCATGGTTTTGGTTGGTCTTGTCACATTTTTTCTCTAGCTGGGGGTGGGGTGCTCTGTAAGAACCTCCCAGTACCTCAGTGAGTTGCCTGAAAATGCAAGATGACTACAGAATGATGCAGACTTTCTCCAAGAGATTAAAAACATGCAAATAGCATCTAAAACACTGATATCATGAAAATCCCAGACAGCTCATCTATTTGGCAAAGACAGACTCTGTAAGCAGGGAAGTCACAGAGGTTAGGAATTTGAGTGATTTCATATGAATGTGTCCAGCCAGCCACGCTACACTTTAAAGACAAAAATGGTAGATTTAAAAAGCAAGGCTGTTTGGAACTTCACAGCATTTTGGAAAATAAGCTCTAGTGAACAAGCAAATCAAGACAATTTGTTTTGCTGCAAGAGCTAGAATGAAACAGATTTCACAATGTCTGATTCTAATATAAGGAAAGAGCCTGGTGAACTCAGCAAGACAATGAAATTCTTAAATATGAAGGAGACTTGAACAAATGGATGTGCTCATAAATGCTGCATAATGTTTGAGATACAGTCATCTCCCTGATTATAAGAACACTTCACTCTGGTGACAGAAGGCTTGCTGATCATCAACTTGTCACAAAGAGGCAATTTTAAAACTTAAACCAAAATGGAATTTTTTTAAATCCAGGATCTTACAGACCTCCTTCTTGAAAGTAAATGAAAGAGTTTAAAATGCTACTATTGAGGATTGTGCACAGAAATATTTACAAGGGTGAAACAGCACCCAAAAGACTTTATAAAAGAAGGACCTCTTTGGTATATAAAAATATAATAATATAAAAGAAGATTTCTCCATATGGAATAGCATGCCCAGAATCTGAAGAAGAAAAGTTTAACATTTTAGCTATCATGGTAAGTGTGTCTTATTTTGGAGAAATTATTTTGTGATTCATTTTCAAATGGATCAAAATTATCTACAAAAATCATTTGTCTTACCCTGAAGGGGAAAAAAATTGAAAAGCTAAACAAAAATCATTGGATTTAAATTAAGACATTAATTAGAGCCTTGCGTGGTAGTTCAAGCAGGTGAAATTCTCCGGTAAAATTCAGAAACTTTTTGCCTCTCTTTCACCAAAACAAGCAAAAAAAGCTAAAAGCACAAAGAAATATTTCAGAAGAGATTCCAATGCCCAAAATTAAAACATAGTATCTGAAAATGTGTTTCAAATATGTTAGGGCCATGTCTATGGGAACCTTTGGAGGATGGGGCATTAGAAGGCAATTATGATTCGATCATGAAATGGAAAACTAACTCTCATAATAGCAGTTACAAGATTTTTCCCCCAAAACTCTGGCACTCATGAAATATCACCTGGTAACTAAAATTATATTTATTAATTTGTCACATAAGAGGCAAGCTACAGAGTCCAAAAAAAAAAAAAAAAGAAAAAAAAGAATCAGAACTCTGAAATTTCTCTTAATCTGAAAGAAAATAAAAATTCTTTTATATCTTCATTGAAAGAAACTGTAGCACATAGATGATTTCTTACCAGGAGAGAGGGGGAAAGCTAGAGAAAGAGAAAGGGGGCCATGCAATATAAATGTACTGTTTGCTTATGTTATTTATAATATTTCCGGACAAGAGACAAACTAGGCTAGCTTCATTAGAAAGTATAATGCAAAGGCTGAGGTTTCCATGATCAAGATTATGTCTAGAATATATGATTCATAGCTGGTTTTAAAAGACAAACTGCATAAAAACTATTAAGTTATTTAGTCTAGACTGTAAATATGAAATAACAGCAGAGGACTGAGATGAGATCATGCACATGATAAATACTTGCTCTAAAACTTACTGTCAGGGAGGATTCAGTACAATCTAGTTTATACAATGTGTATTTCCCTATTGTTATCTCACAAAATACATAATATTGCCCCAGATGTCTGTATGAAATGCAAAACAGTCTGGTTTTCTTTTATGCATACAATATGGGAATACTAGACGGTAAAAATATTTCTAAAATCCATCTTGAAAGCAATAAAAAATTGTTAGAGACAGAACTTGAACAGGACTTATAGACATGTGTATTGGGATTTGGTCCATTCAGAAGATTTAAGATGGATGTGAGGAAGCTACTCTTGCTGCTGCTCTTCGTAGGCAAAAAAATAAGCAATCCAAAAACCATGGACCCAAGGAGCAGCTCCCATTGTACATTGCTGGGAAAAAAACCATCTAGTGCAGCATCTAATAATAGAAGACTTGACATATTCTGTGAGAGTAGTGCCACAAAAAATGTTCAAAATTGGACAAAAGGGGTGGTGTACCTTGCAAAGAAAAGATGACACAGCAGAAGAACTGAGCTTATGGAGAAGCTTTGATACAGATAGTGCAATCTTGTAAAAAGAAAAAAAAGCAAAGAACATCCCAAGGAAAAAAATATTTTTTTCCATTTCTCCTTCTCTAATCTCCTATACTTCCTTCCTCCCAAAGAATTTTCACCTCCTCCATACTAGCAAATATTCAGCTCCACAGTAAAAGCTACTGGAAAAGGTTAACTATTCATATAATTTAAAAACAGAGGACAGCTACACTCAATATGCAGTTCTGTATTCTTAGTCACGTAGAAAGCTCTCTTAATGCCTACCAGAGTAACTGCAATGGAAATGTTTTTATTACAAATGGACAAAAATAAATATTCTTAATTTTGAAGACATTGTTTTAAGTTTTTTTTACAAAAACATTCTTTTCTTGGTTTCTCTGTTTCTTTTTCCTACTCAAGTGCTTTAATTTACAGAGATCAAATAACTAATCTGCAAAAAGATGCAAAGGAAAATGAGTTTAGTGGGACAGATCAAAACCAATTTCTTTCCTTCAGCTTCTTGGCTATTCAGATTACTTTAGGACTGTTACCACAAGGGTAGAATGGTTCAGAGGCACAACATCCTTATTTATTCTGATGCTTAAAGGCGAAAATTGCAGCTGCATATATGCATTCAAAGCATTAAAGTACAGATCAAGTCAGTGAAAGCTCTTCAATTATTTAATAAATGGAGATGATAGATGAAAATAAGGAAGCAAATACAGCCTGGTCAGAAAGCTAGACACATGTCAGGAAAAGGAAGACTCCAATTTCTGTCATTAGAATAAGAGCAGACATGAGCAGAAGCTGCTTGTACTGCATCCAGACTTTCTGCCTGTAAATTTGTTTTGCAGAGAGTTGGAGAGGAATTAAAGCAGGTGAGGCATCCTTGCACTGCCGCTCTGGTCCTTGCAGGCTAAATGCCATGCTATTAGGATAACTGCAAAATCTTTTCATCAGTGAAACAGGGAATTCAGAGTTTAGTCTTCTACAAAAGAATGAACTGCACTGGGAATGACACAATTCCAGTTAATATTGACTGTTTTTACAGTCTACAAATTGAGCATCAATGCCAGCTTTTAAATGTCTCTTTTCACACCTAAAGAAACCAAGAAGAAAAGAGAATAGTGATATAGTGTGGGACTAGATAACAAAACATTTAGCAATTTCAGACTGTTTTCATGTGTGAAGTGTTGTTTGTTTCAAAGCAAGGATGAAGAAGCAGTATTAATGGTAAGAGAGAAATTTGTAATTCTGTCCAATAAACAGTTCAAAATTAAATGGTAAATAGTTTATGCTCTCTCTTTTGCAGTTTCATTCTGTACAGACAAGGCTAAATAACCTTGACATTAAGACTCCAAACTATATTTGTGAGATCAAGTTTCCACGTCCAGCCTCTGCTGAAGCACTGCTGCATCATCTAAAGCCAGGCTTTTTCCCTCTTTGTGGCCTCAATTTCCATCAGTACACAAGGAGCAAGTAGTATGACAGTCATGCTCACCTTCATACGATTTATTACATTTTAAATTTAAGGCAGACAGTGAATGTTGTTACTTGTTCATGTAGACACAAAAACAGTCCTATTTTTTTCTTGCAGCTATCCAAAGGGTTTTGTTGTTGGCTGTGCCTCTGTATTTGTGCTTAGAGCCTACACTGCAAGTGCTGATATATCAGGATGCAAGGTGATCTCACAGCCTGTATAGAACCTGGTGATATTCACAGCCATATGGAAAAACTCTACCTCTCTCACACACATGCACACTAAGCCACCTGTCTGCACTGGTCTTGCAGTCAAAGGAAATTCCAAAAAAGCTGATGAGAAATTCTTGTGGTATTATATGACCCATGTCTTGTGAAAGGTTCATTTAAATAATTTCATTACAAGCGCAAGGAGTTATGGGTGCATGAACTGCAAGTTGCTTACCCTACAGCCTCTCAAAAACAAAAAAAAGGGATTAAAAAGGTTTATGACAACACTGTTCTGCAGTTGTAGTGCATTCCCTACCTGGGCGCAGAACTAATTTATTTCAAGCAATGAAAAATCCGCTCCGGAGTCATGGAAATTGCATGTCTTCCATGTAAGGGATCCAAACAAGAAAAATGGCTGTGGAAAATGGCTGCAAACAGCAAGCCAGCCTCTTTTCCTCATGTGCTGTATTACATGGCATAACACTGCAAACTATGCTTTGAAAAACAAATCTGCCCTGCCATCCAGACAGTGCCAGCATCTTTCCTGCCCAACACTACTACTTTAATGATCAATGACAGAATCCAGTGTCATATCACTCTTCCACTGTGTCATCCTCAGCTCTTGGACTAAACACCATCCATCAGTATCTTTCAAAAAAGCTACCAGCAATGCTCTTGGTGTACAGAGATGAACAAAAGTCTTAGAAACATCTAGAATAATCTAAAATATAATTAATTCAGCACTGACCTCCCAGTTATTCTCTGATGCAGAGTTAAGAATAGAAGACATTTTAACAGCACTGCTTTGAGACAATTGTTTGACAGGAGGCTCTTTATAGGACTGTTATTAGACCTAATATTAAAGAGGAAGGCAAAAAATATCTTTGGTCCAATAAATGGTCAAAAATAAAGCAGCAAACATTTTATATTATTTTTTCCTGCAGTTCCTTTCTGCTCAGAAAAGGCTGAATGACCTTGACAGCAAGACTTCAGACCATACTTGTGAGATCAGGTTTCCATTCCCAGCCTCTGTTGAAGAATTGTAAGACTTAAGAAGCCTCTGCTGTTGCACAAAGATTGAATTTCATTAACATGAAACAAACAACCCAGGGTTCAGAATGCTGCAAAGTAGATCAAAAGGTTAATTCTTCCTTTGATGGAACAAGAAAGAGCTTTTAATACTTCAGCATGCCCACAATGCTGACAGTAATAGGGGATTGTGAGTTTGTCAGTCGCAGGCTGAAAGGTGATAGCATTAGTCACTTAGGAGAGATCTGGGCCTGAATCCTGCTGGGTGAAAAACATGTGATAAAGCCCTTTCACTGACAAACAGCAGAATGCATAAAACACGTGAAGATTTCATTGCTGGAGCGCAGTATTCTCTAATGGAAACAATAGCCCTCTGAAAGCAGCTTTGTTCTCAGAAAAACAGCCCCACTGGGTTTTGGTTACTATGCTGGTGCTCCATCAGTGTCTACAAGATTTCATCCCATGCAGACAAAACCTGATTACAAGCCTTCATTTTCCTTATGCCTCTTTACATTTTTCCTTTTTTTCGGTGGAGAGGGGGTGCAAAGTTGCCAGATTTTTTTTAAGATCTGCCATTTGTTCTAGATATTTTCCCAAGATGCTTTTTTTCCAAGTTGTAGAAACACTTCCTGAAGTTGAAAGACCTTCAGTTCATCTCTTACCCACAAGGTAACATAACAGTCTCCTACTGGAATAAAGGTTGCACAAAGAATTGTTTTCTCTTTGGATCATTTTCTGCAAACATACTGGGATTTGCAGTTTTTTCCTTGGGTAACTGGGACTTCCAGAATTGTCACACTAATGATATTTCTGCTTTTTTCCCCCCTTAAAGATGAAAGTATTAACTGTTTCAGTGTTCCTGGAGAGAAATCTTAGGTTCCAATACATGAAGCTGAAGCAGAGTATTTTGCTCTATCTCAGCACAATGTGGAACCACAACTCCCCAGACTGGCATATGCTTCATGCCCACACTCTCCCCTGGAGGCTGAGCTCTCCTTCAGCTTACACCTTCTGTGAGGCACAGTGACCTCTCTTCTTGCTCTTTTCCGTAGTGCAGGTACCATCAAGTTTGACAGACAAATCCAGGGACTGAAAATAGCTCTCTAAATCCATTTTATTGCTTGAAAAAATGTTCAACTCTTTGATTTTTTTTTCCCCCTCAATGAAAGCTGTCTGCAAAAATAAATTCTTAGCAAATCTGTTCAGCTGAAACCTCTTTCTCCATCAAGTGGTTCCTTTACATTTTGTATTTGAGCCCAAGATTTATTTTTTATGTTTCTAGTAAAATACTTTTTCTTTTTAATTTCCACCCTATTTAGACATCTACTGCTAAGGTATTGTAATAGCTGGGGAGCAGGATAGGACAGGACAGGACAGGACAGAACAGGACAGGACAGGACAGGAGAGAAATGGAATTCTGCTTTACCAATGCATCAAGATATTTTCACACAGAATATTCTCACTTCCTAGACTGGATACCAACTTGTAAGCTTCCACTGGGTTTATGGAAAAAATGCTTCTGTGCCTAACACCTGGTACATGTGGCTGCCTCTCCTCTGCTGTACTCCAAAGATCCTCCTCTGGAACATGTGTGTGATATTACAGACTAGGAACTGCAGTCTTTGCTAACTGCCCTTCATAAACACAGTCAATGTTGCCATCTGCTTTATTTTTTAAAAACACTGATTGTTGCAAAGTAAAGTATTAGTGCGCCTGCTGTTCACCAGTCTGGAAGAAGTTAAGGAAGAAGAAAGTTCTTAGATTATAGCTTCCCACACCATTATCTTTTGAGTCTTTAAATGGCTGGTACTATCATGCAAAGAGGGATGATATCTACATTCATTTTCAGATACATATGAATGATTTTCACCTATAAAGTGAGACAAAGATTTCCACTATTTAAGCTGTTGGCAAAACCAGCTCCAGCATTTTACATTTACAAAAATCCAGCTTTTTGCAGCTTCCTGATAACACTGTAACAGATATGTTGTTTTTCTGAAAGAACTGTTATCTTCAGGATGATACTCCCATTCATTACTGAATCTGATTTGTAGGAGACACTAGCACAACATTTTGAAAACAAATCCAGTCCTTCTTGGAAAAAGACTTAGTCAATCTCCTCCATCTTTTACCATCAACTTAGAGGGATTTTCCTTGTCTTTCAGTGTAACTTAGTCAGAAACTTTATCTCAGCTCTCAGTCCAGATTCAAAGAAAGGAAAACAACTAGGAACTGCCTCACTGCAGAAATGCTGTACACCAAAGAATACACTGACTTCTATTAGGAAGAGATTGGTAAAAGAGGATTGTGGGTTTGTTTCATTGGTAGCAGATGCCTGTTTTCATTCAACCTGATGTTTTAAAACAAACAAAACAAGAAGCTATCCCAAATCAGAATAATTTTTAAACAATTACATAAACTCACTGGGTCCTTTAAATCCCATAGTGGGAAAATGTAATTTAGGAAATAACACAGTTCTAGCCAAGGATGCATTCATAGCCAAGTAGAGGCAATGAGAGCCTTTGCCATTTTAGTCAAAATATTGCCTCTGCAGGTGCTGCTCTGCACAAAACAGAACCTGAATCTGAAATTAAAGACTCAGTCTGGTGCATGAGCTTTTACTCTGGCAGGGGGAATCAAAGGTAGATAATGCCCTTTCTAGCTTTTAACCCTGGAGTGAGCAGGGGTCAGCTTCTGTTCAAAAAAACTTCAGGGCATTCTGTCCACAGATTCCTTTCAAACCATTCTTCTAACCTAGGGCTGATAGACTGCATTGGGTCCTAGCTCCCCCCACTACTATCTTCAATATATCCCTCAAGTCAAAGGCAGAAATCAGAAAATTAGTCCATTGTGCTTGTTCAAGAATGACAGCATAAGAACTGGTTGTTAGGTTGGTGTGGAGGGCATATATCCTTGTCACTCCTCACGTTCAAAGGAATCTTGTTGGAGACCAAAAACCTGGCCCTTTAATTTTGAAATATACTATTTCCCAGTGAAAAGATTTCTCACCTAGAGCAACCTTCACTCTTCTGGCAACAAACAAACAGGGATCAGCAGAGCTTCTTACCAAGGGCTTAGCTCAAGCACAATATCTGACCATGTCCCAAACTGTACTGGACACTTTGCAGCACTGACCTTGTATCCCAGAGGCTTCAGCTGCTCATCACATCAGGTACAGAGAAGAGGCAGAAAGCAGTGGGGGGGGAATAAAACAGGAAACAACAGGAATCCAAGAGCAACACATCAGATGGGATGTGGGCACAGCAGGGCTCGTTGTTCCTAATGAACCACAACAGAGCTCAGGTTGCCTCCTGTTTGTGGAGAGATTTGAGCACAACGAGTGACAAGGGGAAGGTATTCTTGCCATGCTGGGTATACAGCCATCCCACTGACTGCTGTACAGCACAGAGTTGTGTCCATGTTTAAAATTAGCTACACTGGGTACAGTGTGCAGTATTGATCTCACAGAGCGAAGGTTGGAATGGGGGCAAAATCCAGCTAAGGAGCTGAAGAAAATGAGCTTATGCTGGGCTCTGTGCTGCACCGAACCAATGACAAAATGAGGCAGTTCAAATCTAGCTAGGATGCATCTCTGAACATGCCACTAGTCTGAAGGCAGTGTAGACATATCCTGGCTGAGGTACACTCAGTGAACAAAAAGACTTCACCTCCTCCCTCTCTCACACACAGATGAACATGTGATTTGACAAATTTCCATCTTCCTTCCACAGCTAGTCCTGTGCAATCCACACCACTTGTCCCACAAGGTAGAGTTCTAGCAGAAATATGACTAAAAAATTCTTTTCTTTCTTGGAAGGTTTATTTGTTCAACGACAGTCATCATCAAGAGAAGAAACTCTCAGTTCCTGGAATCTCCTAATGCCCCTCAGTTCTCCAAGCCAGGGTAGCAGTTTATTTCTCCAACTCTAAATATGTACAGTGGAAAATATTCAAGTAATGTCATCATTACTCTGAGTGGATTGTGGGGAAGAAAATTCTTGTGCCAACACCTAGGTAGTGTCAGACATTAAATCTATTTGAAAGGCTTTTTCTGTGAAGCAGAATTCTCAAATTTTGAATATAAGGTGCTCAATATTAGTTTCTGGCTTGAAAAATATTGACCTCAGTTTGAAAACTCAGAGGCAGAATCAAAAGCAAGAGTGCAGTTTTCATGACTTGCTGATGAAGCATTGACATCTGGGTATTCCCTCCTGACTACAGCATACACAGAAAAAGTGTTCTCGAAGACTCCCAAGCAATAAGACTACAGGCCCATTAAACCTGCAGGGGTTTGAAGGACAATGTCAAAGAGTCATAAAAATTACAAGCCCTATTAATTAACATCCTGCCTATATGTCTGCCAAAGAAGGGATTATTTTCTTTGACTCACCCAGTTTTAAAATGGATGAGGAGATCCCATTTTATTGCAAAGGAGTCTAATTAATGTTCATTTACAGCTCCAGGGAGTTAATTCCAATTCTGAGCTGCATATGCAGCATTGCAGCCATTAACCCAAAACCAGCAAAAGATATCTGAGCTCAAAAGCAGCTATGTCCCTTTCTGTGATATTCCACTGTTTTACTTTTTGTCCTTCCTTTCTGATACTATCTATAAGAAAACAGGATTTATTTAGCAGTTCATCTGCTCCTGCTGCATAATCCTCTGCAGCACACTGCTGGCAGTTGCAGGGATAATTATGTGACCAGGAAGGTTCTGGCAGCAGGTAGCACCCAGTGGCAGGAATGAATGAATTTGAAAAGATTAGCTTATTTCCATGAAGAGTCCTTTGAGAAAGAGAGAAAAATGCTGAGAAATCAGTAGGAAGGGATGTCTTTCCAATAAAACCACAGACTTTGCAGGCAGTACCCCAAATCTGTCCACCCAGCACTGTCATAGCACTTTGACCAAGGGTGTTCAGCTTCCATCTCAAGACAGGGCTTTCAAGTTGGGCACTGCTAAAATATTTTCAGATTCATGAAACAAGGTTTAAATGTTATTAAACACAGAAAACAGTTTAATTCCTTAATAGAACTTGCTGCCAACAGGACTCAGTGTTTTCTTAGAGGGTTTTTTGTATGGTAATGTGACATTTCATGGCCTACATGTAGGCAATTATCTTTGAAAGAAAAATGACCAATTTTTTTTTTTTTGAGAAGAGCCTTTGATTAGAATACATTTCTTGGGGAGCTGATACGCAAGGACAGGGTGTGGATACAAGGCTGATTCAAGATCTGGAGCTGTTACTAAAGGTACCTGAATTAATGGGCTTGATGAGGCCTTAGCAAGGGGCATTCAGGCAACATCAGACTCTGGCACCAACTGGAACCAGTGTAATCCATTGTGCCTGTAAATTATTTTGCAGTATCTCCCAGATCTTCTACAACTAGATTACTGTCCTCCAACAAGATTCCAAACTAATGACATAAGAAAATAATTGCAAGGCTTGTTGTTGCTGCTTAGCATCTCAAAATTTCTTGGACTGTTGTGTAAACAGGACATGCAGAATGAAATGCAATATCTTCTTGTATTGGTTTGAGCACAAATTCACTAATCATTCTTTTTGATCTCAGAAGACATTATTCCTTGCTTCTACAGCAATGAAATCAATGGAGTTTTTACCACAATTGTACTGGGAAGAGGAAGAAGTCTTATGGACAGAGGTTTAGAAACTGCAGTCTAAAACAGGCATGTCATTTCCATCCACACAGCACCTTTGCTGTGGGAGCAGAAATGTTTATCCTGCTTTTGCTCACAAACAGCACCAAAAGTTCCCCTGGCTATGGTGCATGCAGCATTTCTGTGCACTGTGCCTGCTCAGGACACAGGAGATGGGCAGCACTCCCAGATCACAAACACCTGAAGGAGATTTCAGGATGCTTGGTAATCTGCAAGCCACGAACATGCAGCCTGTATCCTCAACTATCCCTACCAAGCCCATTTGGTTTTCCACCTACATTCTTTCTGTTATAATTTAAAATTCATCTACAGTTCCTACATTCCAGTTACACCAACAGAAGAATAAATTTAGGTCCCTTCAAACACTTCCTTTAACCACTCCTTCCATACTTTCTCTCACAAATGACAGTCATATATTTATGAGTTTATGGTTGAAAGTACTCACCACAGGGATAAATAACAAGGCAGGAAGACAGGTTGGGCAGCAAACTGAAAAACCAAAAATGTAAATGTGTCTAGGATTCAACACTTCAGTGTCTGTTCTGGATGTCAGTACTTTTGAAGAAATGTTTTATCCATCTGCTTCCCTTGGTGTATAGTCCAGGATATTTGAAAAATAACAGAGGCTTTGTTTAACAGCAGAAAAAATGACAATGAGGGGTTTAGGCTTGGACTACATAAATGTAAATTGCAAGCAGTCCTATGTAAATTAGAGGGGACAAAGACAAGGAAAATAACAAAATCATTTTTTTAAAAGGAGTTATTTTTCATTCAGACTGAAAGTACAGCCCGATTTTGGGCAGCTTCATTCACAAGCCTTTGCTTGTAACTAATAAATTGAGTCAACTTATTAATTTCTTCTTCTTCTTCTTCTTCTTCTACATTGTATTTCCTGGATTTTGTCTTTCTCAGGCCTGAAGATAAAATATGAGCCAGAGAACAAACAGTACTACTCGTCCTCTGTCAAGAAAGTAATGTATTCAGTTTTGTTATGGAATAGTTTGATTCTTCCTGTGTATCTGAAGAGCAACCAGGTTAACAGAACAAGGACTTCAGCAGGGAGCAGTAGGCTGCTTACACAGTTTCCGATTACCAGAGAGTCTGTCAGAGCAGTGAGGTGTTTTTTCTACTGGAAATCAAGTTGGGTGTGATGTCACTTAAGCCTTTTAGCTGAATCACCTCTAATATAAGAAATGTATTCCCTCAACAGCTTTGAGGGTTTGGTCTGTTTTTTGTAATAAATGAGTCAATACCTTCATACTGCTACACATCTCTTCCAAAAACCTGTTAGCCAGTTTGAACCAAATTCATCAGAGGGGGTAGATTCCTCACTAATGATATAGAACTAGGCAGGCAAGTAGGAAAATACAGGAATGTCCTTGCTGGGGTATGGGAAGCAAGTAGCCTCTCTTCAAACATCAAAGGATCTACAGGAGAGCTCTACCCCCAAGATAAAAACCCCTGGGAAACCAGGTTCTATTGGTTCATCTGCTGCTGGAAACATTTATTTGAGATTTTAATATCAAGTGAGAGAAAAAAGGGCTGTTAATGATTCTTGTTATTGCAAGAAACCTATAATATAGCCTTCTCTTGAATTGATCACAGTCCATTGTAAAACCACTTTTTATTTCCCGCAAATTTATTTAAAAGACTGTCCCAGAATGTCACTGCTCCACTGATAGAAGTCTAAAAATTAGAAGGAAGTTCAGTATTTCTTGGCTTTACTCTAAAACCAACACTGCCCTTCAGATGGAAGACCTCTTCTTCTCTCCCACCTGCCTTCCTCAGACTCCACTGTGAATTTCCAGAACCTCTACCCTCTTATCCTTGGATTACCAAGGCTAAACCAGCCAAATTAATTCCCTGTGTATTAAAAACTCTCCATTCCCATCATCATCTGCTCTGCCTTAATTCTCATTTCCCAAACATGCTTACTCAGATACCTGCAAGCAAGATATCTTGTATCTTGCTGTTAGTACTTCATTTCTTCTTTCACTTGCTTGAGAAAAGTTCTAATATTGCACTTACTTTTTTATGCACTGACATCTCACAGATATCCTGGATCTTTCTCCCCCTTTATAATTTTCAACTCATGAACTCTGAGTACATCTCAAAATTTCTGGTTATTAATTCTATGCATGATCTTAATACTTTGTAGTATTAAAAATCAGCCTGTCCCTCAGACTCAGATTCTTAAGGTAATTTGGTTCTTTCTGTACCACATCCCAGTTTATCATCTGATGGTATCTCCCTGCTTTGGGCCAGACATAATTTCATCAGCTTAATTTTAGTTTTGTGTCAATATTTTAAGAAAAACCATGAATTGGATTGTCTCAGAATGGATCCTTCAGCAGCCTCATCACTAATTTCCCTCTAAGATGATTCTTTCATCACAATAACTTTTTATCACAATTTTAATGGAAATACAGTTCAGTTAGTCAGTCTCCTCATCTTTCAAATTTTTTACATATTCAAAAATTTGTGCCCTTTTCAGACTTTCCATTTCATTCCATGACAAATTACTCCTATATATTAACATTTACAATAATTCTAGTCAGTATCTTGGACCTACATCACTCACACTGGCCAGTTTAACATTAATAGGACCCAGCACAATCTTCTTGCCAGCCACAGATGGTAATTAACGTTTTTCACCCCCACAGCTATTAATTGTGCAGTACAGGTGGAGTGGACCCTAAGGCTTGCATTCAATGGGAGTGATTGCTATTGTGGAGGAGCATTTCCATCTGACCACTTTTTCTCCAAGGTTTCATTACTGTCTTGTCTAACTTCCAGCCACCTCTTCAGGGCAACTGAAAGCTGTGAGATCATGATAGTTTCAATTAATATTAGACAGTCTAGAATGTGGGGGCATCCACAGATTACTGGGTTCTCACCACCTTTCCTGATATCCCCATGCATACTCTGGTAAAGAAGATGAGCTCTCAGGTTACATGTATGAAAAGAGACAAAATGTTTACTGGTTAGAAATTCAGTCAGCAGCACAGCTCTGTTCCTATGGGGTCTGAAAAAGAATGGGCAAGGAACAGAATACAGGCAACATATCTGACCATCCAAGAAATCAAATGTAAACTTGCATATATGCAAAGGACAGGAATTATCAACAAAATAAATAAAAGCAATATTACTTTCAAACTTCTCCAGTGTAATTCAGTTTAGAGAGGCCTGATATTGATTGTTGATTCAGCCTCTTAAACACAATAGTAATTTTTGAGGTTATGATGCCTTCCATCCATAAGACCAGTTATCCTGCTGAAAAAGCAGGGATAAGGGATAAAAGGGGTAGACTTCTTTTGATAGCATTGTATTTTAACTAAAAACCTACCAGCTACTAGAGAGCATCCAAAGGAGGGCCATGAGGATGATGAAGGGCCTGGAGGGGAAGCTGTTTGAGGAGATGCTGAGGTCACTTGGTTCCTTCAGCCTGGACAAGAGGAGACTGAGGGGAGATGTCATTGCAGGCTGCAACTTCCCTGTGGGGGGAAGAGGAGGGACAAGCACCAATCTCTTCATCTCATGATCAAGGACAAAACTAGAGGAAACAGCATGAAGTTGAGTCAGGGCAAGTTTGGTTTGCATATCAGGAAAAAGTTTTTCACTGAGATGGGGTTGTCCTGTGCAGGGGCAGGTGTTAGACTTGATGAACCTTGTGGGCCCCTTCCAGCTGAGGATAGTCTATGATTCTATGATTCCTCTCTCATTAGTTGTTTTTGGGAGTTCACACAAAAAGTAAATTCATAAAGAATCGTTTTTATTACTTTTGGACACTAGAATTGCAAGACACATTTTTCTAAAAGCCAGTATCCACTGATCTCCCCAAAAATTCTCTTAGCATCCAGCCTCTATTTCAAACCACAGAAAATGGCTATCACTAAAAATGGGGAGTTCTACATGCATGCAAGAGTTAAAGATGAACATTCCAATAAACTCCCATTTGTGTAAGTTTTCAATGATCCATTCATTTGTGATCAGAATTAAAACAGTGTTTTCCATAATAGAAAAAGGCAAAAAGATGCTCAGCTATTGTATCAGACATAGTTCTCTGAACAGAGGAAATATTTAAAGAATTCTTTTTTTTTATTTACCACTGTAATCCATTTATTTTATTCAGTTGCCTACAGCCTCCAAGCTCAAGTAACTCTTGCTTGTGACCACTGTTGAAGACAAGGTATTGATCTATATTTTCTATTGGTCTGATCAGGTATGACTGGGTTTATACTATTAGATTTACACTATTAGACTCCACACTTTATATTCAGATGCAGCAGGCTCTACCCCAGTGGAGCAGGAATAACATTAATGTTCAAATATTGCAATGTACTACATCAGCAAAAAGCCTCTTTGAGATGAAAGACGGTGGACTCACAAACCACATTTGGTCACGTTGACAGAGTAACACTGATTGTCTGTGAAATTAACAGACTCGCAACTTAAATAAAACCCTCCAACTTATGTTCTGTAGAAAGCCTGTTTAATAGTTTATAGTTTATTACCATTCTTTTGGTAAATTATTCAAAAGCATAGCTTGGCAAAGCACACGGGAAGTCCACAGTGTCAGGTCAATTAGTTGTTTAAGCATTATGTAGAATTTCAAGTGTTTCTTTGAAATTACAGAAAAATAAGTTTTGATTTTAAAACAAGAAGAAATGAGGTATATTAGATGTATTCCCTTTTTTAAAAATCCACTTAAATATTTGAGGATTAGTACCCCAAGTGTTACACCTCTCCCTGTCACTATAGATCTTGTAGCAATGGTAGTTCTGAGGCAAAAACCTATGTTGCTTTGTGTTAGCTGAGAAATATCAGACACGTAATGGAGGATTTAATTTTTGTATGCCTTTAACATGATTAAGTGAGCCTAGCTACAGAGGCAACCACTCTATCCAGGATTGTTTAACAATCCTATCCAAAATTTGTGGGCAGTTTGCAATTTCAGAAAGGGAGAAACGGTCTATTAGCTGATGCATTCCACACTCCTGCTACTGTGAGATTGTCCTCTAGTGTACATTTCCAATTGATCCCTCCAGGCAACTTGAGCTTTTTAAGTCCTAGACACAAGAAGCCATGCCTCCCTTTGAAGGCTCCTTAAAACTCAGCAGAGCTCATCAGGAAAGACAGCCAGCCCAAGTATTACTCTTCTTAATTGAGTCTCCTGTATGTCTCTCCCACTCTGGAAATAGTTCCAATCTTTTGAGTTGTATGTACATACCACTCTGGTGTGCAAACACCCTCAACCTGCTCTTAATTACTCCATCAGCTTAGCTGTAACTCTGGGGTTTCCGGTTTAGGGGCACTAAATGTTTCAGCATTTCATGGGCAAGAAGATCTCTAATTATTCACAGTTTTCCTTAATGACTGTTGTGTCATCCCCTCATTTCTCTTCAGTCCTTGATTATAAGACCAAAAGGAATGCTCTTAGGGGAATCTGTATATTTTGCATTTGTTATTTTCAGAGGGATCTGACAAGCCATGCATCCTTTGGCAGACTGCTTTCTGTTTACCACCACAATGAAAGAAGTACATTAGTACCAGCTCCTATAGTGTCAGCTTTACAAACTCTTGGTGAGAGAACTGAAACTCAGCTCTGCCACACTGTTTCCACCTGCCAGTTGGTGATAAATTTATACAATAAGAGAAAGCAGAAACCTCCAGGAAGAAGTCAAATTTCAATCTCTTCTGACTATCCTTGCAGAAAATGATACCCCTGATGATTCTGATGAGGTGGATTGTGGGTTTCCTTTTTTCTTTTGCCTGGCTCTGCAGGAAATTTCAGCCCTTTCAGATAATTTAATAATAATGTTTAGTACTTTGGAGGATTATCTATTAATCTTTTGGGCACATGTAAGGGAACCAACCTTCCCAACATGTCAGTTTAGCAGCTTGACTACTGTTCAACACCTGTCTTTTAAATTTCCTGTCTTACTGCCTCTGGTACTTATGACAGCTTCTTAAGCAAAACTCTTCTTAAGCCACAGAGGAGCATGAAACATCCCACTTGATTGCAAGAGGCAGAGAAGCAGCAGATACACAACCAAGCCTTTGCCTTTGACATGACAGAGCTATTGCAATGTGCACCTCTGTGTGGACAGGGCCAGGCTGCAGCACCCTGCATTGCTCCAGGAGCCAGAAATGCACTTCTGCTTAACATCCTCTGCAAGCACTGCAGAGGATCATGTCACCTTTACCAGAATTTCCTCTGATTTCCCAAAGAGAAGGACACACCTCCTATGATGTACTTTCTCACATTAACATTCTCAGTTCCTTCTGATTTCTCTACCCTATACCAAAATAGATGTCATGTTTTTAGGAGACCCATGCATTTTTCTTGACAGTGACTCACTGCAGCTCTACAGGGATACACATTTTTCCCCACAGAGTCAAAGCATACTTCACACATAATTTAAAAGGAAAAGATCTTAAGAGTAAATAGGGACAGCACAAGGAGACTCATATTCTGGAAAAATAATTTGTTGATTTAATCTTACACTTTTTAATTCTGCTTAGCTTTGCAACTCTAAAATTATTTTTCATTGAAAATTTACATCAAAACATTGACTGCACATGAATAGATCTCCTTGTGATACCATAGCAAAGCGTGATGGCAGGGGAAAAAAATGTAAATTAAAGGGACCAAAACCAAACTGTAATTTTAAAATAGTCTGCAAAAAATTTTGAGGGCACTGATGCAAAGGAGCTCAGCTTCTAATTTTCACAGGGTTTTCATTTCACTGAAACAAAATAAAACCCATTATGGTTCTGCTAAAGCCAAACCCACAAGATCCTCTCTAACACAAAGAGTTTCTAGCATTTCTCAATGCCATTAAAGGGAAACTATCATCCTAGCCTCCAGTGAACTTCATGTGGCAAGATCAGAACATTTCAGCTATTTCACTGTTTTCTCAGTCTCCTTCTCTAACTTCTGATTTTGCTGTCATTTCTTCACTACCTTTAAGTGGCTCTCACAAATTAAAAAGCAATGGCTTTTTTGAGTCATAAAGACAAATGACTGTAGAGGTCAAAGAGTAAGGATAATTATATTTTAAGTGTTACCAAACTAGAAGGGGAAAAGATTAATGAGAGAAGGTACTTTTTAATAGTAATCTCTTGGTAGCTGGATCACTATGCTAGCATAAGGTGAAGGCATTCAGGTAGAATTGTACAACCAAATGGTCTTGCAGTGGGAAACTGCAGATGACTTTGCTTCCATAAAATAGGGGGAAAAAACCAAAACCTAATGAATAAGCAGCAGCCCCTTCAGTTTCATACAAGATGTGTATGTAGGGAAATATCATACAGATAACAGCCTGGTAGTGTCTCCCTGCTAGCACACCCCACCAGGACTGGCATCACCAGCACATCACTGAAAAGCACTCCACAGATTCTTGCACTGAAGTTTCTTATTCTATAAATTCCTCCTGGAGTATTTGCTGTCATATTCTCTATAGGACCAAAATACATACATACATTTGTTAAGGACTTTCTCTGACAGGTAGCCTAAGCAGTTTGTTTTTTAGCTCCAGGCTACTGCTAGTTGTTCTTCCATGTTCAGAGACTGTGGGCATCTCGCTTGCATCTGTCGTTATGCCTTATCCTGTACATGTCACTTTAAGCATATATGATAGTTTAGAAAAAAATAATGCAATCCTGTCTCCAGAGTTACAAAATACATGTCAAATTATCATTAAGGGATAAATTCATATATTACAAAAGAAGCAAAGGGAGTAGTGGAGCCTTTGTCTTTGGGGCAAGATGTCAATTTAAAGAACAATTGAAAGGGAGGTCACATTTTATATATGCATAAGATAATACATAAATACATAAAATACAATACTGTGTAATATATACACAGATATTTATCACAGATGTTGGAAGACTGGAGGTGGAGAGGAATTCCAGCAAAAAGTTCTGTGTGGGAGAGACACAAAAGGAGCAGTTGAGAGACAATATTGGCAAAAACAGCATGTGAATTTGTGGGCAGAAAGTTGTGTGGGCAGAGTTGTTTACAGCCTTGAAAGCAAGAACGGGAAATACGAATTTAACGTGGATTTCCTATAAAATACATTGAGATTTTCTACAATTATTTGGTTAGAAATTCTAGACTTCTCTACCATCTAATATAGACTGCTCCTTCTAAGAACTTTCTAAATCCTTTAGCTTGTAAAAATCAGGGCAAGAGACTGGTCCAGTACTGTGATGGGAAGCTTAAATGTCTAATATATTAAAAACTCCATCAGCAGAGATTTCCCAAGAATATGTGTCAGTCCACTTTGATCTCTGGTTTGCTCAAATTACTATTTTCTTGTAGAAATGTCTGGATATTTTTGGTTTTAGTCATGAAAAAGTCAGGTGCCAGAAGGGTGTATGACAGCTAGTTTTACACCCTTAAGAAATATATTTCATAAAGTTCTGCAAAAAATGACACCATTTTTGTCAAAATGGGTAAAAGACATACAGCTGACACATGGACATGAGAAAATGTCATGGAAAGAAATGATCACACTCCTGTTGCTTGACTCACCTAACAGACATTAAATATATTGCAAAATTACACCATGGATCTTCAGTGCATTAAATCCCTGAATCAGAAGGGTGTCATGGGCAATCTTTTCATTGCCTTTGAGACATGGAGTAGGTTCAAAATCTCACATAGACTTTTGTCCTAATTGAGCACAAGAAGAGTAAATTAATCTGTGTCTCTCAGATAACATGGTAAGTATCATGCTTTTCTAAACGCTTCTATCCTGAAACTTGGAATGGATGGAAAGTGTTACTCTTACATCTTTGGGATCTGCTGACAGCTGCAGTTTATCTTGGGTAGAACCACAATGATGGGTAGAAAAGGCAACCACAAAAATGCTTTCTGTTTCAGAAGTCTCCACAATCAGCGTAAGCCTGGCTTGGTAAATCTTCTCCAAAACTTTTGACCTAGGTTGGCATGTAGAATGTGTCCAAAGTGAGAAAATATAGTAGTACAGTAACTTCCTGTTCCTACAGGCCTGCAGGGAGCTTAGTGCAGGGGACAGCAGCCCCAAAACAGAGTTTATTTACATCTATGGAAGTGTGTGGTTTAACCCCAGCCAGAAACCATTCCCCACACAGCCACTTGTTCACACATACCCACCTCAGTGGGATGGGAGAGAGAATCAGAGTAGAAGTGAGAAAACTGGTAGGTTGAGATAAAGACAGTTCAGTAGGTAAAGCAAGAGCCGCGCACACAAGCAAAGTCAAACAAGGAATTCATTCACTGCTTCCCATCCACAGTCAGGTGTTCAGCCATCTCCATCACACCTAAGAGTTACTCAGGAGGGCAAAATGCCATTACTCCAAACGTCCCTGTCTTTCTTCCTCTTCACCCACTTTTATGTGCTGAGCTTGCTGCTATATGGTGAGGGATATCCCCTGGGTGAGTTGGGCTCAGCTGTTCTGGCTGTGTTCCCTCCCACCTAAGTCATGCACCCCTGCTCTCCTCACTGGTGAGGTGGGGTGAGGAGCAGAAAAGGCCTTTGCTCTGTGTGAGCACTGCTCAGCAGTAATGAAGCCATCCCTGTTATCAACCTTGTATTCAGCACAAAATCAAACACAGCCTCATACCAGCTACTGGGAAGAAAATTAACTCTATCCCAGCCTAAACCAGCACAGAAGATAAAGTGCAATGAACAGAGAAAGTTCATTGCAATCAACAATACAGGAATAAAATAATTGAGATTGCAGGCTTCTAGTCACAGCAGGAAGTACAGGAGGCTAAATTTGCCCCCCTCAGAGAACCTCACCTGTCATTTGACATAAGTAGTTTCAGAGGCAAGAAAGCAATTCACTCTCCACAGTGCTTCACAGACTTTGCATTTTTCGAGATAATTCTAAAAATTGGACTAAATTGTCATATGTGTAAGACATGAATGTTCATCAGAGTTGGCTCAAATGAGGTCATAATCTACTTGTTTGTCATCTTTGGAGGAACATTTTGTGCCCAAGCAGTGCAATAACAGAGACACAGTAGTTTTTACAGCCAATAGCACAGAAGGGACAGTTTTAGCTACCAGCTTGTCCAGTCACCTCTCATTTCCCCTTCTCCCCCACAAATAACTAAATATGTGCCTGCAGCTTGACTGAAAGGAAAGCTGAAACCCAAAGACAAATGTAGGCTTATACTACACTTACAGATAAAAGATGCCTTAAGTGTTTAATGTCTTTTTGCTGGAACAAATAGTGAAATTACTAGCCTCTACCAATGGGCATCAATAAAACGCACCCCCATCTTTGGCTAAAAGCCAATCTTCCCACAGCATGGATGTCTACAGCACACTGAACACAATCCAGACCTAACCCATTCACATGACCAGCACTCACATCCATGTCCTTATGCGTTTGTGCCAAGTGGGTGCACATCTCCATAAGGTGGGGCAGAGAGTCCTCAGGAAAGAAATATAAGGGATGAAGTTGCAAGCAAAGTAAATTGTGCTGACAGGCTGGATTGTGTTGTAAATCATCATTTGCCTGATTTTTGCCAACACATTGCTAAGCATGCTTTTGCTTGTCAGAGCCAATCAGCTGCACAGACCTGGCAATCAAACCTTCAGCTCGGTCAGGAAACATTTTTTTGCTTTGTACCGTAACACTGCCACATTTCCCTCTCAGTAGGAAAGCAGCAGAAAACAGATGACAATTATTTTTTTACAGAAACTCATTTAGTAAGTAAATACTTCTCCTAAACTCACATTATTTGGAAGTGCTCTCTCACTGGGCCTCATTTTATTCACAGATTTGCAATAACCCAATCAAGTCCAAAATCTCCACCCACTCTTGGCCATTCAGAGAACTTCTTTCTTTGCACAACTTATTTTATCACACTTCTATTTTCTTCATAGCTAGGGAGAGGTGCTGCCACACTGAATTAACAGAGCTCATTTAACGTTGATCCAGTGCACTCAGCAGCTGCTGGGAGAGGGGGACCTGTTTCAGCCAGACACAGCCCGCCTGCTACAAGAGCTGCAGGAGCAAGGACACTATTTTTAGTCACATTGTCTCAGGGCTAGCAATGAAAAGCAATGTTCTCAGAACTTCTGAAGTGAAAATACTGGTTCCCAGAAGTAACCTGCAAGCCACTCATCAAAGGCAGGAGTGTGGCCAGGCATGTCTGGTTTCAGGCTTTCCTCAGAGACAGCTGCTCCAGGAATATTGCAGAGAGGGGAGAAGCAGCAATGACAATTTCTGTGCTTCAACTATGTCCATGCTTCTATTTCTCTGTGATCTTTGCAGATGAAAGTTTCAGATCTGCTGAGAAGAGAAGGGGTCAGGAGGCTACATGAGGCAGGGAGCTCCCCCCTCCTGCCACCCCAGCCTCTTGAGAGAAGGGGCACAGTGTGCACACACCAGCTTCACCAGATGCCTCCATGAAGAAGACAAAGCTCCTGCCATTTCTGCAGGGATCTGGCCTTGCTCCAGCCCTGCCCAGCCTCCCTACTCCCCACATGGCAGAGGAGTATTTCCTGCCAAAGTGGTGAGAGAAGGGGAGCAGAAACTGCCGTGTTGCTTGAGGGAGTGCTTCCCTCTCTCTCCTCTGGTAAAAAGGAGTTGGCTCTTCTCTCTGTCTCGTTGCCTCTTCATCCATGCCTCTTCCTTCTTTCACAATGCCACACCACTAAGTGCGAGCATCTTCACTCCCCTCCCTCACTCCCACCCCAGCCAGCCCTGCAGATGAGCCTGAGGAGGGTGAAGTACCACAGTGGGTAAGTGGAACAGGGCACACCAGGTGCACCATGGACATTAAGCTGACAATGGGGAGGAGAGAGGCTAAAGGTTTGAGTTGTCAGCACATTGTGAATCACTGTGCCAAGTGAGACAAGAGAATGTAGGATCAGCACAGCATAAGCTCAATGAATTTGGAGAGCTGGGAGAAATATAAAAGATCCACTATGAGGAAGTGCCATAAACAGATTGGCATGGCTTTGTCTCATATGAGTACATGGCGAGGCCTTTTACTATGTTAGCTGCAGTACTCATCTGCAATAGAACCCTGCCACCCTCATCTCTCACCACCATGCTCTAGACTGCACTGTTCCAGTGAAAATATACACAATTGCAACTCTTTAACAGTATTTGACATTTGTTGTTTGAGGTTTTTTTAACTATGTATTTTCCATTCATGGAGAATCCCATTTTCAGGCTCTGAGCAACACAAGGGCCTTCATTTGCAAGGGGATTCTCTCTCACAGACAGGCCTAGCTGTGTCAAGTCAGATGGGTATCCTTCACAGACTCAGGAAGCTCCAAATGACTTTTTAACTTTGTTTCACAGGTACCCTGATCTAATTGCTTTATATACTGCTTTAACAATTTTATTGTTGTTTGCAGGCTACAAGTTGGGTGGGAGTGTTGGAGCTGCTGGAGGGCAAGAAGGCACTGCAGAAGGATCTGGACAGGCTGGATCATGGACCAGGGCCAGTTGCATGAGGTTCAACAAAGTGAATGTCCTGCCCTTGGGTCACAACCACCCCATGCAGTGCTGGAGCTGGAGGAAGAGTGTCTGGAAAGCTGCCCAGCAGAGAAGGACCTAGGGGTGCTGGTTAACAGCAGCTGAACATGATCCAGCAGTGAAGAGGTGGCCATGAAGACTATGAGGAATAGTGGCCAGCAGGGTCAGGGCAGTGACTGTCCCCCTTACTTAGTACTGGTGAGGCCACACCTTGAATCCTATGTTCAGTTTTGGGAGCCTCACTACAGTAAAGACATTGAGATGATGGAGTGGGTCCAGAGAAGGGCAATGAAGGTGGTGAAGGGTCTGGAATATAAGCCTTCCAAGGACTGGCTGAGGGAGCTCAGGTTTTTTAGTATGGTGAAAGGGAGGCTCAGGAGGAACCATACTGCTCTCTCCAGCCTTAAAGGAGGTTTTAACCAGGTTAGGATTGGTGTCTTGTCTCAGGCAAGAGCAACACAAAAAGGCCTCGAATTGTGCCAATATCAGATTGGATATTAGGGAAAAGAGTCTTCACTGAAAGAGTGGTTAAGCATTGGAATAGACTCCCTATTGAAGTAGTGGAATCACCATCCCTAGAAGTATTTAAAAAATGAGTGAATGTGGCACTTTGAGATATGGTTTAGTGGACATGGTGGTGTTGATTCAAAGATTGGACTTGATGTTCTTGGAGATCTTTTCCAAGCTTAGTGATTCTAGGATTCTAGATTATAACATCTCATGATATTTCATTTATAGATTAACCATTCTTTGTAAAACATGGGAATAAAAATACCTGCATCACTCAGGCAGTTTTCAAAGCAGTTTGCATTCACTACCTGTAACATAGAGTAGACTTTTCCTTATCCTATGGTGCCTGTCATCTGTATGTCTCTCTAGAGAAGAAAGACAATGATTTACTAACACCTGTGCAATTGCAATGTCAAAATCCAGCTGCTGAAATACAAAGCTTAGCTCTATGATACATGGCAAGACATCCAAAAGTACCTACATCACCATTACAAAATCTGCCTGGGACCAGTCCTTTGTCAACTCAGATATTAGGGTCCTTCATTAATGCAATCTACTACTGGCGAAGATTTTAAATGTCTCTCCACTGTACAATATTCACCAGTTGTGAACATTTTATGTTCACTGGTAACATATCTGGTAAATCTTGACTTTTTTTTTTTTTTGAAGGGAGGAACTCAAGAGCAGTAAAAAAGTCTTCTTCAGTTAAATAAAACAAGAAACTGAATCAGCTGTAAAAGATTCACAAGTACTGATCTGTGGGTAGAAGAACTGTAATTTATTAACATGATATTTGACATCCTGAAAATTCATTCAAGTAGAAACAGCCCACAACATGACTGAAAGTTAAGCAACATAAAATCTATTTATTGGAACAAGATCTTGGTCAGTCTGGCAATGTTATGAAAGGGTGATAAGATGATGCATGCATCCCACTATAAAATTCCTTAAATTTGTGTAGGAGTAACAGCCAAGACAATAACTAATTATGTTAAACTCTTTCTTTCCTACTCTGCCTTTTCCTCCAAGCAATACCTGTTGAGACTTAAGATTCATAGTCAACATTTTTCTGTATTGTCCTTGAAGTGAAAAATGATCTTTGGCAAGCGTGCAAAAAGACAAATACAAGCCACTGGCACTTACAGCTTTTCATATCGTTACGCAGTTATATAGTAAGCATTTTCACTGCTGTTCTACAATCTGTTCCAAGAATCTCAAGAATTTGCAGAGTGGGTTGCTGGATTTTTCCTACAGTCAGGAATCTGAGGAATCAATTCTTATTCCCTGGGTACCTAATAATCCTTGACATTCTCAATTAACAACAGGAACAATAGCTGACATTACAATATTTATGATGATCCAAGATTTTTTCAACTCCTTCCCTAAGCTGTTTCTTTGCCTTTTAACCTATCTTCCACCAATTATTATATAAAGTGGGACTCAGGTTTGGTATCATCTAAATTTTAAAATATGGTGGAGATACTAAGGATAATTACCTTTCTATGTGTTTTGTGCTAGGCAGGTGAAACCCAAGGGAGAGGCAGGAGAAAGGAACCATTGTACATCGTTTGTCAGCAAATGGCTCAAAGTCAGCCAGTCTCTGAAGAGACACACACCTTGGGGACACCTAGGCCTATTGCTGGGAGAAGAGATAGATAGCACTTAGGGGTACAAGTCATGCATATCCATGAGAAATTAGACTTACCCTACTTATTCTGTACCTCTTGGAAAAACTCATTCTAATTCTATATTTTACTAAAAGTTTGGTATATCTGCCAGATTTTTGTTTCTACTTTTTGTCATTTTTATGTTCACATTTAGTATTTGGAGGCCTCTTGCAAAGTAAAATCTTCCTTGATCTTGCAGATATACACAGTAGTAAATCTGAATTTTATGTTGTCATATCTCGTTTTCTTTCAGTGGCATTTCTCTCAGCTTTCACATTATTATTAGGTTACTTCAACTAGGAAAGCCTGTGGTGGAACTGGCAGATTTTACTGCATGTCTAAAAGTCTGCCTGAGAGTTGGTATCACTGCCAGTCCTCAGAACTTTCCAGTTTTCCTGCATTGCAAACTTTGATTTTATCTCAGAAGTCAGCATTCAGCTTTGACAGCTTAATGACTTTTGAATATAATTTGATTAACCATAGATACTTTTCTTTCTCATACTCAAAATAAAGCTCCTCCTCCCACTTCCCCTTCCCCCCACCCCCCACCCCCAAATTTTGCTTTGATTTGTGCAGGTATTCATTACTATAGACCAGTTCTTTGTTTATTCTCTTCAGAAGTAATTATGTGTATCATATTCAATTGCCCTGTATCTTATCTAAAATGTTCCTTCCAAGTGGAACGAAATACTGTTTCTCATTTGGTTACACTTTTCTTTTCCCAGATGGCTAGTTTATGTTAGCAGATACTTCTTTCTCTGTGCTACTGGGATAATCACTCTTCTTTTAGGAATGCCCATCTTAATAAATTCTTTCCTAAAGTGCTGACATTGTACTGTAAATCTCTGTTCTCTTCCAACCATCCTTGTACAATTCTGTCTAATGCTAAAAAAAAACAACTTATGCAAGTTCCAGTGTAAAATTCTGTTAATTTTGAAATTATAAAAGGAGCATGCTTCACTACGTAAGTTTCATATCCATCGATATCTCTTTCATGTAGTATTGATCTGTTTATCACCCTACACAAGAAATCCATATTTCCTCCCTTATTTATATTCTACAGAAAATTTTTGTCCCTGTAGCTTCAGGATCAGATGTACAACTTTAGCTAACAGTAAACAAAAAAGTTTCTACAACATGGGCAGATCTGGAATTCTTGCAGGCTTGTTAGGTATACTTCAAACACTCTTATTGGAACCAGTTCTAACTAAGTAATTTTTAAATTTGATGTATTTTCTGCCACAGCAAAGGAGATCTCAGGCAATGCACAAGTGACTGTTTTTGAAAACATTTAGGTTTGTATTTCTGCCTGTGCTGAAAATTAACCAGTCAGGAGCAGATCCTTTGCATCTGCTGTTTGCCTGTGTAAGTAAATCTTATATTTGATCCTTATTTATCAACAAATCTCCTAATACAGTGTGTGATGTCTCCACTCTATACAAGGAAATGAATAATTAATTTCTTAAATGTGCTTTTGAAAATATAGTTCATAAGATGGGTCAGATAAATCATGACCTTTCCAGTAGCCTATGGGAGGACAAACACATCTTTTCAGCAGGAAAAAAAATGTGAAGGAAGCATTGTTCAGCACTTCTATCACTTCTTAAGATCACAGAAAGCCCTGTACAGACTAACCTGTTTTAATATTTCTATTTTGTGAGGATTTTTATTTTCACTAGCAGAAGTTCTTGAGCACTAGGGCGTTTAGTTGCTGAACAACTACACAGATGTTTTTTAAGCTACTTTGGTTCCCTGGATTCCATGGGAACTCAAGTGACAATCCTTGAATGGAGGTGATTCAAAACAGTTTCTTGCGGTGGGAAGCAACTCAGTAACAAAGATGTCAAAGCCAGCTGCAGGACAGGCAGGGTAGAAAGTGAGCAGATGTACAAAATTAACAAATCAGAGGAAGAGATTTCTCATATCTGCAGTACTTTGTTATTTTTACTTCACAGCAAGAAAAGACCATTGGCAGACCTAAGAGAAGAGATGCTGCTCCAGGCAGCCCCTGATACAGGCAGCCCTAGATCAAATCCAGATCTGTAACACAACTCTTTGTCCTACCCTTTTCTTAAGATTGGAAATGTATTTCAACATTTAATGAGCCATTTGTTACAGCCCAAAACTCAAGGTGTTATTGCCATTCAGTTTACTTGTCTGGATAAACCCCTACTCTACAGACAAGTTGCCTCCCAAGGTTTAACATCTGCAAGCTAGATTAAAAGTATAATTAATGCCAACATGGATTAAGGCAGAGATTATTCTGAATGAGGTACAAGCTTGTGCTCAGTGGCATCTAAAGAAACAGGAACTTCTGGCATTCAATCTCATGATTCAGACACATACAAGAAATCAAAGTGAATTTTATAATCTCTTTCACTTTACCTTTGTTTTCTTTCCTTGTGTACAATAGAAAACATGGTTACAGGCAGCTGGCTGCACTATTTGGATGATAATTTAGACCTCAATTTTCTGGTAGAATGCCAAGTCTTTGGTTCCATAAAACCCAAAATATACAGAACAGTCTTTAGGAACTAACTCTTACTCTGTAATTCCATGGAAAATCTAATGTGAATATAATTTTCTGCTGTTTATGCGTGATCTTGTTCTAATGCAAAAAAGTCTTACGTAGAAGTGATACTTACTGGTCTGTTTTCAGCATGCATGCCCCAAAATGAGTGATAAGCTAAACACTGCTAATGGTGAGAAATAAATAATTTGTATTCTTTCAGCAGTAAATGGTAACTTTAACATTTTATTACGAACTTTTATAGTGATGGCATCCTCTTAAAATAATAGCTTAATTAAGGAAATAAATGTGTCCATAAATATAGGCAAAAAAATTTAAATGGACCCATATTTCTGCGTGAGCAGGAAGAAGAAAAAAATATACAGGAAGAGGTTGATCTGTACCATTTTGTTAAGTTGAAACATGGTGGAGGAAAAGGAAAGGAGATGGTGTCCATTGTTGTGTATGCATTTATATCAAACCCCTTAGATAAATAATGTTTGTAGGTTTGTTGAACCAGATCCTTGGAGAGCTAGGGCTTTGGTCCTTAGTGGAAGTAAATAAACTCATCTGATGTGAGAGTGTTTGACTGGATGTAAAGAATAAAAGGGCTTTTTGAGTAATCAGGGTTTCAGAAATCAGCTTAGAGGAAACAAATGTCAACTTCCTAGAGGTCACTTCGTAGGACAGCCATTCATCGTGGACAGTGACTGCTGTAAAGGAGTAGAAGGTTCCTTCCATTGACCAATACTCCAAGAATAATCCAATTGACAACACAGAGCATTGTATCAGAAAGCAAACAGAGGTGGTTTGCATCTAATTAGATATCTAAAGGTTTTGTGAGAGATCAGTTAGGGCTTGGAGTTGGAAATCAAATATAAATGAAAGTAAACCTCCACATCATTATCATAACAGAACTGGTGATGAATTTCTTTATCATAACAGAACTGATGATGAGTTCTCCAGAAGTCCAGTGTAGAAGTTTCATTGATGTCTCTCCTTATTTCACCAAATATTAAAAGCTCTATTATTTCATGGCCCCTGTACCCCAGACAGCCTCCAACCATCACATCTGCCACCAGCCCTTCTCTGCTGGTAATCAGGAGGTCTAGAGAACGATATAGCATGGACTTCCCATTTCCTTCAGAGGGCAGAGAAACATCTGGGAGATTCCTGTCTCACAATGTCAAAACACCTAGAAATCTTGAAATAAGTTATGAAACCTTCTGAATGGTCTCTGCCACCTTGGTGCTGAGATGTCCAATGTCTTCTGAGTTACAAGGCAAGATAATGGCATAAGGAAATTTTAAGCAAGTATCTCCCAGTTCCCTAAAATTATTCTGGATGCTCCTACTTGAATCTCAGATTGATGCATGTGCATATGCCTACCCAGGTCTCTCCCAGGTTATTCTCTTGGGCCCTTGGGATGGAAAGCCCCCACATCAGTCTTACTCAACTTTTGCACAGATCTGGAGAGACCACTTGTAGGAGTATGAAAGAAGTTTGTTCTCCAAGATCTGTTGAGCTTCTGGCCTCTGTCAGGGGCTGATATATGACTTATTAATATCAACTTTGATGAAGAATTTCAATTTAGAATTTGGGTAGTGACTTTTCTGAGTAATGAGGTGTGAATATTTCATAGAAATTTACCAGTTTTTTCTCTCTTGCATTTGTCTGTCAATATGGGTTTTTTTTACCCACTCAGAGAAAGTGAACTGGTTTGCCTTAGCCTGTAATTATTGGAGGTAGAGCAGGCAGCATTTTGAAACCTCAGAAAGTTACAGGAACAATTTCAATCATCAACAGGTTCAGTTATACTCTGGCATACGCAGCTGAAAATACAAAAACTTTTTGTGATGTGCCATCATTATCCTCCTCTGATGGTGGTATTAAATTGTGCACAATGACAAGAAAAGCAAAGAGCCCAAACCGACTGACTGCTGTGATAAGAGAGAAAATCCTGAAGTGAACAGGACTGCAGTGGGATTGTGACATTTTAATGACAGTTTAGAAATACAAAAATGTCTGAAATGGAGATAGTCAGTCTTCTATTCATTCTCTTTTTGTGTGAATATCAGTCACCTGATGGAAGCATAAGGTAAAATTTATCCTCTAGACTTTTAGTTTTGTAGAGAAAGATTTAAGAAATTATTTTAAGCCAAATATTTTTGTCTGAAAATAATGTAGTGTTTTAGTTTTGCTTCTACAAAGTTCTATGTATAATTAGTGATACCAACACATTGCACATGGCCCTGCTTTCTCCTTTTATTTTCCTCAACAGGCACAGGACCTGAGCCATACTTAATGACTCATAAGCCCCCAAAATAATATCTTCCTAAGTTTTTAGGATTTTCCAGTTGATCTAATGATGTAAGGCTAGAAATGCTTTCAGTCTGACATAAAACTCTTATAATAGACTGTTCAATGTAAAATTGTATCTATCAGGTTAAATTAGTAACTTTACAACTTTCAGTTGTTTTGCAACTGAAAGTGATGGAACTATGAAGGTAGATTAAGGTGGAGAGAGAGAGAGTGCCTGAGTACAGGTGAAGAAGGTTTAGGATGGAGAGAGAGATCACAGCTGTACTAGGGAAGTAAGTTCTGTTAGAAATGTGATGTTTCAGCCAGTGCAGCCTCTAGGCTGCCTTCAGGACTCATTAAAAACAGTTTCCATCACTTCCACAAGGGCTTTGGGAAGCTAAGAGCTTTGAAAAGCTTTTTAAAAATATGTCTTATGTCCAGGCAAAATGTTGTTTTGAGAAAGCAGTGGAAGAAGATGGTGTAGAGTAGAGAGTATTTCACAGAGTGTCAAAGGAAGGAAATTAAATATGTACGTATGGGTTTGGGGGAAGATCTGTAGCATAAAAAGGCCTATTTGTGGAATACTGTATTTGCCTTACACCCAATCACACCACAAGAGTTCTTGGCTTAGTTCAGGAAACAAAAGGTTTTGAAATATCTGTTTGTTTGATATAGTTGCATAGAATAGTAAAACTGAGAAAACAATACCCAGTCTGTAATTATTAGAAGGCATCAGACAGCTGGCACTAAGCCTGCAAATAGTTAGCATCTGGTCAGACCAAAGTGGGCTGGCTTCTGCCTGTGAGAGGAAATTACCCTTTGGGTCACATTCATCCCACCCCGTGCTGAAGGGCTTACAAACAGCAGTTATACTCCAGGGTCTAGTGGTCAGGACGAGATGTCCACTTCCAGCCTTCCTCATGGAATTGTAGAATGGTTTATGGGTTGGAAGGGACCTTAAAGATCCTTTAGTTCCCACCTTTTTCAGTGTCTCATCACCCTCACAGTAAAGAATTTCTTTCTAATATCTAATCTAAACCTACTCCCTTTCAGTTTAATACCCTTATCTCTTGGGCTATCCCTAGACTCCCCAGTAGTCAAGCCCTCCCTATCCTTTTAGACCCATTTTAGTTATTGGAAGGCATCTGTATAGCTTTTTTCAAGTCTTCTCGTCTCCAGGATGAACAATCCCAGTTCTCTCAGCTGGTCTTCATAGAAGAGATGCTTCAGCCCTCTGTTTATTTTTGGGACTCCTCTTTGAATCCACCCCAAGAGGTCCATATCCTTGTTATGCTGGGGTCCACAGAGCTGGGCATAGTACTGAGGTGGCTTCTCATGAGAGCAGAGAAGAGGGAGAGAATACTCTCCCTTACCCTGCTGTCCACTTTTTTGTCCCTGCTGTCCTGCTTTTGGTGCAGCCAGGACAGGGTGCACTTTGCTGGCTCATGTGGAGCTTCTCATCCACCAACCCCCCTGGTTCTTGTCCTCAGGACTGTTCTCAATCCATTCTTTTCTCTTTGAACAAATCTGGGTTTGTAATTGGGATTGCATCAACCCGTGTGCAGAACCTTGCACTTCGTCTCTTGAACTTCATGGGGTTCACACACGCCAGCCTCTCAAGCCTGCCAAGGTCCCTCTGGATGTCATCCCTTCCTCCAGAGTGTCAGGCACAGCCTAGTGCTGTCAGCAGCCTTGCTGAGGGTGCCCTCAGTCCCACTGTCCATGTCACCAACAAAGGTGTTAAACAGTGCTGGTCCCAATACCAGCCCCTGGGGAACTCATCAAACAGCTCTCAATCCAGACTATCTTAAAAAATAAGAACCAAGGCATTGGCCCCCAAGCCAAAATGGCACCAGAATCACAGTCTGAAGACTATCTAACAAGTTCGATATGTGCTTGGACTTTAGTTGTCTGCAGGTGAACAGCCTAGTTGGAGATCTGAGACTTCACAGTGTCAGCTCTGCATGTGCTCCCATCATAAGGGGCTCAGTTACATGGTTACTCTTGCAGTAGATCCAATGTGAGCAATAGTGAGGCTTTTGTGGATATAGACTCCATGTTTGAACAGACCATAAGGAAATAGGTATATATTTGCTTGACTTTGAGGGATAAGCACTAGAGGTTGAAAGTACTATAGCCAGAGACATGTACAGCTTCTTTAGAACAGAGGAGCTGAAGAGATGAGAGAAGCTCCTTCTAACCAGTGCCTGCCTGTACAACTCAATGTACCAGGCAGTGGTCAGCAGCTTCTTGAGCTGATAAGTCATTCAAAAATTATTTGAATTTTAATACAACAGTAAATATGATTGTCACTGATTACATGTCCCAGAAGAAATACCATCACTATGCACCATGGCATTTTGAGTTCTGCTTCAGTTCTACTCCACTGTAAAATGTTGTTATCAACTCTTCCTCAAGTCACTCTCTCCTCTTCCAAATTTGCCTATATTCTCATGCTACAATTCTGCAAATAATACATTGCAGAAGTAATAAATTTAACATAATTTATTTAAATAAAAGGCCTCTTTCCACATCCAGTAAGGTTACGAGAAGAGTAATCATGGCTTCAAACATTTATATTTTGTTGCCCTTCATCTTGGTGAAATATATTACTTCTTTATAAGATATGAACAAGAACAGGTTCTTTTGTATGCCAGCGAGAGTGATAATGAATTATATTTTTGCCTTCAGCAGCTGAAAAACAAAATAACCAAAACAGCACTGGGATTCTGGTTGGAAAACAGGGCAGTCTAGGGATTTTCAGTTTACTATGGGGATTTAGCAGACAGCCTAAGATGAGCTTCTCAAGTGTTTTACTACCACCAGTTTGTTCTGATGCACTGTTAAAAATACGCCAGCTATTAGATGTAACTAACTTTCTGTGAGGGTATGGGATAATATTTGCATTTCCCTGGCTCAATAGATAAGATCCTTACTTAAGAAGTGACTCCAGTGACCTGGTGTGAGGGAGCAGAGCAGAACTGCTCTGCAAGGCAAGGTGAGCTGGGAGCCAAGGGTGACAGCAGGGCAGCAGGGCAATGCCCTCACCAACAAGGGTGAAGTCCCACCCTACCTGAGCAGGTTTGGTAACACTACACAGGGTCAGAGGACAATCCAGTGCTTGCCAGACAAGTCTTCAGGGATGTAACAGATCAAAGGCAACCCAGACACTGAGATCAGGGGATCTGGCTCAAGAAGGAACATGGCCAGACTGCAAAACAGCAACATAGCTCAGGCAGGACTATGGAAGGGCCTGAGAAGATGCCTCCAGGGAGGCTCCCGGCAGCCCAGTCTCACAGAGCTCCCTGCACAACAGCCTCACTCCTGGTTACAGGTGCAGGAATCAGTGCTGACCATGGCACAGGCAGCCAAAGTCCTCACAGAGGGGAAAGACTGTGCCCAGGGCTCTGACAAATGAAGCTCAGGAGGGATGGTAGAGAGGGTTTGCTTATCTCCAAGGGTTGCAAGTATGTTTAATAGAGGTCGAAAGTGTTTCGAGTGCCTCATTCGCATAAAACCAGATTTATCAGGTAAACTTGCATTGACAAATTTGCAGTAACAGTCTATCCCCAAGTGATCCACTTTGATGGGAAATCTGCTTTTTTAATCACAGAAAAGAAGTTGTGGTGGTAGCTCTTCCTTTTAGCCAGATGTTTATGAGTCATACCTGAGATAATTGATAATCCAGACAGTGATAGCTGGAAATAGTGGCGCTACAGAACTTCCAGATTCAGTTAAAGTAAAAATACTTGCCTCATTACACATTTGCACAATTGTCTGTTCTCTGATATCTTAAAGCCATTTCCTCCAGCAACATAGGACAGGCAGCAGTTACACACTTTGGCTGTAAGTGCTGAGACATGTTCCTATAGGAAGGAGGAGGCATGGCTGCAGCCCGTCTTTATTCTCTCAAGGAAATTCAATCTTAAAGTCCCTGATTTCTGCAAGCACAAGCTGAGATGTTCAGCTGGTTGGACAAAGAGCATACACTATCAAACAGATACTTGTCTCCTCTCAGGAAGCAGAGATGGGCTGGACCATGTTGAATTCAAAGAAGAAATTCTCATAATGCTTGTTTATGTTTCTCTGCTAGGTCCCTTTGGATTGTAAGATGTAGTGAGCAACTAATTCTGACAACAAAACGTTATGCATTTCAGAGTTACAGTTTACCTCTGCACTTTAAAAAAGTTAATAAATATTAAATATTATTTATTATACTATATTATATATTAATGTATTACATTATTTAATATAGCTATTACATATTTCATAAGGAATCTTGCTTGATAGACAAAGTAAAATATTTTCTTTTTTTTATTAAACTTGGGAGGAGTAATTTAGGGAGGAAGGGTCATTCTTGCAACTGAATATTTGAACCTATGCTTGTTTTGATTAATTCTGATATGGGTTTTATTTCCTTTTTTTTTTAAATGCCTAAAGCATGTTCCTCTTCTGTTGTTTGTAGAATGACTGATGTATTCAAATGCAAATAACATGGAAGCAAATATTTCACATGTCACAGAAACAGAACATAAAGTGTAATTTAAGTTAAGAAACTTATGGAAGTTGTCTAGTAAATCTCAGAGCTCATCAAAAAACCTAAAATATCAACACAATTTTGAAAGACTAATCGTTTAATAATACAAGTTACATTATAAAGAAATAAACCTTACAACACGAGAGATATTATGTGTATTAATAATGTCCATAAATGTAAAAAGGCTGCTTTAAAATTCTTTTAAATTAAACATGAGAATCTAACAAAGAGAAGTCTGACCAGCTTAGTTACTTCTACAAAAATTGCATTGAAATTTTTTAATTGGCTCCTGCCATCTACTGCACGTTGTAGGGAATGCAGCATAGAAATGTGAAAACCTTGCAAAGTGTATTTGCTGACAGTTCCATGTAACAGATCTAGTCCCAAATTCCTAACCCTTTCAAAGCTTAAATATCCAGCATGGCAAGTTTCCTTTACCTCTCAGTACTCAGAAAATCGTTTTCCAGCGTATCCTTCATTCCGTGCACCAGGGTCACTGTGGTGCTCTGGCGGGAGGCGCAGCTGAGTGAAACCGTGTAAAGGCTGACCAAGGGTGGGAAAGTGCCCACAGCCTGTAAGGCTGCACGAGTCCTGGGGGGAACAGCAGTGACCTTGGATTATGCTCATGGATCAAAGCTTTACAGACTGATTGCACCTGGCCTGCACCCCACCGTGATTAGTGGGGAAGTCTGGACAAAGCTGTTCTGAAGGCAGAACAGAGAGAACCTTTGGGGTAGTGAGGCTGCTTACAGCCACGTCTCTTCCTTTTGGCACTGAAGGGAGAGAGTGCACAGGTGGAGTCTGCTTCTTTTGTTCAGCAAATTGAAGAAGCTTAATTTCAGAAATATTGCTCAAAGCAAGTTTCATGTTGCATGCTATCAGTCCTAGAAATGCATCAGCTACAAAGGGAAGCACCTGTAAGATCACTTAGCGCTGTTCAGTTCAGAAACCATTGCCCCAGTGAATTTTATTTTTAGTAAAGAAAGCAACATCTGTGTATGATTTAGACTCACACTATTTTAGAAAAGGGTGTTTGCCTTAGGCAACCAGGATTCATTTTAACAACGTTTTGTAATCTGGTTAACGGGGATCCAGCCTAAATATGCTACCCCTCAGGAGATTTTCATATCTTGTGGGCAGCCTTTCTATAACTGTCCTTATGTGACCCCTGCCCAGAGTCAACCAGCTTTAATTGATGGTTATTGTGAAAGTCAGAGGATGGTTTCCAAGGCTGGTAGGATGACAACCACCCAAAGGGACAGAAAGATGCCAGAATGTCTCTTGCTGGTACGCAAGGCGCAGCTGACAGGACAATTGTGTGACACAGGCAGGGAAACTCACGGTGTGATCCAGGGGTCCCCTGTGTTGAGGCAGCTCTGTCAGGGCTGCACAGTGCTGGGAGTAGCACCAGCAGCCCTAATGGCTCTGACCGGGGCCTCCATTTAAACTTGTCCTGGCCCGGGCCATGTCGTGGCTGTGCCCATTCCTAGTTCGCCACAGCCTGCCCTGCGGGCGCTGTGGTGTCGGGCCCAGCTCGGGCGCGTTTCCAGCCCAGTTTCGGGCCTGTCCTGACAGGGAGTTTTCCCAGTGCCTTGGGCTCCCAGCTGAGCCTGTCCCTGCCCCTCTGCCCCCCTGCCCCTCTCCCTGCCCCTGCTCCTCTCCCTGCCCCTGCCCTTGTCCCTGTCCCTGCCTCTCTCCCTGCCCCTCTCCCTGTCCCTCTCCCTGGCTCTGCCCAGCTGGCCTGGCCCTGGTGGCCTTGGGCTCCCTGTGCCTCTGAGCCTTGTCCCCTGTCCCTTGGGGACCGAGCAGCTCTGCATCCCTCTGGGTCATGCACAAGGTACATGAGTCCTCTGAAACAACTGTACCAAATCCCAGCTGCCCCTTCCACACAAAGAATGAGGGGAATCAACATTTCCCTTTTGCAGTTCAAAGAAAGAAATAAAGCTTGGGATGCCTCCCAGTCCAAACCATTCTATGATTCTGCCTTCAACCTACAGCTTGATTTCTTCAACTCAGAGATCAGAAAATTTTCTCCCAGTCTTTTGTTAATTACATTGCACTAAATATGATGGAAATATTCAGTGGTGCCTATTGGCACCGGTTGTTCTGCTGCAATTGCCTCTTCTAAAAGCTTACTCTAAGTCTGTGGGTGAGATTTTAATATATTTTAACTGATTATATCCCCTAAAGAACCAATTCAGTGAAAAAGTGGCTACAGCTACTGATGTGCTTCTCCCTGGGTCGAGACTAGACTCTGTTGAAGGCTCCGTTTTTTGCCCTGGCTCTGACAAAATGAGATTCCTATGAGCAAAAGGACTTAAGGTCCATCAAGTCTTTGCTATCGCTCCTGGCCTTGTCAGGAAATCCTAAGAAGAAAGGACAGTTCTCTCAAGAGTAAGAAAGACGAAAAGATAAGAATTTCTTATGTCCCAGTTTCCTCTATATTTTGAATTCTCTTCACCATGAAACAGCATTTCAGAATAAATTTTAGATAGTAGGTTAGCAGCAGACTTTTGCTAATTAAGTGAGTTACTAAGTGAGAAATTGAATTCTGAATAATTTCTAACATCCAAACCCTTTCCAGGTTAAAGTTTCTTAGATGAAATTTTAGTAATTATAGGCTCCTTTTTCCATACTTTTCTTAAAATGTCAGGATTTCAAGGATTTAATCAGACTATAAATACTGAAAGTTCTGTAACTGCTTAAAAAAACAATTCAAAAACAATTGTTGAAATTTGTCTTAGGACCTATTGACTAACTTGATTTAATTGGGAAGTGGTCACTGCTAGGAAAATCAATTTAAAACCCACCAGCATGATAAAAATTGTAATATAACTCAGAAGTCAGCTGCTGCTTTGTTTTGGTGGATGAAATTCAAGCATGAACAATGTTTGTTAATCACTATTAAAACAGTAAATATTTGTTGACACTACAATAGAGTGTATATGCCTGTGTAGATCTGTCTGCATGAAAGTAGTGCTGTTCTCTAATGAGGGAATCATTTTGAAGCAGGTCAAGTTTCATGTATTTGCAACCCAAGGAACTGGAAGACTAAAAAGAAAAAAAATCCACAAGTTGCAAGTCAGATGTAGTTCATGGTAACTGTCCTGCAGTTCAAGAGGTAATCTTGCTTTGGGATTTCTACATAGTTTTGGATGTCAGTAAAGGGCATCAATTAAGCACAGAACATTCTTTGCAATTCTACTTTCTCCACTGAAACAAAGAGCTCTAAAACGTGAGAGAAATGCCAAGAAAATCCCTCAGCTTGCTATCTTTTTAGTAAATTGGTTGTTTAATCAGTAGCAGAAATAATGGGCCCTAGTGACCTACAGAACTGTGTCCCTAGATTTTCCTCCTTTCTTCCACTGTGTCAGTAGCTCCAGATTGATTGTTCCCCCCGTTTTACTTGCTTGGCTGAACAAAGGGCAGCATGGTTTGCTGGCTTACCAGTTTGCAATTACATTTGTGCTGACTCTGCTTGGGACCTCCAAGCTCTCTCCCTGGCCAGCTAACACCTCTTAAATGTGACTCTCCTCACAACCACATCATCTTTGTTGCGTAAGAAAACCAGATTTAAAAACCCAGAGCAGTCACTAAGTTGGAGGCTTCTATTTGAAATTCTCTACTTTGAAATTTGGCCCTATTCTGTCAAATGGAGAAACATTACTGGTCCTCTATTTTGTTCCTTTACAGTAACTTGTAGAGAAAATCACCACACTGGTTTAGATTTGGACTATGTTGGGGATAATTCCAATAAGGTAAGCCCTCATTTCTGTCCTTCATAACACTCACAATGTGTAATTTAAGAAATGTCATTGTGCTATCATTTGCAAAATGGGATTTCTCCCTCAAAGGCACCATAATTTTAAGAGACAAAGGATGTTGTGTTGATCTAGTAGACTGATAATTCTCTTGAAAACCTTCCTTTTCTTTTACAGTACACGTGTGTCATCTAGTTACAGTTTGAGGAGAAACATTTATTAATATGTGTGAGAGATTGCAAGATTTTTTGTGTCTGCACAGGGTAGGAAGAAGGCACAGACTATCAAAGTGTGTGAGAATTTTGGTCTTTCACTTCTAAGAGGATACGAAATATTAGCAACTGATATGCTTCTCCAGTTTCCTTATATGAAGTAAAGATGGCTCATTTCAGATTTCTATGTTAAGATGTTTCTTAGGCTTTATTCCTAGGACAGAACCAGTGTGTAGGCACTGGAACAATAAACCATTGTATATCAACTGCTCAAGGGTCCTTGAACCTTCTCTGAGAAATCTGAGATACTTCATCCCAAACCGACTTGTGTACGTTTAGGCAGAGATTTGTAAAAATAAAATATGTGAAATATTTTTTCCTAACCCAGTACTGACTACTAATTTAGTGATTCAGAGATGACCTACTTGTGTCTGTGTACTGTGCCTTCTCCTCAAAAGAGCTCACTTGAATATGCTTTTTGCTTACAACTTTTGACTTCTTTCTTTTTTTACATCTTTTCAGTATTTTATTAATGTCCCAGAGCTCTGTCAGTCTCCAATCACACTCCTACTCTCTATTGTTGCTCTCAGTCTACAATTTTCACACCTGCATGGTGATAACAATTCTCGTACCAAAAGAAGCCCTGTATAGAGAATATTTCAAGGGACACTAGACATTTATTTTGTACAGCTGCTCTCCCCTCCTGTTTTATTTTACACTCTTTGATTGTGCCAGGTCTTCTCTGATACTCATTTCTGGTACAGATCTGTGTGTTTTATTAAAAAGAAAATACATCTCTATATTCAGGGAACTTACTGATTTCCGCTTAACCATCCAGAAGGAGGGAGCAGCAACAAAGGGAAATTACTGACCTGTTTTGTAGATGAAACACAGTAGTCTATAACTTAACCACGGGGTCTTCTAAGGACTGATGTAGCAGCAAGAATGAAATTTGTATTGGCCAAGATAAGTTTATGTAGATGACTGAATCATATTTTAAGAGGTCAAGGGCTTTGACTTTAAAAGCTTTTTGTACCAGAAGTATTGCCTTAAGCTTTATTTTTAACTTAGTATTCTTTTTCTCTCAAAGCAAAAGAGGTTGCATGTCCCTCGTGCATCCTTCTTACTTTTCTGTGTTTGCTGATGGCAAGCATGAAAGTTTCTTTCTGCATCTGATGACTCACAAAGTTGTTTCTTTGACTAGCCAGGTTTTGGCTTGAAATGCTCAAGAATCAAGCCAAACAGGAACTTCCTGTTTATGCACCAAAGGCTTTTTCCCCTTGTCTCTAACAAGTTGATATTTCAATTGTCACAAGATTTTTCCACTAATTGGTTTTATTCTTCCAGGAGTACATAATTAGTCCTTCTAAATGTCTACAATCATACTGTTTTTCTTCTTAGAAGAAGGAGTTTTTTACATTCTAATGAGCTATATCAGATGGAGAAAGCAATCACCTGTCTGCTTCCAGAACCTAAAATGTGATCTGTTCTGACCATCATGGTTTCATGATTCATTGGCCAAAGAATGGCAGCTACAGGACACCACATACTCATGATCCTTTGCATCTGCCAGAAGGATACCATTCTTTTGGACATGTTTCCACTTCTGGATGGAAAAGGCCAACAGCATTGCTCTGAAAGAATGACACTGTGTGTGTTTCATTGTGCATTACCAAGCAGTCATCAAAGGCAATCATGAACTTAACTCACAGTGTTTTCCCAGCAATTTTACTCAGTTCATCTTCTACTGTGGCATTGTACATTACCTATCCTAGTTTTCTGCAATCTACACAAGAGAGAAAATGGGACTAGCAATACATACCTGGAGGCAGAATACAAAGCTCCATTTCTCAAAGCACACATGAAATGCAGCTCTGCAATATCTGAGAAAGAAACTCTCACCAAATAAATCCATTGGTTGAGTTGCCTTCCTTCTTTATAGTTCCTACCCTTCTCTCACTTGGGGATTGTTATCACAGATGGAAGATGTTGGCTTTAGAAAGTAGGACAAAGAGGTAAAGTCCCTTTTCATGTTTTCCCTCTCATGCTGTTTTTTACTTTCTTGTTTTGTGATATACAGTGCTGTATCACTGATCAGCTGGACTTTTTTGTTAGATGGAATGAGGAAAACAACCAAAGAAAGCCTCAATAAGTAATACTTCATTTTTCAAGAAAGACATTTCACTGAATCAGAAATAAGAATCAGAAACATAACATAGTGCACAATTCCTAGTGTAAGTCCATTTACAACTTTGGTAAAACCTGCCTTTGAAAACTCCTTCCTAAAGGACTTGTCTCTTACAAAGAGAAAAAGAAGGGGAAGATGGCAAAAGAGAAATAGAAGTAGACAATATGAGGTCTCAGAGTTACTCATTATTAAACTTCATGTTGAAACCAAACTGAGAATTGGCAAAGCTTCCAGGAAAATTTAGCAAAGAAAAAGCTTGCAGTAATCTACCAACCAGGGTTACTATGGCAATAGCAGTACACTGTGAAATTTAGTAGATATAATTTTCCATGATTCACTGTATATTTTTAGCTATTTTTCTTTTTGTTCTCTCAGGCTAATTTCCTCTCCAAAGAAAAAGAAAGACTAAATGGTTAGGTCATGCCCTCAGAAAAGATAGAAAGGTGTCATTTGATGCTTAAGTGAAGCTCTTGTTTTATAGCCTCAAATGATCAACTGTTCTAAGGAAATCTTAGGGTCTCAACTCCTACCCCATTCATCTTATCTTGAACATTTAAGACTCCTGTTCTCTGCTTCTTGAAATCCTGCCATCCCTTGTTCACCTTAATTTACTTCTCTAATGATTCTTCCTGCTAGATCACAGTCTGAATCACATGAATAATTTTTCTCCTTTCCTTTTTTACAGCTATTATCTCAAACTATTATTTTCTAGAATACCAGTTCTTGTCATTGTCCCATGTTTTCATCTCAGGGTCTTAAAAATCTCCCATATCCTCACAGTAAAATTGCCCATCTGACTGATGCCCATCCCATCCCTGAGCATCAATCTGCAGGACCCAAGACAACTCCCCTCAGTTTACATAGTGAGTGTGATGTTCCATGGTGTGGAATCTTCCTTACTACAGGTCAGCTGCTCTCTCCCAGCTTCCTGTGCAGCTCCTCACCAACAGAGCCTGGGAAACCGAAAAGTCCTTGCCTTAGGATAAGCACTGCTCAACAACAACTAAACATCAATGTGTTATCAGCATTGTTCTCATATGAAATCCAGAACACAGCACTGCACCAGCTACCAGGAAGAAAATTCTCCCTACCCAGCTGAAACCAGGACACACCTAACATGTCAGAATCCAAGTACATTTAGGTAAATAGAAAACTACACAGAATCCCAGGCAATCACCAGAATGTGCTATTACTTGACCTTCCTTGCTTTTCACCTCTGTACAATTCTTAGTTGAATTCACTTTAGGATTGTCAATCTGCATAGTCAAAAGCACTCTGCAGGATCCCAGAAGACAATATGGGTGTCTCAAGCACTGGTAGATGGATGGTTGTGGAGCCAACCAAGGATCACCAGCAATAACAGACAAGGATTGTTGGCAATACCCAGGGATTGTTGGTAATAACATGCTGTTATTACATGTAATAACATGCTGCAGTTGGAGAAGGTGGCCATGCAGAAGTAGGGTAGCAATGCCTGCACGGACAAAAGTCCTTGCTCTTGTTACTGAAGATAAGCACAGCACAGTACAGCACTAGCACAGGAATGAGACTGAGAAGTTGGAATGGATTGTGGGAGGGGGTGGTTCAAGACCACCAAAGATTTCTGAAGTCCTCTAACCCATTTCCAAAAAGGTCTAAAAGAATGGACCGTGCATTATCATTAATTTGAAGAGAAAGCAAGAAACCTGTTTTCAGGGTGGGAAAAATCTATCCATAAAATGGTAACTTCACCAAACCTGGGTGCACACCCCAGCATGCTGGACTGGTGATCTTTCCTTCTCTCCTTCCTTCCTTCTCTCTTCCCTTTCATCTTACTCCTTACCCAAAACCCACTGCCACGTGCTCATGTAGTAGGCCAGGGACTAACATTAGGGTAAGAGTTAGCGTCAGGGTTAGGTTAGACCTTCTAACTTTTGTTGTTTCTTTTGACCATGAGGAACCAAATCTTGGGTGCTCCCTTACCCTTAAGGTGGAACATTGCAGCTTCAAGTGTTTCAAGACTGGAATTGTGTGCCTGCTATACTGCTGTGTATAAACATCTCTGTAGAGTTCCTATGAATTTTTCAAGGAAGGTATAAAGTAAGGAGCAGCAAAATTGCTGAAAAAGAGCAATTCTTTAGGCCAGTCCTGTGTTGGACTTTATTAAAGGTCGAGAACCTGGATACCCACTATTCTCAGTTCCTACATATCATAGTTTTAGCTGTTAATGACAGCATACATAAATACAAATAAAGACTTCAAAAATAAGAAAGCATTACTAGAAACATAAGTTAAAACCAAGCCAAAAATAATTTATTACAGCACAATATATTTGTATATTCAAACTTCCTGCTGCAAGATGCAGAAAGAGGCAGTGCATTGGTTTATGTATATTCATGAGCATTTAAAAGGACCAGGGTGCTTTTCCTCAAGACACAGCTGATCAGTAGCTGGGGCTGTGGTGCAGTGTTACATAATGCAACTTTATGACTTTGTAGGATGTAATTTTCCTTTCCACTATTTATGGGTTTCCCTTTTTTCTCCATTTAGAAAGCAGAGTATTTCAAAGAAATATTTGCTTTGTAGGGGTTTTTTACACCATGTAGGACATACTAGAAGCAATACCACTATGGAATATAGCAATTCTGTTTGTCTTCTGTCACAGAGGATAGTAAACTAAAAATATCCTCATCTGTTCCGTGGCAACAACCCTGTGTTCCTGAAATGATGTATTTCTTTCTCTGAACATCCATGATCCCTCACAATATAGACATGAGGAGAAGTCAAAGGAAAAGCTTCTCAGTCCCAAGCAGCTCTCGGGAAACGCTGCATCCTTCAGAATTTCCTGATTTTAGGCAGGTGGTTGATGCAAGGATCAGCAGTCGGGGGGCTCCCCTGTGGTATCAGCAGACCCTCGTGGTGCACAGCCCCAGCCCACGCAGTGCCCGGGCTGGGAGCTCCCGTGCAGCCCCAGCACGGCTGCCCTGCTTCAGGCACTGGGCTTCTGCTCACAGCCAGCACTGCCCTTGCAGAAAAATGGAGCCAGGAGTAAATTAAACAGTAACTCATCTGTGTCGTTGTAGCTGTTCACGATTCTCAACGTCTGTTCAGTTTTGGAGAGATCTAGAACAATTACTGTAAAATACAGCTGATGTAATTTTTGAACAGCCTTTTCCATGCGTATGAGGTGCATCCCATTCTGCCAAATTAATGTCTAGCATCTCTCACAGCCAAGACATTCAAGACTTCAATTTCCCACAGTGCTATATGTTTTGCTGGCACAACTCTAATTCGTATTTCCTCTTTAAGGTGACTTGGACTGCTGCCTGTGGACTGTAAATTCTTTTGTGGGTTTCATTGTAAAGATGTTCAAGTGAATCTATGGCTAAAATAATTAAGGTCCTTTTTGTAAATGTTACTTTGTAATTAAATACCAATATTGTATACCAATATCCTATTCCTGCAGTAATCACACAGCACTTTCTGTTATATGAAGCTAGGTTTTCCCCAAGTTTTACCAGAGGAAAACATTCCCGAAATAAAAGAAAATGTGAAATGTTCTAAAAAAGGAGTCTGAACTGTTCTGACTATTCTGGATGGCTTGCCAAATACAATAATGGTATATGTATCACACTTAGAATTGCAGTTTCCAAATTGTACTCCCTGCACCATCCAGCAGATGATGCTAATGTATTACAAACTGTTCTCTGTTCAGTTTCAGTCAGAGGAAACATGTCTAGCTGCAAGATACTGTCCTGTCAAATGTCAGGCATTTAAAAAAGATTTCAATTGCTCTCTTTAATTCTTCTCTTTCTTAAAATGTGTGAGTCTGTGTGCCAGGATGAGTTGTTTTTTGAAAAATTTTTGTTACTAAAGTTTGACCTTTTCAAGCAACCTACCAATCTTTCATAACCCTCTGACATTCCAGTGTGTTTGATATATATCTGACCATTTTCAGAAGTCTCTTGGCTACATTCACCATCTCTTCACTCATTTTTTGTGGCATACAGCATAAGGTTTTCTGCTGTGTCAAGCATTTATTCCTGGTTTCAGACTGCAGTAAATAAGTGAAGTCAAACCCTTGCACTAAAGAGACAAAAACTAGAGGGGGAAATACACCATTCATGTATATGAATGAGAAAGGAGAATTGAGTTTCCATGAATCTTCCACAATACTCAGCTTTCTAATCTAAAACCATGCTTTAATTATAGACTATGAAATGAAGCTTTATATTCACTTCTACTTTGCGATGTATTCTGATTTTCTTATTCAGTGAGGCTTGCTCCTAATTTCACAAGAAGCCTCCACAGAGGCATTTGGAATTACTTGCAAACTATTAGAGCTCAAGATTTTTCAGAGCTACAGTGCCTGCATTGCATTTACAGATACTGTTTATGTTTCACTGCTAAAAGGAACATCGAGTATAAAGAACAGGTTTTCCAAGCTGTTTGCAGGGAAAAAAGAAATTGAATTTTCTTTGCTTGCTCAGTCTTGACCTCATTCTCTGAAGTGGTGGGATCATAGCCAGCCCTCTCCAGAAGCTAGGCTCTAGTGCCTGGCAGAGCAGCACTTGTGGTCCTTCCAGCCATTGTATCCTGTTACCTGCCTGCTGAATTGCTGCACTACTAGGAGATGGGCCAAGAGGACCATGTCTCAACTTCTGAGGAGAAAATAAAAACTACAAAAGAGGAAATTGAGCTGTCTTTCTTTGGCTTTTATTTCTTTTCCGTCTGTTTTTGGTTTTTTTTTTAACTCTGCTCTTTTGGGAAAAGTATGGGCCCCTGAGGAGAAGGAAAAAGAACCATCTTCCTTCCTGCAGTGCAGAGGGCTCATGTCTGTCCTTTCCAGACTGTGAGTCTGAGACTAATTAGACCATTTGACTTTTCTTATACTTTTTCCCCCCAGGAGGGCTGAGTTATATGAGAAAGTTGAAGCTTCTCGTGTCACTCTGCAGCAGGCTCAAGGACAGGCAAAACCCATTACTGATAATTGTATTGCAAGAGTTTGGCAGCATAGAGGAGATCTAAGAATAGGCTGTCCAACCATCATCTGGGGCATGAAGCAGACAGGTGATTCAAGCTGTAAGCCTTAGGGCTTGTGTGTCTGAGGCTAACAACTGGGGGAAAAGTTGTTACAAGTAAATCAGCATAAAACCCTTCATCAGAAGCCTATTTAGTCCTGTAAATCATAGGGGCATAATTGTGTGGTTGGTTGTTGTATAGTCATTAAGCAAAGGAAAACATGAGTTCAGTGGGCAAGCAAATAGAACAAAGACTACACAGGAGTCACAAGAGCTTTTTCTGTTTTCCTGGCATCAGTCACCAATACACACACTTTCAGCACCATGTGCAAGGAGAAAAGGAGGAAATAAGAGAGGAAAATAGAATGAATAATGCTTTAGCCAGTAACACTTCCTTTCCCTTGAAGAAGAACCACTTGCTTGACCAGAAACCTGCCCGAAATCTGGCTTTGTGATGAGCGAGTCTTGAACTTCATGTAAGTGTAGCAAGGCTACTATATTAATTCTAGAGGTAAGTCACTGACATACAGAATAAGTGTTGAACAGTTATCTCTAACAATCTAAGTAAGGTCCTACCACAATGTCCTGTGAGGTAGAGAGCTGGAGGACTTAATAGAAGTATTTGGGTTCTGCTGTTCAGTGACTGCATCTGTGAAGCAAGAAACATAAAAACATTTTATTGAAATCTGAAAGAAAGGGGAATGAGAAATCACAGAGAGAGGTTGCCTTCAGCCATAAAACAGGGGAGACAAATATTCAAGAACTGGATGTGTTTTCTTTTAATTTGAATTTTGATACACCTACACCCTAGAGAAGGGCAGACTTTGTATAACTGACAGGGATTTTAACATAGAAGTACAGCTGGATGATGAGAAAGAAGATGCTGGTTGCTGTAGCTTAGCTTGATAGAATTCATCAAGGATGACTTTGCTTCCTGTGATGAGTAGGCACAGGAGACATTTGATTGCTGCTGTGAGGACTGTTGAATTCACTGGATACATTTGGGTTAAGAGGATGAGTTTTATGGGCCATCATATTAAAGGTAATTTGGAACAGTAATTTGAAGCATTACAGGGGAAGCTGGGTTTAGATTGTGTTGATAACCAGGAAGAACACTGTAGCCAGCCTCCATAAGGTTGTGGTCAGAGTAGTATGCATAGCTTTGCATGTGCACTGCATTGTGTGCATTACACTGGATATTTTCTGGTTTAGTAGAACTATTGTGCCTTAAAATTATTTGGCTTTAGGGTATACAAACATGTGGTTTTGGTCTGAACGCCTGAGTCTGGAGAAACCCTAAGGTATAATAAAGGTACATCCAAAAAAGATAGATAGTGGGAAATGAAATTAATTTCCAAACAATTAGCAGGAGTGCAGATATCCAAAAGGTGTTATCTAGAATGGCCACAATGTGGAAGGATTTTATTTCAAGGTATTAGTTATTTCTTTAGGAGAAACTGAATTTTTGCTGAGAAAAAGGTTTACAAGGTTTATATTCAATATTAAGTATTTAGCATTCTGAAGGAATACCAGGTTCCTTGTCACTTTGAACAGTGCACAATAAAAGCACAAAAACTTTAATTTCTATCACTTACTTTTGTATGCAATCTCTGCATGCCTAAATTACTTAGCAAATGGTACAGCTAGTAATCTAAGACTGCATGATTCATTTGTGAGATTTCTGGAGGATTGGATCCTACTGGGTAAGTTACACATTAGACTGTAAACATTTGGGATCTCAAGGGGAACTGTAAATTTTCTAAACAGCTTAATGCAAAGAAAGAGTATTTACAGAGTTAGAAACTACCAAATAGTAGAATTTTGATCAAATTTACTTTTCCTGTAGAGAAGCAGGGAGTGGGGGCAGAGTTGCACAGAAAGTAGGGCATGATGAGAGTTTCTATCCTGTTATGTATGGTATTCAGAAGAAAATGGAATACAGTTTTGTACATCAATATTTCTGCTTCAAGAAGTAACAAGAAAAGAAGATTGAATCAAATGTGAGTTAGATTCAAACTGTAATTTCAATCAGAGATGTGAATATCAGGAAAATATTTTTATTCAAATAGCAAAGCTCATTGTTTGCAGACAAAGGACATGGCACAGATGCAAAGACAAAAGTACCTTCTTCTGTCTGTTGAGTTATATATGTATAACTTAACACAGATGGCAGTTGGGTAGGAAATCTTTTGAAGCAAAAATACTTTTTGAGTAATAAAACTAACTTGGAGCCATCTTCCATAGCACCTGTCTCAAGGGTGACAGAGAAGGTGGTTTCTAAATGTAGAGGTTGTCTTTCAAATATATGCTGTTCATTTCTCTTTTTTAAATGAGTTGAGGACACTGCTGCTCTCTGATCACTGATTCTTTTCAGAAACATACATGTAGTAAACAGCCTGGACTTTGTTATGAAGATCTAGGCTTCAATCAAAATCAGCTTTAATGGAGAATGAAAATAGGAGGCTGCTATTTTCCAGCACTGTTTAAAATAAAAAATAGTGAAGAAATCATCACTCAAGTGATGAGATTTTATGGCTGTGTTCTGTTGAGTGGGCAGGCTAGTGTAGATGGGTGATTTATTGCAGACACTTGTGTTGTGTCATAATTCACTCATAATAATGTGACTTATCACACATGCAGACTGGTAGCTTATTTCAACAGACACAGTTAAGTGCTAAATTGAGAACCACAGAAGTGAAAAAGGCTATCTTGAAGAGCTGGGGTTTTTATATATGATTATTGGTCTGTGCTCACATTTAGAGAAAGGGGGATTTTACTGACATTTAAGGCAGTTGAAGGAACGTAAGCACAGCCATATATACCTTATATAAGCCCTGTGAAGAGACCTGACACAGTATTGGCAGCAGGCTGTGTATGTCCTTGAGGATGCTGGTTGACAAGTATTTCTTCTACTGCCTTAGGCTGTCCTAGCCCATGTCCAATTTCTGACAGACCCCAGGGCAATGGTTTGTGGAATGAACAGGACCAGGAACCTCATCCTGGTGATGAATTGTATTTTCTTTACTTCTTTGACTGTTTTTCAGACCTATCCATTTCCTAATGTGAATTACCAGGAGGCAGTCTATGTACTCATTCAGAAACATGTAAGAACACAATTGAGGAGCAAGAAAAAAATGCAGAAGGTTAGAGGTTAGTGCTCAGACCAGTACTGTTTACATTTGATCAGTCATATTCACAGAGGTTCAGAACTTCCAAGCATGTTGTTATTGATAAAAATAGCTTGGCAATGTGTTTGTTCTATAATTTCAATTAATAAGGAGAGTTCTTGAATCCCAAGGATGCTTAAAGGAGAGCTGATAGTAATAAAAATGGGTCAATTTGCAGGATATTAAAAATGTGAAAACTCAAACTCACAGAGAAATGAGGAATACACTGGCATTCTGAGAATATGCACATTTTCCAATTGAAACATTGAAGAACTTAGTTACTGAAAAGATTGATCAACCCTGTAAAGATTTTTCTCAGCTTCTTTGACACATGTTCTGATTAGTCTCTTGGAGTGAGGATGAGGGTTTAATACGCAGATTTTTAGGAGCACAGCTCAGAAATGAAAAATAATTTTAACAGTTGTGGGTAAATGCCCACATAATTCAGAATTTAATTTAAGGGACATGCAGGAGAACTAGAGATGCATAGACTTAGGTGCACACCATGGAAAGGAAGATTTCAAAATGGTTTTATTATTAGCCTAAAACAGAGAACTATTTTATCTTCATCTGGATATGAAAGATAGTTTTATTTTTAAAAATTGGCAAATTTTATTAGGAAAATTTTATTATCTCTAAAAAAACTTTGAACTTAGCTGTCAGTGGATACCATTTTAGTTAAAATATTTCTGCATTAAGAAAACAATTGTTTCTTTGCTGATATAGCTACCATCTACAGATTTTAGGGTTTTACTTGGGATTCTGAGTGGATCCAATTCCAATGGTATTGTTAAGGTTTCCTGCTTGCATATACTAACTGACCTTCATCTTTAGAAGCTGATACTGGGTCAGTATTATTGAATATAGACATTAACATCTTGGTTATGATATTCAACTTGTATCCTATTGATATGTGAAAGGAATAAATATTCTATAATATTTGTAAGGATAAAGGACAAAGACTGCAAGAGAAAGAGGAAAGCCTATACCTGTAAAGATGGTTTTCTTCTTTGGTATTTGGATAGGAACTAACTTGTTGTTAGGCAAACTGTTTTAAAGTGAATGTTGTTTAGTTTTCATTTTGTCTGTCTGCTTGCTTGCTTGTTTCTCCTAACTGGGTGAGATAGATCTCTTGCTGAGTTTATACAAGACCTGTATATGTGTCTGCAGGCGTCCCAGTGGAATTCAGAGTTGTACATCTCTCTGACATATGTCAGCTTTCTAAAATATAAGGGGAAATACTTCATTTCTTCCAGGACAATTTTGACATTCTTTTCATATTTGGTCATTATGAAATGCTTGTCAGGACTTTAGGTTTCATGGAATCATACCATACCTTCCTTCCCATGCAGGTTATGTGAAACCTCAACATTCTACTGAGAGAACCATTCTGACATTGCTGTGTTGTCAGATACATCAAAATTCTCTTTATCAACAAGAATTGTATTTTAGTATTTTTCTTCTCAGGATCTAGGAGACAAACAAGTGAAATATTTCTTGAAATTTTTCTACACCTTATTGTGTTCCATACACTGAATTCAAAATACATTTTTCTACTTTCTTCTATTGTCAATTTTTTGTGTTCCTGGTTGCTTCTCTGGTGGAAAGATCAAAATATGTGTCTGTCAAGTGCATCAAAATGGCATTCTGCCCTGTTATCACTATACTTTTGGCTTCATCTGTTGTTTTTTTTCATGGAGTCACCAGCAGCTATTGCTCACCTTCTTGCAAGAACTTCCATCAAATATCTCCTGAAATTTTCTGTTACATATTGCCAGACAAGTTCCTCAGTAGGTGTCTTGCTGGGAGTTTAATATCTATTCAGTAAGCTGAGTGTTTACCAGATTTTTTTTTGCCAGTCAGTCACAAATGTTTCAGCTTTTCTACATTGTCCTAGTGCCGTTTTCTCTGTGGCCCCTGCCAGTGACTCCCAACATAGTCTTTCAAGAAATAATAATCTCTCACTGTAGGCAGAACTGCACTTCAATCACATGAACATAACTTACGCTGCATTTCTGCTGGCATGCACCACATGCACCCAGCATCTCTTTCAACTGGCAAGAAAAAGGAAACACAGCATGTCCAGCACTGATCACAGCTGTTGTTCCCTCCTCAGTCACACACGTGGCACAGAACTGCTCCTCTTGAGATATGATCATACTTGCCCTCTGATCTACCTTTGTAGATGGAGATACTCCAAATTTCAACGCAAAATTTCTCTACACTTGGTTTTCTGCCATTACAATACACTCCAAACACATGATACGACCAATGACCCTCAAGGCTCAAGCTTTAAATTCTTTTAAGGGAAATGGCACACATATCTCTCCTAAGTAGGCTATTCAGAATCATAGAAACCCAGACCATGAAAAGAAACAAACCAAAACAAAGCTTGCCAAATCCCTTCATTTCCAGGAACAGTATTTGCAGGTAGGGTCTCAAAAAAATCATTTTAATTGTTCCCTCGTAATAGTCATTAATGATGTCCTTTGCTGTTGAGAGACTTCACTGTAATTCAAGTGATTACATCTGCTCAGAGCTGATCATTCCATTTTCAGGTTCGTAATAAATAAGTAAACAGTACCAGCCTAATGCAGAGTTTTTGACACACAAATCACAGAGATTTATTTCTTTCAGCCTTACACTGTCCCCCTATAAGTTGGTTTACATATTAGTGAATCTTTATATATTCTTGAGGTATTCTTTTTAATCCTTAGGCTTGTTTGAACCAGTACTTACTCTGACATTTTTTATCTTTATAGTGATACAATAAAGATCAAGGCTTAAAAATATGGCACATATCTTTTAGCAAGGATACAAGCAATGGCAATAAAGCAGGTAATAAGGAACATGCATACATCAAGACCAGAAGGTCTGTGCTCCAATACAGTCACATCAAAGATGGTCCATCCCTTTTCTTTCAACAGGAAGGCAGCAATAAAAACACTCAGAATGAGAAAACAAAGATGATGGGCAGCAGCCTTGCCTAAGAATTAGGGAGGACCAAAAATTCAAAACTGAGGTCATAGTCATGCCATGACATCGTGACTCCCAGCATCATGAAATAGCTTGCCAAAATTGTGGTTTATTGAGCCTGATCAATACAAACCTAAGAGGCATCCCAAGGACTCGGGAGCTACTATCCCCTGTCCTCTGTGTCACGTACAGACAGAGTCCTGAGCAGACCACACACACACACACACATCTTGGTGGTGCTTGCGACTGTGAGTGAATGTGTGAAATAGGAGTGAATGGGTGCAAGTGACTGAAATCAGTTTCATTTAAAACAAATATAAGCAGCTTCTTCCACAGACTTGAAGTTTACAACACTTATACTTCTAAGGCTGCCATTCGTTAATGAGTTATGCCATGAGAATTTTCAGAATACTAACACAAAAAAAAGCATTTCAATGCACCCATGGGGCTTCATGTCCTTGTGGGGAGGACTATCAAATGCAGTGAAGGCAACAGTATGAGGTGTTTTTCCACTAGAAGGTCTTTTTCCACTCTCCATTTTTGGGAAGTGTATTCCTTTCCCCCCACAAAACCTCTGCCTTCTCCTGCCACTTTCCTAGGAACCCACAGATAAGGCACTTCTGCTCTGTTTTAGTACTTTTTGAAGGAGATGTACTAAATCCACTAGCTGCTACCGGGTGGAAGCACAGTTCTCTTCTGAGCCCTCTGCCTTTTCTCAGCTGGGGCAGAGGAGGCATGTACTAGCATTACCCCACAAAGAAAAACTCGCTGACAGAGGTTGAACAAAGCACAGCTCACCTGGACTACATAGGACAATACAAAATATACATTTTTTAATACTGTAATATCTTAGTACTCAATCACTTTGACCCCAGTGGCAACATAGATATTTAGGAGGATAGTTTATCGTACTGTTAATAATTACTAATCACTGCTATCATTGCTAGATGATTAAAAGGAAGACATTTGTCTAGCTTATGTCCAAGATGAGCATTCTCATATCCTGGGAGTCGGTGGTCCATTCATTCCTCCAGAAGCAGTGAATTGAGTGTTGAGTAATCTGTCCTTTGAAATGTGTAAAGAAGCTGTTAAGAGAGCACAAAATATGTTTAGCCAGCAGCACCAGCTGGATGTGAGCCCATCCAGGATATACTCTGCTCAGCTGACAGCTGTTACCAGACCCACATGAGGGTTAGTCTCTAACTCTCTCATGTCTCATTCTGCCTGTCATCGACGCCTTTGTTTCGCTCTGTAGGAGGGAAGGAAAAAGATATAACATAGGAACAATGCAGAGCCTGGTGGGTACAGAGCTAGGGAGGATTTGCAGGGCGGCAGGTATTTAATATGATATGCACACCATGTTAGACAAGATATTGAGCAGTAGGAAGTTCTTGTTATGCCATAAATTGCATACTGGCACCAAAGAGTAAATTACTTTCTGGTCATTCCTTCTGTCAGTCTTCTTCCTCTCAGAAGAAAGCTTTTTGGGTTTTTTGGTTTTTTATTTCCATTCTTTGTCTATTGTAAGAATCAGCCTTATGGCTGGTACATATCTTATGTGAAAACTGACTCAAATATGTTGCTGCAACAGGAGACAGTCCTGATGTCTGCCACAAGAGGGTAAGAGGAGATAGAGGTTGGATGGGAGAGCATGCCAACACAGGGCAACAACGGCTGGACAATCCACGAGGGAAAACATTTCTAGGTGCCCCATCTGTACTCTGAGTGAGTTCACTGGCATTTGAATTCCTCCCATAGCAAGTGGGTGTTGGAGGGTAAATATCTCTGTTGGAGACCCAGAATATTTTTTAAACATCTACATCTTTAAATCTCCTTTTTGGAAGTCAACATTTTACAGGGTTAACTATAAACATACTTTACAAAACCTCAAATTTGCTCTTCAACTCACATCAGGAATGTGAAAAGCCTACTATTTTGCTGTCAGCAAAAATCAATGTCAGCCTTCAAAGGAACAAGTAGTAGCCTTGTTGTTGTTAGGTGATGATCTAAGGCAAGGCAAGCTTTCTAGAGAGACATACAAGCTTTTGATAAACCAAGTAACACAGTTAGTCTATAGACATGCTTTAGGACTCACAAATCTCCAGAGCAGAAGGTCAGACATGAAGCCTGTCGCTTCCCCCAGTCACATCCTTTGGTCTAGCTAAGGCTGTTTCCTCTCCCTTACTGGCCTGACCGAGGAGGGCCGGTTCGGGAGCCCCGTCCCGGGTGACCCAGCCCGGGACTGGGGGGCCCAGCGCTGCCGCCGCCGGGCGCTCCGGCCGGTGCCACACGGCTGCCCCGTGCCCCGGGCGGGCAGCGGCGCACGGAGCCCGCCCGCCT
>VZTB01016720.1:885705-931436 GCA_013397245.1 Thryothorus ludovicianus | reverse complement strand
CTGGCCCCGGAGGCTCCTGAGGGTGGCCGCCGGTGCGGAGCGGAGCGGAGGGACCGTCGGGGCTCTGGCGGCGGCCGCGGCGGTCCTGGAGAAGGGGCTGCGCTCGGGGCACCCTGCGGTGTCCCAGCCCCTGGCCCTCGGGGCGGCGGGCAGGGCGCGGGCGGCCGCCCGGGCGGGCTGCTCTGCCTCCGTTCCCACCGAGCGGCTGGACAATAGCGGGAAATGCCCGAGTTACCCTCCCTCACACCTATCATTCCCAATTTTAAATGGCTGTAGAGTTTATGTGGGAACGGGTATAAAATTTTGGCCCCACTTGTAGTGGGGACCTCCCAGGGACTCGCCATGGGGAAGAGCATCCTGGCAAATTCCCACAGGGACAGTTTCTCAGGTGGGAAATAGCATTAATCTTGCATGGATCTCTGGTTTCTCGGCGGAACAAAGTCCCGAGGGTTTTTCCAAGGGCAGCATATGCAACTGATTCTGTAATGTATGATTTTCTGTTAGATAATATGATTTAATCCTCTGTGTACTTGGCCATCCCACTGCCATCTCCTCAACCCACTCTGTAAAAGCTCCCAGAGAAGTAGGTCAGTATCTCCAGATGATGTTTCTATTAAACACTGGCGAGTTTCTGCACTGCCGGCTGACTAGAAGGCAGCATTGTGACCCTTCCGTTTATGCACATACTGAATGAGGCAAGCTTCAATTATTCATTCTGATGCTATTGCAACCTTCTGCAGTTTCTCTTCTCCAGGGACATGATGTGTAACAAGAGTTTGAAACACGCCAGTGAGGCTGCAATCCTATCTTGGCATATGGCAGCTGTTTGCTTGTCTAGCCATTTTTAAGGGTTAATTTGTAGCACTAGGAGATACCTCAAGGAAGAATGAGGTTTCCCAATACAGAAGCATCACCCAGTGCATTCCTTCTGTTTCCCTCTAAAAAGCCATAATTCAAAGTGCTGAATGGTTCTTGGACTAGGCTCTACCGATGAGTCTTGTATTTCCCATCCAAAAGAGGTAGTGCCTTCAAGAGGCATTTGGTTACCATAATGGAGATACTGGCTTTGATATAGAAATGGTTTAAATCTGATAATTTGTTGGTGTTATAGACATCTACTGTTTTGTAGGTGAAGAAACAGATGCGGAAGTAAAATACATTGGAACCAGAGGTTTGGTGCCAAAACTTGTAACCCTGTTTGTTGTTATTTATGTTTTAGTTGTGTTGTTATTTATATTTCACATGTGTAATCATCTATCCATTGTGCTGGGCTCTCCATTCAAAAACTGTGAACCATTCATATTTTCCAAATACAGAAGGCTGGGTGGGCCCACAATGGCAGCAGCTATGCTTGTGAAAAAATAGGATAACTATCCTGTGACCTGTAGTCATGTAGTGTATGATAGCTTTATAGTGTCCATTTTAATAAAAGATGTATTTCAGAAGAGCACCAAGGCTGCCCATTCATCATCAGTTCTTGGAAGATGTACTCATGTATAAAATAGTAACCTAGATGAACACAGGCACACAGAGAAAAATGATATGTCAAAGGTGTAAAGAGACAAGATAGTTTGAGCCCTTTGTGCAGAGCACCCTGTAATACAAAGACCAAAAGAAAAAGAGGCTGATGCTAGCAGAAAGTGGACAGGCAGTGAGCTTCTGAGTGATCATTGTCATTGTGCCAGAATTTCACCCATTCTTCTGGTTAGCTATAGGCAGAGAGCCTTGAAATGAACTGATGCTGGTAGTGACAGTAGATTTCTAAGGAGGTGAGTGCCTCTGAGAATAAAATATTTTCAGCTGAGAAACATCCCCCTCCAAGAGATACTCATCTCTACATTGACTTTTAAGCAAAATAATAGAGAAAAAAAAATAGGGTTTAAAATTGCTATAGACTTACAGATGCTGAAGTCTAGGGCTTTGTTATCAGCATCTGAGGTCAGATGTAAGGATTTGGTGGGTTTTACTCCTGAACTCTTCCATGCAACCACCTTTTTAAATCACCAAAGTATGAAGCATACATTCTACTCCAAGGTGCACAGTTAAGGAAAATTATATTTCACTGAATTACAGTTTACTAACTAGTCTATAGAGATTCTTTGTGCTGTCTTGGAAGACACGTTAAGGCTTGGCAATTTGATAGTTCATCTTACAGTATTTGCAATACTGGCTCTGATTTTCACACAGTAGAAATTAAAAGCCTCTTACTTCTCACTCGGCACTCAGAAATTTAGTATAGATCCTGTTGGCCAACCAATCCAAGCAGAAGTAAAGTCAGGACTTTGTTTTTCCTTTCAGCTTTTCTGTACCTTCTGCTTTGACCTTTCCTAGATTAGAAAATTTGTGTGATGTTCAAATGAGATAAGCCAGTACTACACAACTGCTGTGCTGCTGGTACTCTGTGAATACCAAGCCTACCCCTGAGTTCTTTCTTGTCCCTGTAAAGCTTCTCTCTGGTTGCATGCATTCTCCAGACAGGTTAGAGAACAAAGGAGGAATTCCTGCTGCATCTAATCAAAGGTCTGAGGTTTCCAGCAGAGGTAACACTGCTAGAAACAGATGATCACAGAGCAAGCAGTAAGTGACTACTCTAGGGGCTAATAATTGATTACTAGCCCCTTTGGAAATCAGGGAAAATTTATGAAGCCTTATTTCTCCCTCTTTACCCTCCAGCTGGTTAATTCACACCGTGCATGTTTTCTGCTGTGCCAGGACATCAGCCACGGTGCCAGGAAAACTGTCCTTATTGGGTTAAGGAATCTGGGGCCACTGTGGTAATGACTACTGGAATAAGAGTCAGGGCTGGAGGAGAGGGTTAAGCCTCTCTTGTCAGGAAGAACACCAGACCATCTTTATTGCAATGCACACAAAGGCTTACTGTCTGCGATGTGCCTGCTTGTGACTGTCATGGCTGGTGTTTAAGCTCCGAGGAAAAGATCCTGCAGTCATTGGTCAAGAGCAGATGCAAAGGGAATGTTCAGTCCATTGAAATCACCCAGCTGCCTTGGTGCTGCCCTTGAAGAGTGTGCTGCCGTTGTAACCACAGTGAATGTAATAAATTAGGACATTTCTATCATATCCCTAAATCTACAAAGAGTAATGGTCACATCTTTCCCAATTATTTTGTCAGTATTCTAGCAGATTCTAACAGAATTGGCTTCTGTTTAGTTTATGTATTAGAGGCTATTTGTAGAATCAGAGTGAGAGATTGCATTTGGGTTCTGGGTTTCTTTAATGTAAAAGTTGGGATTCTTGTCCATGGTTGCATATTAATGCAAATATTTGATTTGGTGAGGCATGGGGCATAGCAGGTGAAGGAGGGTATAAACTGGGTAAACATGATTATCTGAACTGGCAGATCTTCTTTAAATAATATCAGAAGATTCAGGGCTCTGTATCTGTATGCTTTTAGTATGTGCCAGTCCTTCAGAGATGCCACCAGCTGCTTAACACTGACACAGCAGCTGCATTGGGGTGTCCTGGATCTGCTTTTATTCAGTTTCCTTAGAGGACCTGGATGGCAATATAAGGAGTGGGTATGTCATGTTTTCCAGGGACATAAAATTGTGACACTTGAAATATGCTGGAGGAAAATACTAGAATTCAAAATTTTTCCAATAACGTGGAAGACCTTCTTGGAAAAGAGCTGAATGAAATTCAGTAGGGATAAATACAAGGTACTGCAATAATTACAGAAATTACCAACCAGATAAGCACAAGCCAGAAGTAAATGACTAGGTTGCAACTCCACAGAAAATAATCTGTTATCATAGATCACAAGCTAACATGAGTCAATGTCACACTGTTGCAAATAAAGGCAAACATCTTGCTAAGATATGTAAAAGACATGGAAGTCCAGAAGACATGAAGCAATCCTTTTGCTCTGAGGCCAAAGCTTCAGCTTGGAGACTGTGGAAAATTTTGGTTGTTGCACTTTGAGACAGGTGCAATCCAATCAGAAGGAGTCCAGAGGAGGGTGGCAGGATTCACCACGGGTCAGAAAAACGTGACTTGAAAGATGATTTGAAATAACTGTAATTTTAGACCAGAAATTTGATGGGGGAATATAACAGTCTTCATATAAAAAATAGAGGGGGGAATGATCTTTTCTTTGAGCTCATGGTAGATGGAGAAGAAAGCAAGGGACAGCAGAAAGGATGATTATTTTAAAGTACAAGAATAATTTTCTAGGACCTAGGATAATAAAAATAGCTGAATATTTGATATAGGGAGGTTCTGAAGACATTTTAAGAACAGGTTAGACAATCATCTGTGAAGAATCAAATAAGGCTAGTGATCCTATAACAGGAAAGCACCTTGCACTGTTTAATATCTTAAGTTCTCCTCTAGACCATTCTTCTATCATTTTATGAAGGCAATCATTTCATGTGAATGAAATAAAAAAAGTCTGCTGGCCCTCTTCTGATGTTTGTCTGATATCCAGGGGTGGCACAGCACCAAGACCACAGATCACCTCTTTCTGAAAAGAGCCTGAGAGAAGAGTAAGAGCTTACTAGATGGTAGGTAGAAGAGGTCACGCTTTTCAGAAGAAAAGAGAAGGAATGAGACATTCTGATTTCCCAGGAGCACATGCTTGATTGAGTCTATGAATGCTGAAAACAATGGTATGGAAGAAGAAAAATTGATCAAGATTAGGAGTTAATAAAATTATCTGAACTGAAAATACAAACTCTTCTAGTATTTTAGTCCTTGAATGAAAAGTTGAAGTCCAAAAATGGGTTTTATAGGTAAAATTAAATAAAATAGTGGAATTCAGAATAGGAATAAAATGAATCATAGTCCTATGATTTATATTTTTAGGCATTTATCCAGGGAGAGAAAAATCTAGGTCCCATAGTGTTTGTGGTTTAACATATATTGTTTAATATAAATGGAACAGACAGTCCCCTGTGCATGGTGAAAAATCCTGGATCTCTGTGAGGAGAGAGGTAGAAAGAAAAAGGAGAGCAATGATCCACAGTTTCAGATGCTGAAGTGGTGGGCTGCACGTAAGATCCTGAATAAAAAGCATTCTGAGTCCAACCAAATAATTGTTTAATCCTCTAAAGGGAGACGGACTTTTCTCTCTCCTCAGGCTTTAGACCTTTTCACTCAGACAAAAAGAAAAGCTCTTAGAGAAGTTAAAGACATACTGGGAGGAGTGGAAGTGTTTTTATACCAAGCAGGCAATAGGGAATTTTTTCTGTGAAAACAGGTACTCTCTAGGACTGAAAGGCTGCAAAGCAACTGCTAGAAACAATCTATGCTGAATGAACAGGACAAGGAGAAAATGAAGAGTTAGGCTGCATTTTTAGTAGCCTGTTTTCATGGAGCTGTTGCTCAGAGAACATATCAGCATAATAATCTCTTGTAATTTAAACACTCTTACACTGGAATTACCAATAAATTGATGGAAATCCTCACTTTTTATTTACTCTGCGACACGTGAGCACAAACCTTGAAGCTATTTAAGCTGTGATGGATTTTCCCCCTCCCCCCATCTTCCATTACTGATGGAACACCTTGGGAAAAATAATTATATGCTTAGAAAGCCAGTCACTTGATGCCCCAGATATTTCAAAGTGAATTCATATCCTTTCCATCCAAGGACTGAGCAGCACTTGACATCAGCTTGTACCACTTTGCCTGAGTTTATTTCATCATTCCTCTTCCCATCCTTGCTTTTACTGTCTTTACTTCTCAGATGAGTGTATGGAACACCCTTTATTTGAGAGATACAAAGGGTATCCGAAAGAAGGCTTACTGTGATCCAGTACTAAAGGAAATATAGTTTTGAAACAACGTGGTTCTGAAAGGAGATAAAGCAAATATAGCTAACATCCTATTTTTACTATTAGGAGGAGGCAACAAGGTGAGGGGGTTATTCTCCAGGAAACTTGTGAGGAAATCTGAGACAGGCTGTGCAGAAAAATACTGAACATGCTGGAGGGAGCTCTGCAGATGGTAAATGTTTCTCCTGGTGGAAAATGTTGATAATTATCTTGAAAAGGAGAGGTGTTAGACAGAAGTAGCTACAAGGAAGGTAGGGGACTGAAAGAATTTGAATAGAGGAAGCACTGTCTTGAAATATGAACTGAATATGAATGTTTGGGTTTAGGGTGCATGACTGGAATTTCTCAGTGTGGCTGTGAGGAAACTGTGTAGGCTGTTGCAAATGGCCCTTCTTTCAGTATGAGCTGTGTATTTAAAGCAAAGTATTGATGTTCAAGCCTGCTTTAAATGAAGCATCTGCATAGCAGGGTTCAGAGCAACCATACCCTTCATGTTCTTTATATTATGCCCAACTAGATTCTAAAAGTCAGGTAAAACCTGCCAATGCATTGATGCAGTTGTTATTTCAGTATTTTAACAATTTCTTCTTCCTATAAGCAAAATCAGAGGCATCAGCTTCAAGCTGTCAAAGGCAATTTTGCCTGGGAGGAAGCTGGCTGGTCACGGAGATGAGCTGGGAGTCTGTGAGCACTTGACAGGCACTGAGTACTTCCTCACTGTGGATGAGGAGCTGGAGAGTGAACAACAGTGTCCAGCAGTGCTCTTTGATGGCAATGCCAAAGCCTTTTACCTGCAGCTCCCCAGTGCAGATGGAGTTTTACAGAAATAGTCACACAAGCATTTCTGCTGCCATTAGGAAGGGGTTGTTGTTTTTTAAATACTGGAAGCAATATAAAGCTAGAAAGCAGATACTGGAAAAACCTTGTAAAGGTATGAGTGTATTGAGGGCATTTTTCAGGAATGCTTCTCTCTGTCCCTCCATCCAGGACCGTAGATTCTGCCTTGTAGGCGGCAGCACCTCTGTGTCAGATTGTCACAGAAAAATCCAGGTTCAAAACCTTGTGAAGTGAAAACTTGACTTATGCAGGGTGTTGGGGTGGAACTTCACAGTTCCCTGTTGAAAAAGATGACAAGCTGATTAAATCAATGGACCAAAATATACTCAATGTTTTAAAAGTGGAAGCAGAAACTGTGCTTTTCCTGAAGATATCAAATATCAATTCACAGCCTTAGGTTGTCTCATTTGCAATAGCTATAGCCTTCTGAGAAATAATTGCTAGTAAAATGGCTAAAAAATTGAAAGAACTCAAGGGCCAGCTGTCTATAGATCTTCCTCAGAGAGGTCTGGTTACAAGGGATTTGGCAGGCAAGACCACTGCAAATGGAGAACTACACATTGCTGGTTGTGGAGTGTCAGTATTAATAAGCATGACAATTACTAACCCTGCTGATTTACTTTGCTGCTTTTAATTATGTATCTGTAGATATAAAAGAAAGAGTGTTAGTGGACCAAGTATTGGATAAACGTGATTTGTTGAAATTCTTCGATGCATATAGTGACCTTCAATATCAACTGCTTTTAATGTTCATCAAGAACTTCTATTCCATAGCAGAGGAAGTGTCTATCTCAAGGTGTCTCAACTGTCTGGTGACAAAAATGAGGGAGTCACAGGCAGTGATTATTCTTTCAATGATTGTTTCTTGATCTATCAATTCACTGGGTAAAAAAGCAACAGGATTGTCATGGATAATAGGAAGAAATTCTTTCCTGTGAGAGTGATGAAGCAGTTCAACAGGTTGCTCAGAGAGGCTGTGAATGTCCGTCCTTAGAAGTGCTCAAGGCCAGGTTGGATGGGACTCTGAGCAACCTGGTTGTATGGAAGGTGTCCTTGCCCATGGCAGAGGGTTGGAGCTAGGTGATCTTTAAGGTCTGTTCCAATCCAAATCATTTTATGATTCTGTGATACAGTTGGGTGGTTGGAGAACAGGACCAGAAAGAAGACTCACTGGAAGCATATATGGACTCTGACTGACACTTCTTTTCCACACACAGAGTTCTCATTCTGGAATAATACTGACCTCTGCTGAGAGCATGATGCTTGCTCTCTGGCTCCAGGTCTGTGTCCTGACCCAGCAGGAGGAGGGGCAGAAATGAGAGCACCAGAGCAGAGAGGAAAGATAGATGGATCTTAATGTCTTTTATCACCTTCTTCACTACAGTCCAGTGAATTTCCAAAATGAGATGCTGCTGCATGTTGACAGTGTAGACCAGCACTGCAGTGCAAATCAGTGTTCTCTGAGTTTCTTTACAGTAATGAAACAGCAGAGCATGAAAAGAGATGAATGTGGATTTTTGGCTGAGTGTGATGGCAGATGTTAAAAGACAGCATGTTTTCCTGACTTACCTGTCAAGACACGCAAAAACTTCACAAGGAAAGCAGCATTCCTGTAGGAAAATGCCCCAGTAATGAGAAGAGTTTTTCAGATATATCTGCAAATCCTATTGTGAGAAAGCTGTAGTCATTAGCATGTGATGTTTTCTCGAAGTATATTGTAGCGCAGCCTTTGATGGATGAAATGACCAAAACAATGTCTCCATAGATAAAACATAGTGTTAAAGTTGATTTATCAAGCAAAATAAAACTAATTTCATCCTTTCTGAAAGTTTTCTGTTAACTGCAGGTAGTCAGGATGGAGACCAGATTTACCCAACTTGTAAAAATTTTTGGATTGCTAAATCAGCTCGTAGCAGACAGTGAGTTCAGACATAAAAATGGAACAAAAATGCTTTTTGTTGTCATGGCATGTAATCCCAACTGGCACTCAGCTATCCATTAGTTGCCACAGGGGACCACTGCTGGACTCCACAAGTTTAACCTATTTTGAGATTTGATGATTAACCAGAAAGAAAAAGCATATTCCCTCCAGCCTTTACTCAGGTGAGTGATGTGGCAGGTCTTAGAGAAATGACTGGAGGGCAGCATTCCAGTGAATGGGGGAAGGGTTTGAAAAAAAACTTCTGCAGGTGCAGAGTTCCAGGAAAAATTATGATTATTTGCCCACTGAAGTGAAAAAGAGAGAGAAGATGTGGCTATGCAGCTATAAAAGAAAACAGAAAGGAAAAATCTAAAACTTGTTCTTTGTTTGGTAAGACCTTACATTGCAGTTAAATTAAAATCATATATTGACTGATACAAAGTGCAGGAGCACAAACTCACAGAAAAAAAAAAGAGGACATAAAACCATTAGAGAGAGAACAATGAACAAGCCTTGAGAGCACACCACAGGTTCCAGTATCTCTTGTAATATAATCACAATTTCCAGGACAACAGTCTTCAACAGGAAGGTGTAACACAAAAGTTGCAATTCCTGTAATGTATAGACTGTGAAAATTGCTTTCCTATTTACTAAATCTTAGTGGAGCTCAGGTTCCACAGGTTCCTATTAGTTCCTGGACAAATAAACCTACTATTTACAGTTGTTTTCATTCTTAGTTAGGAGAAGAGAGAAGAACATGAAAGAATCATTGCAAGATTTTGCCCAACTGTTGCTGCCATAGCATGCTGCTGGATGGCTGGGAACGTGAATGAAAGTGGAAGGCAACAGGGAACAGGAAGGAAAGCATGTACAGCCTGTGTTTATCTGGAATATTTACTCTCATCTTGATGACCTTTAATGTCTCTAAGTATTTGTTACAACTAAGGATTTAAAGAACATTGACAACTACAGCATCAACTCTGAAAATAACCCACAAACCTCCTCTTCTGGTGAGCATGGTTGGAGGATGAAAACACTAATTCAGCTGCACTGAAGCAAACTGTTGCTTAGGTCCACAGAGGAAAGTGTGGTTCAAAAAAAGTCAAATACCTGCCTATACTGTACATATATTTACCTATAGTAAGTGCCTACTGATGGTCTCTGAACTGTTGCTGGACTTTAACTTGTTAGCAGAGGGAGTGGAGGTTTTCCTGAGAGCTAAACTTCACTTACTGGAAGGAAATAGTGTAGAAAAACTGCAAGAAAAAGCTATGAAGTGTGGCAATAAAGCAGAAAAAATAAAGGGGTTAGAATTCGAGTTGATTCCAGAGTACTGATTCCAGTGTCATTCTGCCTACCTAGTGTTTCCACTTTGTCACTCACAGCCCAGCTTACCCAATTGAGTTTAAAGCAAAGATTTATTTTTTTTAAAATGTGCCTAAGGATTTGAGCTATCCTGCCACTTCAGGAAAGCCTTAATAAGCTTGAGATCAGTGAGGCTGTCCAAACAGTTTTTCTTTCTCTATGAAGCCTTTAAAGTCCTCATGCTTCATACACTATTAGGAAAAATAATTTGTCTTTTTCCTGTATAAAGTCTTACTAGAAGAGAAAAATTACAGCAGTAGTCTGCGATGCTGAACCCATCTGCATTTTCCTTAGGTTTGCAGTTTTTGTCTCCAGCCTGGAAAAGTCTTTTGTAAACACTTCTAAATTTTCTTCCTCATTGCTTCTTAAGAGTCTCTCATTTGTAGAGTCATTGCCTTCCTCTTCACCTTCTTCTTTAGCACTACTGTGGTACTAACTGGGTCTTGCTTGTTCACGCCAGTTTTGTCAGATTATGAAATAAAACCATTTTATTTCACAGAATCAAAGAATCGTGTAATGGTTTGAGTTGGAAGGGACATTAGAGATTATTTTGTTCCAACCACCCCTGCCATGAGCAGGAACACCTTCCACTAGACCAGGCTGCTCTCAGCCCCATCCAGCCTGGCCTTGAACTCCTCCAGGGATGAGGCATCCACAGCTGGGCAACCTGTTCCAGTGCTTCACCACCTTCACATGAAAGGTCTTTTTCTAAATATCTAATCTAAACCTGCTCTCTTTCAGTTTTAAGCCATTCCCCCTTGTCCTGTCACTACACACCCTTGTGACAAGTCTGTCTTCTGCTTTCTCATAGCCCTTTAGGTACTGGAAGGCTGCAGTAAGGTCACCCTGAGGCCTTCTCCTGTCTAAACTGAAAAAATCCAACTCTCTCAGCCAATCTTCAGAGAAGAGGTGCTCCAGACCCCTGGGTATCTTTGTAGCCCTCCTCTGGACTCACACAAACATCTTTAATATCCACATCCATCATATTAAGTACCTTAAGAGAAGTGAGAAGTTTAAAATAAAAACCCTGTAAATAACCATTTTTGAAGAATAATTTCACATTGGAATAGCCTGAATTGCACTGCTTGTGCTCAGCATTCTTTCTCATTAAGTGTCTGTCACCCTAATAGGTCTGTTACTGGTACAGTCTCCCTGCCACTGTCCTTCTGCTTCATATGGTTTTACCTTCACAGGCAAAAGAACCCCAGAACTTTTGTGGGAAAGTTCTCCTGCTATATGGTTTCTAGCCCAGCCACCTGGAACAAGGAAATTGCCCTCTACTCCATCCTCTGAATTCTCTGAGTCCTCTCTCTCTAGAACTTGATTGCAGTGTGCAATCTGCCTTCCTCTCTCACTCCTTTAACTGAGATCTTAATGGTTTTCACTGCCAAAGTGTCAGATACTTTCTTTTGCCTATCAAAATACCTCCTGATATTCAAGGCCAGACTCTTTGTTAATCCTTTCTGCCAGTGTGATCTGATTTCTGGTGCAGCTGTATGATTCCTTCTTGGAGAGATGAAATGCCCCAATAAAGCCTTACTCCACAGTCTCAGCATCTCTTGTGCATACCACGAAAAAGAATTGCACTCACAAACCAGGTTAAAAAAGGAAATTATGCTTAGAAGTGAGAAAAGAGGTGGTTTAACTTTGGCATTACTGTAACTATAATGGGATCCATGTGAAAATCCCAACTGTTTAAATGGTCTCAGTGTTTTATGTCTAAAGGTAGCAGTGTTAAATAAACACTGCACAGCAACAGACTTTTGGTTTTCTCAAGATGTGGTTTCTAGTCTCCTCTGGCCTCTGCTCTCACAGAAGCTGTTTGTCACTGAACTCCCTCCTGTTGATGGCTAGTTTTTTCACTGTTTATTGCTTGTGTAATTTCAATGATTGCTTGTCAACTGTTGGTTTAACTGCATGTGCAAAATAACTTTAGAGTATTCAACAAGTTTCATGTACTACAGTTTAAACTCAAATGTTCTATCAATTTTTCCTGTTTTTCCACTTCTGGACAGTGTTAGAATATGTTTCTTTGCTTTGAAGTTTTAGTCCTGTTTTCTTGAGTAATACATATGTGATGGAGTGTTGGATTTGTGTTGTGTTCATTTAGAAAAGGATGTAAAAAAATATTATATCTTAAAGAATTAGCTTACTGGAATTACTCCTTGCTCCCATGTAGGATTCAGTCAGCCATCTTCTCTACTAACACCATTTTGTCTAAATTAATATATTTTAAAATATAATGGTAACCAAAAAGGCAGATGCAGTGTGTCACCCTGGCACTTCAAATGTGTATGACAAATTTTCTTAAATTATGTTAAAGAAGAAAAATCCTAATGTCAGAACTATCATGTTTTCATTTTGGCCAGTGAATTTACATCATTTCACATAACATCATTTTAGCTTTAACAGAGTTCTTCGGACTTCAGTTGAAATAGCAGGTTTAATCATATTCTGAAGTGCAGAGTAACAGTAGTGGTTTCTGCCAGAAAAGTCTCTCCATTTCCTTTTCCTGAGTGTGGCTGGAGTTGAGGCACTTGAAAGTAATTTTTGCCTCTCCACAGATCTTTGAGTACAGAGAAGCTGGTTTATTATGTTAAAGGACTCTCCCTTGACTCAGGGAAACATTCAAAATTAAGAACTTTACTAATGCCATACATATCTGCCATTGAAGGTGTGACATATAGCTTCCAAAAGGCATCCTGCATGCTTCAGACAATGTTTTATCTCCCAGGGTTGCGCCACAGTAAAAAAAAAGCACCTTCATCAAAAGCAGAGTAAGGCCAGAGCCATAAGTGAATCACTGATTTTACACTCATGTACTCTTATACAGATTTTGCTTTTGAGGATGTGCTACAATTAATTTCTCTTTGATGTTGGAAGAACTGATGCATTTGCATCATTATCTGATGCTCTTAATCTGTATTGGATGAGTGGAACAGACAGTATGTGGTATCTTGGGAAAAGAAATCTTGCTAACTATAGTCCAAGAAGGATGTTCATTACACAGGCTTTCACTGATTCAAATAATTGAAACATTTGCAGCCGTCCTTAAATATTAGGATGAGAGCTAGGGAGAACAGGGCTTTGCTCTTGCAGCTTACAGGATTTAAAAAACCTTTTAGTAACAGCTGATCCAACTGTACTACTTCAATTTTGTTTCATGTCTCATTCTTCTGCAGTATTTCTGGCAAAACTCCCACTGAAATTAAAGGACTCTTGCATAAGGTAGGGCTAGGGAATCTAGATAATTAATATTTTGGAATAAAAAGAAAACCCTTGTGGGTTTCACAAGTAGGTCTGTCCTGCAAGTGTAGAAATGGGGTGACCTTTCTATTGTTGAATGTCCTTTTGTAAATCCATGTGCCTCAATAGAAGAGTAAAACTAATTGTCTTTTCACTGGTGGATTGATTCTGTTCCAGGACAGAAAAATCACCTCCAGCAAATTCAAAGCTATTAAAATTGCCTGGGTCATGCAAATGGTGAATTCTGACTTTCTTTTCAAGAAAGTTTTGCAGGTCTTGTTCCACTATGTGAGTCAGTACCACTTTAGCCCCTTCTTTTCAGGTCACTAATTTAATGCTAGAGTCTTTGAGAATTGTTTAGCTGTGTCATGTGTTTTGTGCCCCCTATTCCAAAATTAGTTTCTTGACTTCTCTGTGGGCTGCTGTCTCTGCTGGTAGTGCCTAAGGTAAAAGCAGTAGCCTACCTAGTTTATCCCTTGGGTCTGCTTAGTTTCATTCCATGCTTCTGTGGTGTTGGGACAATAAGGAACGGCAGGGTAGGGGACAAGGGGCCCTGATTCATGTGTAAATGTAATGAGAATAACACAGCTGTCACATGCTGAGGACCCACTTTCCGTGTCTAGCCTGGGTCTTTCACCTCACTCTTTGGTTTTAAAACTTCAATCACAGCATGAACTGAAGGCTGATGCCACAGTGTCCATGGCCAGCTTCACATCCCCGGTGCTATCTCTTCCCTGCCAGGAGGAAACTGTACCAGTAAAAGAGACTTGGGCACCAGAAACAATTTTTTGGTGAGGAACAGGGCATTTTGGCAGCTTTGTCTTTCAGAATTACTATGACAACACTCAAGTCCAAAAGCTGTCATGAGTTGCCTCTGTTTATGGCACCCCTATAGCTGGATGTGTCTTCCTAATGATTGGCAAATTATTCTTAGACTGGTTTAGCGTGAGAGGCAGTTATTAGATACTTTATAAATTATTTTTAAAAGAACCTAAATAGTGCTGAAAGTGGTGAGTGGGAGCTGTCAAGGAAACAACTTGCTAATGGAAGTGCAGCAAAATTAACTGCTTTATTTAAATTACTTGCTTTTGGAAAGATAAATAAGGGACAGCAACATCACAGGGTCTTTGTAACCTTACTGAATGATCCAATTTTTAATAAGTGACCTTATTACAGAGAAATTAGCTTTCAAACAGAAACAAGGATAGTGGTCATTTGGAGGATCATAACGTCAGATTCACTACACACTTTATTAAACTTTGTCTGTTTTGTCTTTCTGTGCTTTTTGGCCAGCAGTGATGTGCTTTCAGCATCCCCTCTGACTCCTGGATATGCTGAACAAGGTCTGGAGCACAGGCAGCATTTCAGAGAAGCAGTCTTGTTGCTAAAAATGCAAATGCCAAATCCTTCCCTGTCATTTTTTGTCTCAAGAGCATGCAGCCATGTCACAGTCATCCTGGTTCTCCATGCAGCCACACCATGGTGTTCACTGGAATAACAATGAATGAGTATGAATCAGGAACATCTAATAGCCCTTTTAAATTTGCCTTTAGGGCTTGGTTTTCTAAGATGGAATGAGTCTGCCATGCTAAACATAGCACTCTGCAAAAATAATACTGCTGAACCAGAAGCCAAGCTCAGGAGTGTGACAGTTTGGGATTTAGTCCTTGGTGGGATATTAGAGTCTATTAGTATTGTTTAAATGGCAGCAGTAGCCAAATGCTGTACAGACACGGGAAGAGAGACAGTCATTGCCCTGAGGAACACATAAACTACAAAGTAAGGAAAAATATAGACAGCATGGAAGCAGATGCGTGACACTTAGCTATGGTTTAATAGTTTCATTGAAAATGCTTCGATTTGCTGATTGGAAAATAATCTGCCTGTTAGACCTGCCATTAGCTGGTTAATTCCATGTAAGTGCCATGGCTAGGGTTATTAGGGAATTAATTTTAACTGTGAGAAGGCAGCAGCTATGGGATTCAGTTACAGAGTCAGGAATCATGATTTAGAAAGCCTCTAGTCCAAGTTCCTGCTGAAAGCAGGGCCAACACTGAGTGCAGACCAGGTTGCTCACAGCTTAATCCAGACTTGTTTGTAAACTTCCAAGGATGAAGATCTCAAAATCTCTTTGGGCAAACTGTTGCATTCTTTGTTGCCTTATCACTGACCTATTTTCCTTAGATCTGGTATGAGTCTTCTCCTTTGGATTTTATGACCATTGTCTGTTATTCTTCCACCATGCTCATCAGTGCCATACCTTGCACAGTTGGGAACTGAAGGCTCTGGAAGGGTGCTACCAGATCCCCCCAAAGTTTTCTCTTTTTCATGCTAAACAAGCCCAGACCTGCCTCGTCGGGCAGGTGCTTCAGACCCCAGCCATCTTGGCTGCCCTCCTTAGGGGTCACTCAAGTGCCAGCTACAGGGGAAAGATCACAGTCATTCCTGGTTCCTGGCTGTGCTCTGTTCTGCATCCCAGAGTGCTGTAAGCCCTTAGTCCCTGCAGGGCACAGCACTATCTCAGGCACAAATTACTGTTCTCCTGGACCCCTAGATCGTTTTCAGATCCTTTTCAGATAGACTCCCAACCAGTCAATCACCAGTCTGTATCAACACACGGGTTAGTCCATCTGGGTACGGTATTTTGCATTTATCATCACTGAATTTCTTTTCAGTCCATTCCACCAGTCTGGCTGGGTCCCTCTGAAGAGCAGCTGTGCCTCCAAGCATATTGGGCAACCATCTGTTTTGGTGTCATCTGCAGTCTTGATCAGTGGGCATTCTTTCTGCTTCTCAGGACATTGATAAATAATATTGAACAGGACATCTGAAATTAAACATTAAACACTAGTTCTCAAGCCTGATAATCTGGGCAGTTTTTCACTTTTCTACTAGTCCACTTACTTAACATCACAATTTGGGTAGAGGAATGCTCTGGGAGACTGAAACAAAAGCCTTGCTAAAATGCAGGTGACATCCACTCATGTCTTCCCACAAAAAGGCAATCAGTTTGATTAGTCTATGCTCAATTAAACAACATGTGCTAAATTACATGCCCTTTGACTAGAAATATGTTCTAAGAAGAACATTCCATGATTTTCCCAGGGACTGAAGTGTAGGGCTAACTGGTCAACCCCCCCTGTAGTTTCGCAGGTAATGTCACTTGTCCTTTTTGAAGATGGGTGCCACATTTGCCTTTCTCCAGTCACCAGGGACTTCCTCTGATCTCCATCACCTTTCAAAGATGATAGAGAATGGCCTCAAAATTACATCAGTCAGCTCTCTCAGCAACCTTCAGTGCAGCCTATGGGGGCCTGGAAGAGCAGGCTAGGTCAGGAAAAATGCAGGCATGGAGGAAAGTACTGAGATGTCACAGGCAAAATGCGAGCTTCAGATGAAGTTTATTATAGCAGCCCTCCCTTCACAAACAGAAGCCACAAGGTACAGAAAGGACTCCCTTTGTTTCTAAACTTTTTCTGAGAGGGGATCCGAGGTACAGCTGGATACAATCTTAACCCCAGATTTAGTCAATGGTTATCTAAAGAGTTACAGAGGTATAATTGAGCTTTTATACAACATTGTCCTGCAGAATTAAGGATGGCAAACCAGATGTATTTATATAAATAAAATTAATTATTTATTTTAACTTATTGCAATAATGATTAGAGGGGGGAAAAGCTTAATCAGAATTATTTAATTTACAGTATGGATCGCTATTACTACTGATTTAGTGCACTGTTTTTGAAGCAATTATATCAAAGCAATTATATTCAAGGCAGCATAATAATTGCTAAGCAGAGATTGATGTTACCCACCCACACCAACAACTGGGAAAATCTCTTTCTTTCAGCCTCAAGGAAAAACCTTGAGGAGTGTCCCCACTGAAGAGAAGGATCTTCACATACCTTAGGGAGGTATGCTAGAAATCTTTGCTGTGCAAAAGTGACACTGGTGTTTTATAGTATAAAGTGCTTGACTTTAATATGCATTCAAAATAGGCATATCTTAGATTATGTGTTCTCAGGCTTACTCAGCAAAATATGCTTTCTGCTGAAAAATGTGTTTGGAGCTTTTTAGTTTCTTCTCTTCAGCACTTCTGACCCTCCTTTCTAAACCACAACCTGCACATCCTTGCTGCTCCCAGCCCCTGTCAGGGAGCCTCAGTCTTGCATGTCCTTGTGGTGAGGGTGAGAGTTTGGCCAAGCTGGTCTCAGCATTCTTCAGCACTAAGAACAGCAGTGTTATCCTTGCTCAGTGTTATCACTCAGTTATCCCTGCTCAGTGCTATCTCTGATCAGCAGCCTGTCCTTGCTCCACTGAACAGCAAACTCTCCTTGCTCAGCCCTTCACTGACAAACTTATAAGCCTGCTTAGGCTAAGAGCCCTGCTACAGGTGTCTGTGAGAGAAGTGACCTAAGGTAAAATTGGGACAGGGATGGATATTTTTTTTAGTCTTTGCTAGTGTGCCATTTTCATGTAATTGACAATCTAATTTATTCTTGGTTTCTTTTGTATTAAAGATGCACCTCAGATTTCAGTTTTATTCTTTAAAGTGAAAGAGCAGGGATCAAGCTGAATTCCTGCTGGTGAGTGATTCTAGGTATCACATCTTGCCAAAGCAGGGTCCCACTGCCACCTCACAGACTATGTGCAGTCTGTCTGCTTTACTTCTATTAATAGGCCATCTTAGATGATACAAATATTTACCCCTTTATCCTTTTTAATGCAGGATTTGTCTTCAACCCTTCCCCCCCTCAATGAGTTGCATGTTTTGCTTCTGTTCTGCTGGTCTGTGAATTCATTGTTTGCAGGCTGGCAAGGCACCAGTTTTGGGGTGACAGATGGAGCAGACTGCAAACCAGGCAGTTACCTCCTAGCCTGAATGATATTTTAATAAGCACAGAGAGGTGACAGAAAGAGAAGCTTCTCACTGGAATGACTGGCAGTTTTGTTCTCAGCCTGAAAGCACTAATAGATAATTTTTGGCCTCAGTCCAAAAAAAAAAATTCACAGAAAATAGAAGCAGAAAATCCTATTAGCTCCTAATGTTTTTATGGGTCAAAGAAGTTGTTATGTCTGGTCTATTATCCATTCAGGGAATAGTTTCCCCATTTTTGGTATTTCAGTTCTCTCTCAGGAATTGTACACTTCAGGAAACTTTCCTTTTACGTTGTTTTCCTTCTTAATTTTTTATTATTTCAGTAATTTTCTCCATTGTCTTCTTCCCCTAAACATTCCTTCTTCTTCATATTTCTTTATACTTTTCACAGATTCATGTTGGAATAATGGGATCTAACAACTTACTTGGCTTCCAGCTTTCACATCCTGTGAAACAGCTACTGCACTGAGAGGCAATGGCATCTGCATGGGAACCTCTAGAGCATATGTCCTCTTCTCCCTGCCCTTCAGCTGTGTCTCAGTTGTATAATACAGGGTTTGTGTAGGGCTTTGTTTCATCCTTGATCTTGCAAATAGAAAAAAGCACAACAAAAGGGAGCTCTGGCAAGTCCCCAGCAGGCTCTGAGATCCCTCTGCAGTGTGAGCAACATGGTGTTTTGCAGACAAGCTGTAGGATAATCAGGCTTTCAGAGGAGAAGATTATTTTTCTTTCAATGAGTACAGGTTAAAAAAGGTCCAGCTTACACTAGGAAAATATAAAAGTGATGCTGGGATCTGAACTACAGTGTGGTCCCATGTACTGCTCACAGAACACACTGGAAATTTCTCAGTATTTGGACATAGATCTTCATGTTTATTTAGCAATATTCAGATCTGGATTTCAAATGGTGTGTGAGCTGTAAATTTATGCTCTTCCTGCTAAAATGTAATTCCTTTTTCTTACAGATACAATGATGACACTGAACGTTCAGATCATCTTTGGCCTCCTTTGCTGCATGGTTTTTCTTCCTACAGATGGCTTCCCAGCGGACACCAATACTGAATTTCGCTCTGCTTTCTCTGTGGCCAGAACCAGCAGCATGGAAGGGAGCTCTGAGATGGTGATTACCTTTGACAAAGTGTATGTGAATATTGGCAATGATTTTGACCCCAAGACTGGATTGTTCCGCTGCCGGATCCCGGGAGCCTACTACTTCTCCTTCACTGTTGGGAAATACCCAAAGAAAAACTTGTCTGTCATGCTGATGAGAAACAAGAATGAGGTGCAGGTAATTGTGTATGACGAACATCACCGCAAGGAACGGAAGGTGGCCAGCCAGAGTGCCATGCTGCAGCTCGACTACGGGGACACGGTTTGGCTGCGTTTACATGGAGATCCCAAGTACGCTCTTTACAGCAATGTGGGCCCCTATACAACTTTCAATGGCTACCTGATCTATCCAGACACTTCTGCCTTCTTCCAGAATGCTCTTAGCTCTCAAGAGCTCGGGCCACACCCTCGCACAATTCAGCAGCTTCCCAGAGAGCAGAACGAGGCTTCGCAGCGACACGTGTTGTCTGACCAACCAAACAGGGTACAAGACCCTCGCTCTGCGTTTTCTGTTGCCCGCTCACAAAGTCTCCTGGGGACGGATGAGAAGCAAACCCAGCACGAGCCAATCACATTTGACACAGAGTTCGTGAATATTGGAAAAGATTTCAATTCCTCCACTGGCATCTTCACATGCCGTATACCTGGTGCGTACTATTTCTCCTTCACCATTGGCAAAATGCCCTTTAAGACTATGTCAGTGAAACTGATGAAGAACCACAATGAGGTGCAGGCTATGATCTATGATGACAACCACTCCAAGAGGCGGGAGATGCAGAGCCAGAGCATCATGCTGCCTCTGCAATACGGGGACACCGTTTGGCTCTACAGCCATCAGCACGATGGCTATGGTGCCTACAGCAACCACGGCAAGTACATCACCTTCACAGGCTTCCTCATCTATTCAGAGCCTCAGCCAAAGTGGCTTCCAGGTGCCAGCTCACCTCAAGGGTCAAACAATTAAATGCAGATGTGAAAGGAGCATAAGAAGAGCCAAGGTGCCATGAACTTGGGTATAGCTTCTCTGAGTATCATCCTCTTCTTTGAGCATGCTGTCGTGTGTCCAGTGCTTTCCTTACGCTGCACGCCTGTGCCCTGTCTGCAGGGCCACTGCTGTGTGTGCCATTCATCCGTAGAGAGGCCTTCCAGGTCATAGCTGTGTGTCCCGTGTTGGTGTTTGATTCAACATAAAGCATGAGGTAGTTTTGGGGCAGGGGTGGGCCAGTGTAGCAAGATGCTGAGGATCAGAGAACTACTGCAGTCATGTTACTGCTGATCTGCAGCATCCAGAAAGCAAAGAGTGTGGTTACTTTCCTTGTTTATCTGGGGGGGGGAATAAATGTAATGAAAATGAATGTAATAAAAATACAAAATATGTGAATATTCTCAGTTTGGAATTTTTGCTACTGTGAGACTTGCGTGCTTGTCACTGGCTGAGGTACCAGCTCAGGTGAGAGAGAAGCATGGTAATTGTGTGAGCTGAGGATGTGTTACTGAGCCATTCTGTCTGTGTACACTCTTTATTCATTTGTGTGTGCGAAGAGTTGGTACCTCTTATGATTTTATTGCAAGTTCCACAGTTGCTTGTGCTTTTCTTTATCTGACATAGATGAAGTCAAGAAGCTGTGATTGAGAATCCCAGCTTCCATGTAAAGAATACATTCAGAAACAAACAAAAGAGCAGGCTTCTTGTAGTGAAAGATAAGGGCTCAAATCTGTGAATGGACCATGCTCTGAAAGCCTAGAAGCAAGGTAAGTAAGAAGAATAAGAAATGTATTTTTAAGTCTCTAAAGGTTTGGATCAGGAGCAGGCTCCTAACACTAAGGGTGAGCAGGACTCTGCCACGCAGGGACACTGCTGACCTCAGGGGTGAAGGGCAAAGATTGGAAGTATGTTAAAAACCAGCATAAAAATAATAGAACATTAGGTGAGACAAGAATTTTTACTTCAAATAAAATTCTAACTTCTATTCCTATATCCTTTGGGGTCGAAAACAAACAAAGAAACAAACAAAAAGAACCCCAAAGCACAAACCAAAACGAAACAAACACACAAAATAAAAATCCAGCAACAAATAACCTTCTTTAAATCTATCTCTTTCTGTCATAACCCTAAGCTGACCTCTAAAACCATTGTCTGTGGCATCTTGCTTCCAGGCTTCTTGTTCCCACCTTACCATTTCTCTTCTCCATCTGTTGGGCTACAATAGCTTGGAATAAGATTTACTAGGTCAGAAGCTAGCAGCTCCCACTTTGAAGGTCACACGTCTGTTTTGTTGAACATGGAAAAATTATACTGGTAGAAAGGGAATTATGCATCCCATTGTCTAAGCACATGCAATGAATGTTCAAAATTGACATACCTATAGTGGCAGTAGGAAATCTGGTAGAAATAACAAGAACCAAAATCAAAACCTTCCTGAGGAGATAATTACATTTATTTAATTCCACACCACAGTGTTTATGACAGACAAATGTTAATGATATGTTTCTATAAAATAATTATATTTCTGATTTTGAGGATAGAGACTATGTATTTATTACGTTTGGCTTGTAAAATACCATGACTGTAAAAAAAAAACCTTTATAGAAGAGAGGCAAAATCTGCTGAACAAATAACTAGGTCAGGATCCTTCAGAATTTAAATGAGATTTCAGGTGGTATATTCCAAAATGATAACTGAAACAAAGCTGTGTATATGTGTAAATATGATATGCAAATACTAGAAAGCTTCATGGAATACATACATTTTCAGGTTGCTTTTTAAAGAAAAATTAATACATGAAATGGGAAGTTGCTGTTGATGCATAAAATATGATACCACATGAGGAGAAAAATGAAATTAAATATGTGACCTATATCGTGAATCATAACAAAACCTGCTTAGCTGCTACTGGAGAGGAGATCTTGTGTTTGTCTGAAACCACAGGGAGAACATAAGGAAAGCGAACTGAATTATCTGAAATGAAGACAGCAATGACACCAGCATAGTATCCTGGAAAAATACTTCCAAGTTACCTCTCCTAAACATCAGTGATCAAGATAGATAAGACATCTAAATAGCACTACCCCCTTCAGCACAGCCCACTTAGGAAAAAATCAGGAAAGGGAGAAATGCACTTTACAGTTTTATCCTTTTTTCATTTAAAAATAAATGCCTTGTGCATAAATCCTGAGAGGTTTGCCAGCACAGTGCAGAAAGCAGGACCAAAAGGTGTGGCATATTTATACGAAGTCCTGCACACTGTGGAGAGCACTGAAAATAACCAAGGATGCAGCTGTAGCCAGATGTGTCCTTTCCAACGATGGGTTCCCTCACTAGGTGTCTCTCTTGACCCTGGCCAGGTTAGAGCGATAGAAAGGTTTCAGGGACGATAAATGTGAAGGCTTCTCCTTCCAAGGCCAGGAAGCCTGGAGGAGAGTGGTGTTTGCAGGGCAGAGCTCCTTGCACAGGTCACGAAAGATTTCATCAGCCAGCCGAGAGAAAAAGCCAATCCAGGGGGTTTTATCCAGACCCTGCATGGAGCGAACCTGATAGGCACTGTAAACACCGGTGAAAAGGAGGCGGTCAAACTCTGTCGGAGGCAAGGGAGTGTCAGTCAGTGAATAATATCTCAGATGCTGCTCAATCTCTGCCGGTGTTTTGGGAACTTCCTCTTCTAAAATCCGCAGGAACCGCCGTGCCGGGCGTAGGGAGGCCAGCTCTTCATCCCGCAGCCGGATTGTCCCGTTAGCCTGAATATCCAGCCTTCCCCAGAGCATCTGGAAGGAGAGCGGCAGCGCTGTCACGGAAAGCCCGGCACAGCTCCATCGCTCACAGACGCGCTGCAAAGCCGAGCCCCGCGCAGCGCTGCCAAACCTCGGGCGGGCCCAGGGACGGCCGCTCCCTCACGGCCAGCCCGGTCCCACCCCGTGTCTCCCCCTGCCAGCCCCGCAGCCCGTTTCTGACCAGCCCCATATCCCGTTTCTGACCAGCCCATATCCCGTTTCTGACCAGCCTCATATCCCTTTTCTGACCAGCCCCATATCCCATTTCTGACCAGCCCCATACCCCGTTTCTGACCAGCCCCATATCCCGTTTCCCTTTTCTCCCGCCCTGCGGTCCCCCCGCAGTCCCGCCCGCGGTGCTCGGCCGCTTGCACGGCGGTCACTGAGTGCAGCGGGGACGGTCTCGGGTCCCACGGCAGACACCCCGCGAGGGGCCACCCCTGGCCTGCACCCCACATTGGGAGGGAGCACAAATGCCATTAGGCACTGCCGAGTCATCTCCAGGGGCTTCCGAAATCCATCAGGGATGGGAACAAACAGAACAGTTTTTACTGAGTTTTTACGTGCAGGCAGGTGGGAGCATGGGCACTAACAGTGCCTCGGCCCAGGGCCCCCAGTGCTCAGGAGACCTCTAGCATGATGCCAGCGTCCTCTGGGCCACGACGGGCTGTATTGGTGCCGCTGTGAGGATGTTCATCTGGAAGACATCAGACAGAGCTTGGTAGCACAAGACCTTCCTGTTTACTGTTTTTGCTATTTGATTGTCAATAACGTCTTCAACATTCCTGAGCTACCACTCAGCTTGCCAAATATGACAGATGCTGACCACGGGATTTTGATAAGCAAAACAAGCCTTTTAAGAGAAGCAGCAGTGGTTGAGGCGAGGTTTTGGATATCACAGCCCTTAGTCCTGCCAACAGAGCTAAAGCATACAGCAGCAAAGGCACTGCTTTGACAGGCAGCAAGGAATCTCTCACACTGAGAGGGGATGGGGTTTGAATGGATGGGGTTTGGTTGGTTGGCACTTTTTTCTGGAGAAAGTAATGCTATCCAATGAAAGGAGGGTTCTGGCAGGCTCCCCAGGCTGCTGCTAGAAGCATAAACTGATGCTTATCCTGGTTTTCTACTTCTTCCCTAAGCTTCTGCTCCTGGAAAAGTGAGAGGATTAAAGAAACCTTGTCTGATACATTATGACTTGTTTGATGCCCATCTAATTACTTGCTGGGACACACAACATCATGTAATCTGGGAAAGTGGATATGAGGCCAGAGAAATGGCAGTTTTTGAATATGAAAGTCACATTAATCCTAAGAATTGTTCAGTTTTAATTTCCAAACACTTACAGTGCTTAACATCTGCATTTGTTTTATTTCTTTTTTTGTGTGTGTGAAAAAGGAGACACAAGCAGTCTTGGTCCAGGACTGTGAGAGAGAGGCTGCATCCCCTCCCTTTTCTGTGTTATCAGTGCCACGAGGCAGCCAAGACCCTCTTCTAATTCTTACAAACTCATCCTTCAAGTTAAGGAACATGAAATGGAAAAAGCTCATATAAAATCGTAAGCTCTCTGATATATTTATGGAGATTTTTTTCACTTTTAAATGGATGAAGGTTTTTCTATATTAAAAAAAAAAAGAGTGAGGATTTACATTGATTAGTCTAAAGTCAGCAGGTGCATATAAAAAATAGAAAAATCATTTAGTACTATACATGTGTGATAACTGCTACCAAAAGACACTTCCAAATCTCAATTTTTAATTAGTCCTTTTCAGGGAGATGTGCAAGCTGCCTGGAGAAGAGCACTGCCAGCCCACAGGCTGCAGAGGTTTGTTTCTCTGCACAGCTGCAGACTCTGTGATCCAAGCCAGCTGTGGCTTTGGAATGTGAGCAGTGATGTAGTTTCTCTTTCCTACTCCTCCATAGATGTACTGGTAAGGCTTTTAGCTCAGGTGAAAGGATTAGATCATCTGAAAATGTCTTTGCTGGCCTTGTCTCTAGTTCCTCTAGAGATGTCTAGGTTCACAGAATCTCTCCTGAGAGATTGACTGGCTGCAAAGCCAGTGCATTTGTTGAATATTTGCCAAACTGCTGTTATTAGTAACTGCCTCATAAATATACACAGCAGTAGATTTTTGAGTGGAGAAAAATCTAACACAGCATGACAAATAATGTATTGAAATAATAACATATCCTCTGAGGAAGGGAAAATCCTTACTTATCACTCAAAAAGGCTGGGTGGGGTTTTGTTTCCCAAAAAGCATAGAGAAAATCCACAAGCAGTATTGCAGGAGATTATTTTTTCAGTGGAGACCCAAGAAAATCCTCCCCTTGCCACCAAACACAGCAGCAGGTACTCAGCCTGCAAGCAGGCAGCAGTGCCCGACCAGCAAACCCCCCCCAGCCGGGCTCCAGCTCCCTCCCGTGCCAGGGCAGCTGCCAGGGGCCTCGGGCCACCTTTGGAGGAGCGGCAAACATCCCACAAACGGCACTGCACAAAGCTCTGCCAAGCCAAGGAGCCGTGCCGCTACCAGATGTGCTCCCTACCTGTCAGCCTCTGGGATGCAGCGAGCACACAGAGGAGCAGCCAGGAGCTGAGCTGTGCCCGGGCCATGGCAGCGCTGCCGGAGCTGCTGCCACCCGCCCCGCGCCCGAAGCCACAGCAGCTCGCTGGGGCGTCTGCCCGCGCTGCTTCGGATCCCAGCAGCCTCTCCTGGAATGGATCCATCTTTCTGTGTTGCTGGTCACAGCCCTGGGAAGGGCTTGCAGTTCAACTTGCTGACCCCGAAGGATATTTTCCATCATATTTTGGAAACTTGGAAAACTTTGTCGTGATGTTTTTTGGCCGAATTTTTTAAGCTTCCTCTTCAAAGACTGACTTTCCACTGCAATGATTATAGGAAGATGTCAGCTGCAAGAAATTCCACTACATATGTTTGCCTCTTAAGAAGGGAGGACCCCCTAGTCCCTTCCATCTCTGCACAGTAAAAAAGTCACATACTGCGACACTTCTGCTCACCTTCTTGGCTTCATTTTCAGTTTTCCTTTTTCCTGGATTCGAAAATCTGAAAACAATCCTGGAATGTCACAAACAGATAAAGCTAGCAGACTGAAGACTCGTAGAAGGGCAGTAGCAGCCAAAACACACAAGCAGGCAGAAGAAATGTCACTGGTTCAGTTCTGTATCAAACCCCCTGGAGGGAGAACTCAATACAGTGACCTAACAAACACGGAGAATCAAATTGGTTCAGGCTTTAGCACCTCATCATCCTCTCCTGCGAGTGGACTTCTGGGTTACAATGAGCACAGTCTGCCTTAGATGCTCTAAATTATATAGACAAGACTTTGTTTGATTCACTTTACAGAAGGTATCTGTTCTTTACACATCTTTATACATTTATTAGTGCCAAGTCCCCAGTCAAACTGTTCTGTATTTCTACTCTGTATGGCACAGTATGTGATGCCACTGTTATACAAATATGCAGTAATATGTATAAATAAAGACTAATACCATCTCCCTCAGTTTAAAGGGAGAAAGAAATCTGTCTAGAAATGAGAGAAGGTAAAGCTGAAATGTATCCTTTGTTCAGTAAGTTACAGGATATCAGTCAGGATATACTGTCACCAGAGAGTGTACTAAGGGCTGGGATGATGCTCTGGTTGGTAAGTTTTCTGTGTTCAAAGGACCAATCTGAAACTCTCAAGATGTGTAGCTGTACCTGGCAATACTTGGACTCACACCAGCCAAGAGAAGCAGCACATAATGGAAGAGTCACCCACAGGGGTGCCCACAATATCCAGAGCCACTCTGCCCCTCCGTTTGGATTCAAAGAAAGACCTGTGTTTCTGTCATAGCCTTAGGTATCCTCAAGTCATGCTGTGCTGCTTTGGTTTTTCATTATCTTCTGCTGCTTACATTTCAGTTGCATCCCTTTCTTCTTTTATTAAACTGAATCACAAGCTACACAAGCTACCCAAGAGGCAGACATGTACGGCCCATCTGTGTGGTGAGACTGATGTGCCTTCTGCATTGTGCCAGAGTCCCTTTTAGGTCACAGTGTACATGTGACTTTGTCTAGAGGCCACTATGGAAAAACCTCTGTGTTTTGAGGGCCATGAAACAGCCTCCCTTTAACTTGCAGCAGATGACATGAAGAGGATTGCCCAACAGGATTTTGGCCAACATCTGTGAGAGCTGTACATGATTTTGTCAACAGGAGAATTTCCTAGGAACAGCTTGCAGCTGAAGTGCCTAGAGGAAGACAGCCACCCTGGTGGGAGGGAGAAGAGAGGAGGCTTGGGAGCTGTGTTCTGGTGATTGACACGGTGGCAGATGAGGGACAAGCACGAGTGTGGGTGCTGCCTTGAGCTGGGGGAATTGTGTAGCATTACCTCTCTATCCCACAAGGAATGGCAATTCCAGAGAATAAACATACTCCATAGCTGTACAGCAGCAATATTTGTACAGAAACAAGGCTGAGTTTCTGACAGCTGCACAAGGTCCCTGCATGTATGACTGCAATGTTAGGCAGTGCACCTGCTCCTCCTGAAGGATTTTGTCCTTGCCAGGTACTCACAGCTGAGCACAGCCCTGCCACTCTGCACTCCCCAGGCCACACCGTCTGCTGTTGGAGCAGTTTCAAGACGTCACAAGCCAGGTTTATGCAGGGACACCTTGACTGGTTTCTTCTTTTTCACCATGACCTCCTGAAGCAGGAACATGGGAAATGAGAACAAGAGAAGAGGGGTGAAAAGCTGCAGGAACTGCAGTTTGGATGCTGGTTGAGGCACAAGGTGTGGCACCTGAAGAGCCTCTTTAGGAGGGAAGTTTCTTTGAAGTAGGACTTCAGGGAGATAGCATATACACAAAAGAGCAAATCTGCTTATAGAATTCAAGAAATCACTTGCTTCGATCATCTGACCCAGGACTTGGGGAGATTACTCCCCAGCCTAGGGCTGTCTGGCAGATGCTCAGGGAAGGAAGAAGATTGAAGAAAAAGAGGAAAGAAGAAGGACGTATGTGGCTCCCAGAAAATGTGTTGTTTGAGTTACTGGACTTGAAGTAGGAAAACCTCGAGGGAAGCAGGAGGGAAGCACTTATTGTAACTAGGCAGGACCTCTATACAACTGGTACTTTCCAGGTATGGAGTTGACAGTCCTTACAAGGATGCTTTCCCTGTCATTTTGTTTCAGTTTGTGAGCAGTATCTACTGCTTGAAGGAGTAATGAGCTGTGTAACAGTGACAGGGAGGGCCCCATCCCGCTGCACCTACTGCACACAAGGTGAGTGGACACTCTGACACTGTCAATAGCCACCTCCTCAGGGAGGGCAGTCTGCTTTCCTGGCTGTAGGGAGAAATGCCAGAGTTCTGGAAAAACCAGCAAAACCTACTCAGCTGGAGAGGCTCAACATGCTGACTGTGAGTCATTGCCTAAAGTCTATCTGTCCCTTCAGTATCAGAAAATCTCTCTTCTCTACAGTGTGTCTGTAAGTCAGCTACATCTGACTTACATCTCATCCCACACCCTCCTGCAGCTGGGAAATCCAAGCCAGGCAAACAAACCCCACAGAAGCTGGCAGTACACAACAGGCAAGGACAGAGGATTTGGAAGACATATCTGTGCTTGGCCAGGTTGACCACAGCCTTGTCTAGCACAAAGCAAGTGTCTACCAGAGTGAACAGGCCTCTGGAGCGCAGCAGCAGTGGAGGAAGCAGAGTGCACAGGTATTCTGTGAGGCTGGGCAGCCTCTTGTGCCCTGGGATAATGAGCCTAGGCAAGTAAATTTGAGCCTCCCTGATCTCCCAGGCTTCACTAATAAGAAGAGCTTCAGGTCCACTGGCAACTATTCCACATATTGAAGACCTGCAGGAGCCAATACCTGTTCCCACAGGACTGGCTGCTTTTCCAGAGCACACATTCTTGAGCAAACCTTGCATATTGTCTAACTTGACAGGCGTCATGTCTGACATTTCTTAATGTCGATCAAATTCTCCCTCTGCACAAACACTAATTTTAAAAGGCAAATTTCATAGTGTTCCTACTACCATCAGTCTGACTTATCATACTGGGAAATACATATTTTTTATAATATATAGACCATAAGTCTTAGTGTGGTGTCTCAAGCAACCTGGGATGAAGGAGAACATGGAGAGGAAATGTGATTTATGAGGAACTTCCATGATGATCGATGTGCACCAGGAACTTCTGTCATGCACAATAGGCACCAGCACACTATTAGAGCCACTGCAAACAACCAGCAGTGGAACATCTTGTACGAAGAACTAAAAGCTCATTTCCTATTTAATTTGCTCAGTGGAAGACAGATCCAAAATAGAGCTAAAAATTGTATAAAACCTCAAACTTCTGCTAATCTATGTTCACCTCTCCTTCCCATGTAGAGCTGTGACTTTTATGGTGAGTGGCAAATGTTATATATTTTAACCAGAAAACACTGTTGAATCACATTCCAAACAATGCTGGCCATAGCAGCTGACACAAAATTCTAAAAATAAATAAAAAAAAAATTAACCAGCCCATGCTTACAAGGCTGGAGTGGAAACAAATATGAAATCCAATTCTTAGAATACAGTTCAGTCTTTATTCTTGAAAAGAGATCACATTCTACTCACAGAAAGTAGGTCTCTTTTTTTAATTGAATTTGTTATTGTTGTATCCCTTCTTCCATCCCATACCCTAACCTTCCCCAAACCCCTATTTTAATTCATGCTTTTACAAATTAAAAGCTTAAGTATTGATTCAGGGAATCTCTACAAACCACTTGTGAATTATTTTATGAAACCTCTTAGACAACAGTTTTCAGATCTTAATGAAGTCAACTCAGCTTTCTGATGCAGAACAGCATTATGCATTTTCTGGACCGAGGACAAGGGACATTATTAATTGATGACTGCTGTAATGTAATCCCATTCAAACAGGTGATGGAACTACGGCATTCTTCCAGTCTTTTTGGAAAAAATTTCCACAAAGAAATTGGTAATGCTATTGTATCATAGAGCTCAAAATAATTGGAATACTGACAAAAAGACACAGACTCTGGTCTATGAGACAAGGGAGGGGTGTATTTTTGGCTGCAGGAGAAAAAAGCACTGAAGACGTACACCAATGTACACTATACATCTCTGAAGATGCTAATAAAGACTGCTTGATTGTGATGAAAAAAACAGATAAAGAGTCACATCTGAAGTTACCTTTTACTCCTTCTGTTGGGAGAAAAGGCACTGCCCTAATTTCCATGGAAACAATAGAGATTTCCATAATTTTGGTCTGGACTCACGTACATTGGTGTCCTGACAAGAACTGTATTAGAACCATTTACACAGGCTTTGCTTTTTTGCCATATTATTACCCTCTTCCCAAAACTCATCCTGGAGCTAAGAAACTGCTGTCCCATTACTCAAACTCCACAGCTGCTTCAGTGCAGTCTCCTAGGGAGTGCTCAGGTTCTCATTTTCACCTGCAGGGGCTGCTGGCAGCAGTAGTGTTCAGGAAACATTAGGCCACAGGCAAGGCCTGCACTCTGTTCAATTTGCAAACCAAAAAGACAAATCCTCCGTTTTGCAATTCAAAGCACCAGATAAACATCCACCAGTTGGATGATAAGGATTGTAAATTAGCATTCCATGGCCTTCTGCTTTTCATCTAGTTTGAAAACATTATTCATGAGATCACAACAGGCAAGTTTCTCATATCAATTTTTATTATTATAAATACTATATTAGAACAGAAAGGATGGTGCTGCACATCCGCTTCCTTCTGCTGCTATTTGGCATCTTCTTTCTTGGCTCCTGCTTCTATTTTCAGGGGCTCTGGAGCTGGACGATAGGCAGGAAATGTCTCCCATGGGCTATTCAGATCGAACTTGCGGAATTCCTGAGCTAGCTCCACAGGCTCTGCCACCACCCGTTTGACTTCATCATCATACCGCACCTGGAACAGCACAAAGGACACAGGCCGGTCACTTCCACCCTGCTCCTGAGGCATGTCTGCCGGGCACAATGACCCAGAAATGACCCAGACCACCCTCTGTGCAGACACTACTTCCTACCCATGGAAAAACCACCGGCCTCTGCCACAGCTTCAGCTCTTCTCATTACTAAACAAGAGCCCTCCAGATCTCTGGAGCATCCAAGAAAACCCTCCTCTGCTTTGCTACCACGTCCCTCAGTTGTCATGACTAAGTAACCAGAATTAGGAGCACCCACCCTAACAGTCCACATGAAGCTCACACGCAATTAACACATTTAATTTGTCATTTGACAAAGGAATTTCTCCTGAGTCAGTGAAATAAGATGGCCCATCCTGGGCTGCACGGCTGCGGACTACACTCATGAATCTTTGTGTTCAGTTGTTCTAATTTTTAGCATAACACTCAGAACAAAGGGAGAAAAAGAAGACACCAGGATAGAATGCAGGTGAGTACCAGACACTTCTGACTGGCTTGCTTTATCCTCACTGTGCCAGTCCAGATCTCTAAACTCTAGCTCAGGAGATGCTGCCTTATCCTTCCTGCAGGATTTTGTTATTTCTACATTTCTTAAAAAAGTCTCCTCTTTGCAGAACTTCACTGTTTTCTTCTGAGATTCCACTCAAGTCTAAAAATTGCACCAAATACACCTGCTTCTGCAGGACAGTCATTTGAAACTAGACATACCAAACACTCTCATTTCACCTGTGGCTGGTATACAGAGGTAAACGATAAACAGCAAGAGTCAGTTTAATCAGGGTTTTATAATCTGGGCTTACAAAAACTCAACAAAGTGAAGTTCCAACTGAATCAAGAACGGTTCAGTCCTTTATCCTTCTAGACNTTAATCAGGGTTTTATAATCTGGGGTGAAGTTCCAACTGAATCAAAACGGTTCAGTCCTTTATCCTTCAAGAAATCTCAGTTTAGCAGTGGAAACTTTAATCTTCCAGAAAATGTGCTGAAGGCAGAAGCACTTTCTCTGCCTGACAAGTATCTTCGGTATACAGCACGTAACATTTGCTCAATTTCTCCAGCCTTAGGCTGCCTTATTAGGGATGATATTTTGTGTGATAATTCAAATTTCCATGCAGATTTATACAAGTCCTCTGGAATACAGACAAGTGATTGTAAAGCAGTCACATCTTTGTACTGGAACTCAGAAAAGAGCATTGGAGAGACTTGGTAACTTTAGACATGACTGTGTCTCCTACCTCCACATAACCTGAGAGTGGGAAGTCCTTCCGGAATGGATGACCCTCAAACCCATAATCTGTGAGGATTCGCCTTAGATCAGGATGGTTGGCAAAGAAGACACCATACATATCCCAAACCTAAATGAAAGGGAGGCAATTAGTTGAATTGTATTTGAGAAAAAACCAAAACCAAAAACCAGCATGTGTTATGTCCATAAAATTTCAGTTACATGCCTGGCTTTGCACAGTGCCAGCAAAACTGATGCAGGAGTTCATTCAAAAGCAAATCAAACACCATTTTATCTCCTAGTCTGAAAAGGCAGCCAAGGAAACACTTCTCTCTTTCTTCCTGAGGATGCTGGGGAATCAATTTATTTGGGAAAATACAGCCTCTTTCCATAAAGACTTCCCAAGCACAGCAGCACTCACCTCTCTCTCATACCAGTTTGCTGCCTTGTGCACAGGCACTGCTGAGTCGACAGGTGTCAGCTCATCGGTGTACGTCTTCACACGGATCCGGCTGTTGAACCGCAGGGACAAGAGGTTGTACACAATCTGAAGCAGAGGAACAGGCAGCATTTATGGATCTCTTTGCAGTACACCACTGCCTAAGCAAAGCCACACAAGGACTATTTCAAATATTCTTTATGAGCAAGATTGATCAGCACTTCAGAGCTGGCCACTAAAAGACACTCCTGCGACTGAGGATCCAACAGCTTATCACTTTGGTCCTTAGAACTGTGACAAAGGTTATAAGAGACTTACACATCATGACTGATGACAAAGAAGTAATGAGAGATACTAAATCTTAAAAGAGGGACTACTGGAGGGATGGAAACACTTGGCAATGGTCTGTGTCAATGAAAATGGCCATCAATCACTCTTGCAATAACTACCAGTGGGGGAAAGCTAAGAAAAAATACACTTAATTTTCAGCAAGCGAGTTGGATACCGGGGAACATTCCCAACTTCTATGGTGATGAAGTCTAGTACAAAGGCTGCCTATGAGGATTATTACAATCTCTGGAGAGGAAATACATTCTACAAGCAAACTGAAAAAAAGATCCCAAAAATTTTTAAGAAATTCTAAAGCCTTGTTTGATACTGCCTTGGTGACTGGAAAAGATGAACAAATTAGAGTCTATATTTCTATTATTTCTATGACTCTACTACCTTGACTCTTGAAAGGAAAATACTGAATTAAAAAAAATTCCACTTCCTCAGCAACTGAAGGCCTATGACTTAAAGAATTCTATCTACAACACTCAAAACTTTTTTTTACTGTCAGAAACCAAGGAAAGTGAACAGACCTGCAAGAGCACCCACAGCCATCAGCACTTGTGAAGCTCTCCAAGCCCTCTGAGCAGTTCCTACCTCAAAGCGGTACTGCCGAGATGGGACATCAACAGCAGTCAGGTCAGCCAAGGATTTGAACTGGGCATTGGTGTGATCACGAAGGAAGGTCAGGACAGGAATGATCCCATCTGGATGGATCAGAAGTTCCAGCTCATTGAAACAGGTCACCTGATGAAAATGGAACAGTGGGAAGGGCATGAGTCCAAATACCAACGGGACCAAACATGATGCTGTTTTCAGCAGAACACTCAAAAAGACACAGCAGACATAAAAGGGCATCAAGGGGCTTAACAACAGCAATACTCTTCATAGAATTCTGACCATTTTTCTTCTCCAGAACAACTTCTCTGAACAGGTAACAAAAAAGTGGTGTGTTCACTGGATCCTGTCTTGCCACGAGAACAATTTCTTGAACAGCACCTACCTGTACTTGCTGGATATACTTGGGCAGAATCTCAGCCACATACTCCCCAAAAGCACATAGCTGCTTCTGTTCTACTTCATTTTTTGGTCTGACAGTTGCTAAGGAGAAAAATAAAGTTTCCAAGATTATGACAGGGAATACAAAAAGCTATAGAAAGAAGAATAGTAACACCCTTTAACCAGTCTAGCGGTCAGAGATTATGTCATAGCAACATACTTGTGTTACACAGAAGATAGAACTCAACACTTTGATAATGAAGCAAATTTGTGTCAGTGCTAAAATTTCGTGGACTTTAAAGAGCAGCACAAATTGTCCAACAAGGCGGAGAAGTAAATAGCCAGACAAAAAAGAGGGCAGCAGAGATAAAAGAACCATCTGAACTTAAGAACTGCTGGGTCTAGAAAGGGCCTTGTTTTCTGGGTTTGCTGGATGTGCCAACATCTAAGCAAACCCCTCATAATCAAAACACTCTAGGAACTCAGGTTGTTAGAGCGAGTTTTTTCACTGTTATGGCTAAAAGCTTTTAAAAGTCAAGGCGATGAGGGGTTATGAAGCTGCTGCCCAGAGACAGCTTTGCACAGAAAAATCAGGCTTGGCCCTGCATCTGAGTAAGGATGCAGACAGGAACCCAGAGCAAGCACGAGAACCCACAGCAAGCACGGGTACCCAGCCGCTTGTCTGCGCCATTGGGGTTTTCGGGTGACCGGACCAGCCCTTTTCCCGACACGCTCACGGAAGCGGTTCCACCGCCCAGGAACGGCCGTGGGCGGTTCGGTGCCCTCCCGCCGGCTGGCAGCGGCACAACCGCACGCCTCGGGCCCCCTCCGCCCCCCAACCGGCCCCGCACTTACGGCGAGTGTCCGCGGCGGAGCTCCCCGCCAGCCGGGCCCGTGCCGCCGCCGGTGCCGCACCAGCTGTGGAGAGAAACGGACACGTCTCACCGACCACCGCAAACCGCCCGGCCTGGCCCGGCCCGGCACAGTCCCGGCACAGCCCCGGCACAACCCCTGGGCCTCACCTCGCAGCGCGGCCCGCGCCAGGCCCCGCGCCGCCGCCGCCGCCCACATCCCGCCGGGACACGGACGGGCAAGGGCACGGGGCGGAAGCGGAAGGCGCCGCCGCCGCGCTACCCCCGGGGGCGGAAGCGCGCGAAGAGCTTCCCGGGTACGGCTGCGGGTCGGTGGGCGGAATCGGCGAGTGCCCGGCGGCGCCTGGCGCAGGGTGAGGGCCGGGAGCAGCCGCTGGGGCAGCCTGGGGCGGCGGCATGAAGGGAGGAGCCGCAGGTGGGTGCCGAGCGGCGCGGCCGGGGACGGAGCAGCGAGCGCCGGGAGGTGCGGGCGCGGAGGGCGGCGGAGCCCGGCAGCCCCCGGGCTGAGCCAGCGCTGAGCCTGCACGGCGTCAGCGCGGCCCCGGTGGGAATTGCGTTTCTCCGAGGATCGGCCGCCCTTCCTGCCTTCTCCCCGCCTCGGACCGCGGGGTCGCTGTCAGTTGTGCTAGGGGTTCCCCGATCCCGGGCGCCGCCGTGGCATCCGCGACCCTGTCAGGAGCAAGGAAAGAAGGAGGCTGGAGCACAGGTTCTATGAGAAGCGGCCGAGGGAGCTGTGTTAGTTCAGCCTGGAGAAAAGAAGGCTCAAAGATGATCTTATCACCCTCTCCAACTGCCTGAGTGGAAGGTGTAGCCAGGTGGGGATTGGCCTCTTCTCCCAGGCAACCAGCGACAGGGCGAGAGAACACAGGCTTAAGCTGCAGCAGGCAAGGTTTAGGCTGGACATAAGGAAGAATTGCTTCACAGGAAAGATGATTAGAGACTGAAATAGACTGTTCAGNCCGACCACCGCAAACCGCCCGGCCTGGCCCGGCCCGGCACAGTCCCGGCACAGCCCCGGCACAACCCCCGGGCCTCACCTCGCAGCGCGGCCCGCGCCAGGCCCCGCGCCACCGCCGCCGCCCACATCCCGCCGGGACACGGACGGGCAAGGGCACNGCCCCCGGGCTGAGCCAGCGCTGAGCCTGCACGGCGTCAGCGCGGCCCCGGTGGGAATTGCGTTTCTCCGAGGATCGGCCGCCCTTCCTGCCTTCTCCCCGCCTCGGACCGCGGGGTCGCTGTCAGTTGTGCTAGGGGTTCCCCGATCCCGGGCGCCGCCGTGGCATCCGCGACCCTGTCAGGAGCAAGGAAAGAAGGAGGCTGGAGCACAGGTTCTATGAGAAGCGGCCGAGGGAGCTGTGTTAGTTCAGCCTGGAGAAAAGAAGGCTCAAAGATGATCTTATCACCCTCTCCAACTGCCTGAGTGGAAGGTGTAGCCAGGTGGGGATTGGCCTCTTCTCCCAGGCAACCAGCGACAGGGCGAGAGAACACAGGCTTAAGCTGCAGCAGGCAAGGTTTAGGCTGGACATAAGGAAGAATTGCTTCACAGGAAAGATGATTAGAGACTGAAATAGACTGTTCAGGGAGGTGGTGCTCTTGCTGTCCCTGGAGGTGTTTCAGGAAAGACTGGATGTGGCACCAGTGTCATGGTCTAGTTGACATGGTGGTGTTCGGCCACAGGTTGGCCTCGATGGTCTCAGGATTTTTCCAACTTAAGTGATTCTGCGATTCTATGAAGGAGGTGTACTAGGTGTGGGTTAAACCACTGTCACTGATAGTCTGGCCTATAGAATGCATGGAGCATACAATTTGGCTTTATGGGATAGTTGACTATCCTGCATGTATCTTTCTTTATAGCAGAGACACCATGGGTGCAAAGGGGAGCTTTGTCTGGGTGTCTGCAGGGAAGATGTGAGATTTGCATGGTCTTTAGTTGCTTCTTGGTATTTCTTTTATGATTTGGCATCAGTCCTCTGGGAGTTGTGCAGGGCAGTGTGGGCATGGTTCTGCTGTGCCAAGGGGGCAGAGTAGTTCATCTGTTCATGTCCTGGTGCTCTGTGTGGTCTTTTCTGCATTTTGGGCTGAAGCACCTAAGCACCTTGACTGTAAGGATCAAGAGCTTTAACCGAAGTGGAAGCCAATTTACAGGATAGGTTCATACTTTGTAAAGCTGGAAAAATAGTACTGACATGTTCTATGCTGACTGCAATTCCTCAGTCTCTTACAGACTAATGGATAGGTACTTTTCACACAGACCAGAACTACTGTAAAATGAAAATAAGAGAGTATAATTAAGGCAGGCTATCACCAGAGATTAGATAGACTTGTCTAGCCAATTAGGGATATAGACACAATTTCCCATGGACAGAATTTGAGCAAAGAACTTAGGAGCCCTCCTGATCAAGCAGAGTAATTGTAAGAAAATGTGTTTGACAAGATAAACCATGGAATTAATTTGTTGAAGAAAAAAAAAATCACATCTTTGTGAAACGTTGTACTTGAAATAATGTTTATTATTGATGGAGGAAATTTCTAATACCAGACATCATGGATGGTAGTTCAGTTATAAAAATGAGTCTAAAGTGAGTGCAGGTAGGTAACTATTCCTAATGATGTCAAGAGCCATGGTAAAAAAGAGCTCCTTGCTTTCATAGTCCTTTTGTATTTCAGAAGCTTTTCTGACCCACAAACTACCTGGAGCTCTGCAAACATCTGTGGTACCTACTAAGAGGTGTTTTGTTTTAAATTTTGTTCCCCTTTCTACTTGGGAAGCAGTGACTAACAACATCTAACATGTTTTGCATGCTGAAGTTGACTGGCACATTAGAAGAGCATAACCATCAGTTATCTCATTTGGTTAGCTTGAGGGACTGGTGCTTATGTCTGGCAGATATATATCTCATGCATCTTTTTGGTGAGAACAATTTCACCTTGATACAGAATCATTATTGGGTATATCCTGATGATATGAACTGCTTCCTGTGCTCTTGGCTTTGCAAGTTTCCTAGGGCAGTTGGTGGACTTTCCACTTGAATATCTTGCTGCATTTCTTTGTGTCAGTGAAATGAGTGGTGAAAAGATATGCAAGTCTCCCATCCCTGCTGGGGTGTGATGTTCACTGTACTGGAAGTGAAATTATATTATAATTTTAATTATGCCAATTTCTCATTTGTGGTTTGAGATTCTGAAGCTTAAGCACAAGTTTCTGGCTGTGCTATTTGTGTTCAGTCTAAAATATGCTGGACTCTTACCAATATGTTTGATTTTTCCCTGTACCCTGAAGTACTGCATAATCCTGTTAGTGGTGAGAGAAAGCCATATAATTATTGTGATTTTACAGATTGCTGGAGGTCTGATTTGTGCAGCACCATGGACTCGTCAGAAGAGACCGGAGGCTCCTCTGCAGAAGAAAACTACTTTGTGAACTACACCTTCACCGACCGCTCCCACTCAGGCCGTGTGGCCCAGGGTATTATGAAATTATGCTTGGAGGATGAGCTCTTTGCTGACGTTACAATATCAGTGGAAGGCAAAGAATTCCAGCTGCACCGTTTGGTCCTCTCAGCTCAGAGCTGCTTTTTTCGTTCTATGTTCACTTCCAACCTAAAGGAGGCCCACAACCGGGTGATCGAGCTGCAGGATGTTAGCGAGAGCGTCTTTCAGCTCCTTGTGGACTATATTTACCATGGAACTGTAAAGCTGAGGGCAGAGGAGTTGCAGGAAACCTATGAAGTGGCAGACATGTACCAGCTGACTGCCCTTTTTGAAGAGTGCTCCCGTTTTCTGGCCCGTACGGTGCAGGTTAGAAACTGTCTGCAGGTCATGTGGTTGGCAGATCAACACAGTGACATGGAGCTCTACACAGCTGCCAAACACTGTGCAAAGTCACATTTGTCTCAGCTGCAGGAGACAGAAGAGTTCCTACACCTGCCTCTCCGCCTGCTGACAGACATCCTTACAGGTAAGGAATTCTTGAAACTACCTAGGATGTGGATGTAGAAAGAGACTTTCAGAGTCTGGTCAAGTAAATAAAATAAAATAGATGGAAAGATACAAACTTTCATAATCACTGTCTATTCAGAGACTCAGCTAAGCAAGGCGGAGCAAAACATTCTGGATACCTTTATCAGAAAAAGCCCCAAACTATTAATTGTTACAGGACATGAAACATCTAAGCTATAGAAAAGGGATGCTGGAAATGCACAGCAGTTCCTGAGTCAACAGGTTAGAAGTGTTACATGTTTTTTAAACACAACTTCCAACAATTTGTTGTAATTTTGTTTGCATTAAAAGCAAAACAAAGAAGCCTTACCAGAAATACACATCTGATTAAAGTCTTTTATCCCTTTAGCTCATAATAATTTAACATAGTAATGCAATAACTCAACATCTGTAAGAAGGCTTGAGCACATATTTTTAGACTATTTTAGTGTTATTTACAATTGTATATAATTGTTAGGATTACTTAGGCACTCAAGTGACTGAAATAGAGGCATTGTAACACCTTGTGTAATACAGTAATTGCCCTTCTTGTAAAGGTAATAGCCTTCCACAGTAATGGATGCCATGACTCAAGAGTTGTGAAGGACATGTCAACATATAAACAACTTAGTCCAGCTTCCACCAATCCTTAAAGATCTGCTGCCCTAGTAGGTACAGTCAGTACTTGTTACCTCTCCAGGATGCTGCAGTCACAAGTCCATTCTTCTGCAGTTATGTATCTTTGCTAGAGAAAGCAATGTAGATGCAGCTCATATAGCCAAATGTGCCTCTTTCTTGCTTTTAATTACTCTTTGTGACTGAGTAAGTAACTAGACTTTGTGTGTCATGTGTTTTATATGCAGTTGCAAAAATAAACCTGTCATTACTGGCTTCTTTGGAGCACTGGGAAATCCATCCGTAAGACCTAAACTAGCCTTTAGAGTTGATGCCATGCATATGAGAGTCTTTACAGATATTGCATTAAATTATCTCTATTGCATCTAAAGACATTTACAGTCAAGAACCCATTGAATATATGTACTGATAGCTCAAAAACTGTGATAGAGTAATTTTGATAACCATCTAGCTAAAGCTTTTAAGTAAGTTGCAAGTTAATTTAAAAAAAACCTCTAAAATCATGAAATAAAACTCTAGAGGTAAATCACCTTTAATTTTCTAGGGATTCCACATAAAAAAGTTTTAGGACTATGGGCTTTAGCACTTTTGAGCCTAAATTAAAGCAATTGCTCAGAATAACTTTTTCCATGCATCATCTATTTTCTTATGTAGAATCATATTACTCAGCATTTATGCCACAACTTAGCTCATAAAATGGATTAAAATCTGAAATACTTCCCAACTGCGTGTAGGAAACATACTTCTATTTTGCCTTTCCTGCATCTTCATTTAGTTAATGGAGAATTAAATAGAGGAAACTTTTAGCAGCAAGGATTAAAATTAATTTCATGAAATAGTCATTTATTAAGTTTACCTTCTGTTGCACTCTAGGACCAATTTTAAAAACAATTTTTTTCCATTTAAGCACTACATGTGATGGTTAGCTTATGGGAATCCTTTTAAACAGAGTTGAAATACCTGCTTTTGTGCCACAGGTTTTCTGCTCCCTTCCACTATAGAGAAAAGCATTGGAATTTGTCTTGTGCCTTCAGCATCATTGAATTCAGAGTTTCTCATGAGAACAGACTACAAAATCAGAGTCTTCATAGGGAAACTTCTCAGTGAACAAAGGCGTAATAGCTGGCTTTCAGACTGGAAGGAAATACCTAAAATCTTTTAGGTAACATACTGATGATGATGCAAGACTTTGTGGCTTAACCAAAACTTCCAGTTATGTCTGGAAAGAGATTTAAATCTGATGCAGTCAGTGGAGTGTTTCCTACTGTCACACAGCTAAGAAAAGCTCTAGTAGCTCATTGGGGATTTCCAAATGTTAAGAGGATAGCAGCAACACCGTATGTTCAGTCATGAGGGTCAGCTGCCTGACAGTGCTCAGACATGTTTTGTAGATGACTTTTGCTAGATAGGTTTCTAGAATCAGCCAGGAAGAAAGGCGGGTGCTGAGATTCTCAATAACAGAATCTTTTTGCCTAAGTGATTAAATAACAAACTGTTTGTCATTGTCATTTGTCATTGCAAAGTTCTCTTTCCTGTGCTCTTTCTCTTGTACATAGATTCCTGAATAGATTGCTGAAACTCATCCGAAGTGCTTAAGATCTGACAGCTCTGTGTTCTTGTAGTTACCCAAATTAATTTCACGTACTTGGCTAGCTGGTAGTGCTGATGATACCTGACAAAATCTATAAACACCTGTGTCTATTTTTCCTCTCTAGAAAGTGGGGTTTGTGGTGGCAGTGGGGGGAGGCAGCCACGGGAAAAGGGTGTTCCTGAGTGCATACACCTTTGTCTAGATATCATAAATGCTTTTCTGTCCCCGAACCGCAGATGGCGTTCCATGTTCTCAGAATCCAACAGTTGCCATAGAAACCTGGATCAACTTCAACAAGGAGGAGCGAGCAGGCTTTTCAGAGACTCTGAGATCAAGTCTGAAGGTATAAAAAGACTTTATGTTCTGAGACTGATGTAGCACTTGCTGGTTTCACACTTCTCAGGGCTGGGTATTCTGCTCACAGGTGTGACTTGAAAGTCACAAAACACAAATGTCATTGAAATTCTTGGTGCTTGTGAGAGGATATTTTCAGTGTCATAAATAGCAACCCCACTGACAGCTTTTTTTCATTTAACCTGAGTCTGCTTTCACTGGTGATTAGAGCAGTGTCACAAATAACTTATTTCACCTCAGTTACCAAATAAACTGTTCGAAAATCTATGTTTGGCATTCCCCTTGTAACAACTGTACTCCATCAGTGATGTAACTGGCCCTTACCTAAACCACGAACACTTGTGTTCCAGTGACATCTGTGTCTATTTTACGGTGTCAGATATGAGTGGTATCTTGAAAAGGCCTTGAGGCTCTGAATCCTGAATGTTCTACGGGTAGCAGGATTTAGGAAGGAGGTTATACACCTCAGGCCCACAGGTGGGTCCTAAACTGAAAAATTCAGTCTTGAGCACCACTGATGTTTGTGTGAACAGATCTAATTCTGCTGACAAACTTCTGCTTTCGCTCAGGTGATTGGAGAAAATGTTCACATCTACCTGATTGGAAAGGAGTCATCACGTACACACTCCCTCGCTGTCTCTCTGCACTGTGCTGACGACGACTCCATTAGTGTGAGTGGCCAGAACAGCCTGTGTCACCAGATCACTGCGGCCTGCAAGCACGGTAGCGACCTGTACGTCGTGGGTGGCTCCATTCCACGACGCATGTGGAAATGCAACAATGCGACTATAGATTGGGAATGGTGTGCTCCTCTGCCCCGTGACCGGCTCCAGCACACCCTCGTCTCCGTGCCAAGCAAGGATGCAATATATTCACTGGGGGGGAAAACTCTACAGGACACTCTCTCTAACGCTGTCATATATTACAGAGTACGAGACAACGTCTGGACAGAGACTAGCCAGCTGGAAGTGGCGGTCTCTGGAGCTGCAGGGGTGAACCTGAATGGTGTCATTTACCTGCTGGGTGGGGAGGAAAACGACTTAGACTTCTTCACCAAGCCCTCTCGGCTCATTCAGTGCTACGATACCAACACAGAGAAATGCCACGTGAAGCCGTACGTCCTGCCTTTCGCAGGGCGCATGCACGCTGCTGTGCACAAGGATGTGGTGTTCATTGTGGCCGAGGGCGATTCACTGCTCTGCTACAATCCCCTGCTGGATAGCTTCACCCGGCTATGCCTCCCAGATGCCTGGAGCTCGGTACCATCCCTCTGGAAAATTGCCAGCTGCAATGGCAGCATCTATGTCTTTCGCGACCGCTATAAAAAGGGCGATGCAAATACTTTTAAACTTAACCCAGCCACCTCTGTTGTAACAGTCACAAGTGGCATCAAAGTGCTGCTCACTAACCTGCAGTTTGTCCTGGCCTAAACAGGCCCAGTGATAAAAGATAGCAAGAGTGTCTTGCTGTGCAGCTCGAAGATACCTACGACCCTCAGCACCAGTCCCAATTACTGTAGGCTCACAACATCCAGTAAAGACCCCATCCTCTGTACCTGTGCAGAGGAAGTACAGGCTTTTTGACTGTGGGCCTATTCTTTTACATAGCACTATTGAAACCATATTGAACTGTTGTATCTTAGATTTCAGATGGACTAAATACTATTACTTTGATTCCTTGATGATAAGCTGTTTGTGTTTGACACCCAAATGGCAGCAAATGGCTATTTTAGGCTGAAACCAATCCACCACTAAAAAGTCCTGTGGCATACGGAGAACTTTCTCTTTGACCCAGACTGCTAGTTTTACCTGCCTAGGAGACTGTGTGTTGCTGCTGTGTCAGTCACAGAGTTAGACGTGCACTGTGTCCCCCAGGGATGCCCCCATTTAAACATTCCTCTGTTCTGTTGCAGAAGGAGGGCCTGGCAGGCAGACTCCAGAACTGACCCCAGGACCCTGAGGTTACGTTCAGCACTTCTCCTAGAGGAGTGGTAACCAACTGAGTACTCGCTTACTGCTCTGTCATCACCTAGTATAAAGAGGGAGATCATTTTTAGAGCACTGGCTTCCTTTACTGTACAGGAAACCTCACCTGTAATTATAACATAGTGTTGGTGAAAAGACAGAAATAAGACCACTTCCTCCTCTATCCCCCTCTTGTTGGCACTGTAACCCTTTGGGTAAGAATCTGAATAAAGTCTCTACTGAGACAAAGTATTTTGTTTTCTTCTCTTTGCTTCAAATACAAATATTTTTGAACTTCCTGTAGATTGCAGTTCTGCTGAGCATTGATGTGTGGAAAAGAATTACAGGGCTCCTAGAGACCTAGGATATTAACCAGAAGGAAAGAAAGCTTTCATGAAACAGCCCTATTTCCCCTTTACTGTAAAATGTTCTTTATTGATGGTCAAGAATGAGAACGCGTAAGCTTTTTTTAGATCATAAAAACGTTTTTTATAGCAGCTGAGATAAAGATTTTGATAGTTCTTACTAAGTTATGCAGTTGTCCCAGTGATCATGTTCCTGTGAAATTTCTCCAGGACCTGGACTTGCTTGTGTCTAATGAGGATGTGGGGACGAATCTTGGCAATGGCCTCTATTGCTTCCTGAGGGCTCCAGTGATGCAGCTGTAAAGGCAGAAACCTAGCAAGTGAAAATCCATTCCATCTTTGCACCAGTTAATGGAACCCTCCTGAAGGATACAGGCAATATTAGAGCTGTTAGAAAGCTTGCTGCTGCTTTGCCCCTTAGTTTTATTTGATGTTCTTCTCAGAGAGGCCTGCAAGTCACACATTCATGAAATGAGTCCCTCAGTTAAAGAGGGACTGCTGCCAGGCTGCTGTCTGAGCCCTTCACTTTCCATCTCACTCACTCTTCCTTCACGTTGTGAATAGTTTCCTGTCCTAGCCCCACTAGATCAGAGCAAAAGTGCAACTTACTTTTTAAAATTTTTTAAAAAAATTCTTCTGATACTCCCATCACATTTCAGCACTCAGTGAGAAAATTTTTCAACACTAATGGAAAATTTGTCAGGGAACACTTAATAACACCAAGGGAAGAATCCACAAGTAGGATTTTGTTTTTAGAGCTGGCTTCCCCAGTTGGGTTGGTATAAGAACTCAGAGAACAAGTCAGTTCTCTTGATCCTAAATTGTACTTATGGAAAAGCGTAGGAAGGCTCATCACTCCAGTGAACCAAGGAGAAAACACAAACAACAAAAATAGATGTTTATCTGCTCAGTGAACCTAAGCTCATGAGTGACTTGTTATTCCCACCTCAACTTGTCACTCCACAGAAAGAATTAAGAAAAGTAGAATAATTCAAAATTTGCATTTGCATTCAAAACAACAAGGTAAGTCTGAGGCCTCTCTTTAAATGGGTGTCTAAGCTCTGTAAAATCACAGAGTATTGACCTGTACATGCTCAGGTTTCCTGAGCAAGAGTAAACTATATAGGCTGTCTGCATTTTATTTCCATTTTTTAATGAAAATTAACCCCATTTAGCAGAGACTCCTGACCTGAATTAAATATGCTGCCACCATGGTGGCACTGCGGGAGCGTCCTGCCTTGCAGTGCACATAGACGCTGTTACCGAGGGCTCGGTGTCTCAGGATGAACTCCACGCCCTTGTGCAGGTTTTCCAAGGTGGGGACTCCAGTTAGATCCACAGTGCTGAGACGCAGTTGCTCCACTCCCATTGCTTCCCATTCCTGTAAGAAGCACAGCAGATTTGGTCAGTGACCTTTTGGGTTAGTTTTTTTACTGAAAGAAACTCAGAACCTGTTGAGACAGTTGAGAAATTCAGAGAGGCTGTAAACAGACTTTGAATGTCAATCCTTCAAATCAAATGTATGAAAACTTCAGTGCTGGTCATCAGAAGGCAGTAGTTAAAGGGGACTGAAAAAACGTGTTTCAGCTAAAGGAAAAGAGGGAGGTTGGGATCTCTTCCCAACCTAAAGGCATTCCTGTATAGTGATGTACGTGAGTTCAAAGCTCCCTGCCTTTCCCTGCCACTGCAGCTGCAGCTCACTCGCATGCTCAAGTTTTACTGGTTTGTCGCACAGTTTTTAAAGTCGGCTTAGGTACGAGTAGTCTCGTCTTCGCTGCCACAGGGCTTGACGGTGGCTGCCGGGATGACGGCAGGAGGCGGCTAAAGCCTCAACTGTGCCGGGACAGCGACGAGAGGGGGGGCGGAGGGGCACCAGCAATCCCGGAGCTCACCTGGGGGGAAAAACAGAGGAACCGGGTCTCGTAGTCCTCCGTGAGGGTGACCACGCCGCGCACGTTCTCCTCTGCCACGAGCTGCGGGCACAGGCACCGTCAGGGAGCTCCGTTCCGCCCGGCCCGGCCCGACCCGGCCCGGCCCGCAGCGCCCGCCTTACCCTGCGGATGCGCCCCCGCAGCGGCAGCGCCCCGAGCAGCACGACCTG
>VZTB01016720.1:793040-884923 GCA_013397245.1 Thryothorus ludovicianus | reverse complement strand
GGCTGGGCGCCCCCGGCACTCGGAGGAACGTGGGGTGCGGTGGCTGTTGTCGGTACGGTGAGCGTCTGTCCGCTGGAGCAGTGAAATGTGCGCTGGTGCACCAGGGGGTGGAGGCGAGTCAGGCATACGAGAAGCACGAGCAGGGAAATTGGAGTTCAGCACAGTGTGAGGATTTGCAGTCCTCAAGTATGAGAAGGCGTGACAGACACTGCTGGAATGAAGTAGGAAGGGGAATATAAAAGCCAGCAGAGACGGAGCGTAAAACGGGTGATAAGTACACGAAGCAGTAAAGGTTGATAACAGCATGCTTTTTTAATAGGACTGTTACGAGAAGGAAGTTGAGAAGCAACCGTAGAATACACTCCCTTAAATTCCTGAGGAACTGTGGCCCAGACATTTTCACCTTTAAGGCACAGGCATTCTCTTCTGCTAGAAGTTGTCGGGGAGCATTTTTCAAGCATTGCAGCTTTCTTGTATGTCCTGCTTGAGTGTGATCGTTGGGTGTGTTTCACCAGTTCGCTGGATTTAGAAAAGTACTTGGTGGGGATTCATATCACAAAGCACGCTTGACTTCTGGCTAACAAGTGCTTGTGTTTTCTGACTATCTTATATTTGTGGTTTTATTTTCTGTGTATGTCTGTCCTTGCAGTCTTACTCTTTGTACCAGTGATCACAAAAATTGCTGAACTCTCTTCTAGTGTCTTTTGTTGTCTCCTCTATTGTTTTTCTCTACGTTAGTTCATCAGATCAGATTTTACTGCACTGACTTGGCATTGCACAGCCATAATAAACCCTTCACATTTTTATTCTTTTTTCCATTCCTCTGGACAATGTTCTTGGGATCTCTGCATAATATGAGATACTATATCTTCCTAGAATGGTGTCTGGACATAAGTCTTGAAGAAACAACATTGTTGGAAATACTTCTGCTGTGGTAGATGTTTAAAATTAATCCATATGTCTTTAGACTAAGCTAGGAAATGTTAGGGTGGCTACAGCTTGCATCTAGTAGCTTAATATGTTCAGTTACATTCCTGCTGATGAAGAGCCACCAGGACAGGAGCAAAAATCTTATATCTGCTCAGAGACATGCATGCAAATGCATATACTATTAAAATTCCTAAAGAGGAATTTTTTAATATGGTGATTTTTTTCTTTAGGTGCTTACCGTTCTCTTTCATCCTCTGCTCACATTCAAAATTATTGCTGATACTTATTTTGGGAAGGTGCATGCTGTTCTGAGGAGTGTATTTGCTCTTTCTGAATGATCATTCTTCCATGGGTGTGTTTTTTCTGGTTTTCCTTTCCCTGTCTAAGTTTCTGATGTTACATTGGGGAAGAATCAATGCTGGATCCTAACTGCTGGGTTACATATTTCCCATTTTGTAGCTATTTTTTTTTTTATAGGTAACAAAATAAGTGATGCAGGCCTGGGACATTCTGTTTGCAGGCAAAAGAAAGCAGGAATACAGCATCTGTAGAAAAGCAGACAATTGAAAAATGACTGTTCTAAAGTCAAGAACACTAAAACATGAAGATTTGTGTTAGGTAGTTTTGTTTTGAAAGTAAATGACCTCCAAAGTGAAAAGAACATGCCCATCTTTTACTATGGGAGATAGTGTAAAGAAATCCATGGTACTACTACTGTGTACTTCTTACAGTATCCATGTTTCTGCTAGGCCTCCAAAACTTAATGCATTTGTAAGATTATCTTTGCAGGGTGGGTGGAAGGGTCTTTCAGTTCTTCTTCTGCAAGTAGGGGTTCTGAAAATATGCTCCCTAGCACTACTTCTCTAAAGGGGAAAGCAGGAAATGTGGCAGGATCATCCATATACAATAGTTGGTTATCTCATTAATAAGTCCTTGCCAAGTAACCTGTGCATCAGTTGAAGAATCATTGGTTGAAACAAAATAGGATGCTTTGAAATGAGGGAAATATTTATAATGTTGTGTAAATTTTCTTCTTAAATCACTAAGAGTATCCTGAATTGGTTGAATTTCATAAAAAGTAGATGCTTATGTGATTCTTAAATGTTTAGATTCACTTTAAGTAAGATTCTACTTGAAATCCAGTATCTAATTGAACTTATTGGGAAACTTTGTTGTGAACAGATTACTCCTTAGCTATTTCTTGCCTATTTTTCTGAAATGTGGCTATTGATTATCAGTTACTGAGTCATCTGCCACAAATCTCTTCAGAATGCCCACTCTGATTTTGCCTTTAGTGCCTATTCTAGAGTAGGTGGAAAGTGAGACAAATTCTCATAGTTTTTGAGATTTCCTGGTTATTAGTCTTTAGCACTGAGATCTAAGAACCCACTGTCTTGGCTGTTGAACTGGAGACTGTTCTTGAGCAAATATGTCCAATTTTCCAAATCATAATGTAAGTTTGGTTACTGAGGCAGCTGCAGTAGTCAAATGGACTCAAATCTGTAATTCTGCTTTCTTATTTTTCAGTCCTACCATGAATGTCTGAAATGTTTTATTTCAATCTGGGCATGTTTAGTATTGCTCATCCTTCAAGACTATGTGCAGAGTTATTCACTGCCTTGGTAACTGCCTTCAGGCAAGAAGCTATGATTTTTATCCATTGATCAGGTATTTGGCAGGAGAAAAAAAATTGTATAGAAAAAAAGAAGACTAAAATATTTCAGTATTTGTTAGAATGGGAATTGTAAATTGAGAAGAGTTATCTAGGGCCTCTAATGGGTATTTCTCAAATATCACAGCTCAGGATCTTGAGTGGTGATCCTGTTACAAGATTTCTTGAGGCAAGAGAGATTATCTTGATTGGAAAAAGTAACCAGTAGTTTTATGGCCCTTCTTCCAGTCATACTTGTTTTAAGACTAAATGCGAGAGTGCAAGATACCACATTTTCTGCTATTGTTGTCTACAGCCTATTTTAGAAAGATGCCAAGACACTTTGTGTTTGGGATATAAGAATGAAAAGAGAGTGCTTTAGCATTCACATTTCAAGAGATTTCCCAAATATCAGCTGAACATCATCTTGTTTGCACCTTATGTGAGACTTAAGCAAGAAGAACTGAAATATGTTGGGTCAAAGCTGCAGTGCCACTTAGTCTGCAAGTGCCTTGCAGTAGGGAGGAATAGCTCACGAGTCTGGACGGTGATGGACAGAGCAGGCTTCTTTGTGTGACAGCAATAGAGTGCAGCACAGTCATCACTCCAAGGAAAGGAAGTCATCTTTGACATCCTGAGTAGCTTCAAACTTGCAGCTGTCTTAGCTCTGTGCTAAAGAAAATGCATCATTGCTGGATGAATTCAGCATGAGCAATGAGCAACTAGATGGCTGAACAGAAATCTTAAGTAGTTTCCAACTCTTAGTGAAGAATTTCAGTTTAGATGATGCAGTTTGTGTCACAGGTATATATATGTGAGTGAAAGCTTTATGCCAGGAGAGGAATCATTGTCCACAAGCTGTCTTGTCTGTCCCATGGATGCATGTTACCCTTGGATCTTCTGTGTACTTGGTATAGCATAGTCTGTCTTTTTGTTTTGTTTTCAGAAAGGGTGTGCTGGCTTACTGGCTGCTCTGTTAGAGGCAGAGTATTAATGGCAAAGTGACAAACTGCAAGTTTTGATAATGAGCCTTTATCGATTTAGAGTAGATTTATAACTGATTTAATGGCTAGACTTGCAGTGGTAAAGTCCCAGGTAGATTTAAGATTATGTAAACTGGACTTAAAACCATATTGCTCTGGGATTTTTACATTGGTTTGACTAAATTGCTTGTAATGCAGTGTGGAATAACTAGCTTGAGTATTGCTGAAATCCATGCAAAGGAACAGGCAGTTTGAGTTCTTTGTCCTTTTCAGCAGCACACCTCAAGGAGATCTTGAATGAGCATGTGGATGAGAGGATGGGTGTTTGTTGAATATCTGGTGTCTTGCTGGGGTGGTATCTGGCAGGCTCTCCTTTGCAGAGCGTTTTTTAAAATGCATGCATTCTCTGTATTCTTTCAAAACTGAACATTCTCCCAGTTCATATAAGAACCCATGTGACTGTCTTACATAGTTTTTTCTTTAAATTAATTTGAGGTTTTTCAGGACCTTAGCTTCTTTTTTTCACCCCCGTCAAAAGTGTTGTTACTGGTTGCTTTCACTTCAGTTTGCAGGCTGTTTTGTACTGCACTTTTCACAAAAACAATGTAGTTGTTATCCACTAGATTTCAGTATTTCACATATCAAAGTAAAACTGTTGTCCTTCAAACATCTTATCACTTAAAATTCAGGCTTTCACTGAACCCATGCATATTCTCTGCTATTTTTGTCCCAAACTATGCAGTTCAAAAGATATTCCAATGCAGGCATGCAATCCACAAATTTTTTAGACTCTGTTGAAAAGGGAATATTCATGTCTGCTTTTTCCAAAATAGAGGAGTTTGTAATTCAAATCAAGCACTTAGCAGACAGTATCTGAGTCTACATACAAAAACAATAGCATCTTTCTTAATATATGTAGAGATTTGCAGGATAGACACCAGGAATCTTATTATCTCTACAAAATCTTATGAGATAGAGTTTCTTCAGAAGGCAATGAAATATTGATCTTTCAGGAAGAATGTACTTCGATCATCACATCTAGCTTTTGCATTTTGTGTAGGCACGATGCAGTGTAAAAGTCATTCTCTGATTTATAGTTTTGTATTCCAAAGCAGAGCACCATCTGAAAATATTTTTTGCCTACTTAGCTTTATTTAAAAGATTTCTGTTCTCTATTTAAAATTCTGAATTAAAAAATACTTGGATGAGAGGTCAACTTAGTGACAAGTTGTATTTCTTCTTGGTTTTTTGTTGGTTGTTTTTTCTTGCACATGATTGTTCGATGACTGTACAATGTGTAGCACAATTGAGCATGAGTTAAAACAGTAAAAAATTCCTTGCACAGTCCTAAGTGACAATGGAAGTGATACCTTTGAAAATATCAATATGCAAAACCTTTTTGGGGAAGAAAAAGGATTGTGTATTTACTTCTAAAGCAGTTTTGACTGCTCAGAAATCCATGATTATATGCATTGGAGACTTGGGAAAATTAAGAGAGAATATTCTGTTATTTAGGGACTAAAACCACCCATGTTACACTCTGGATTACTCATTCAGTGCCAGAATTTGATTGCTATCAGAGACTGGCTGTAGGTGGTACTGTCTATATTTCACAGTGTGGAAGCTGCTATGATGTTAATTGATGAAGAATTTGCTTTAGAATTTCTTTGGGTTTAAAATTGTTTTTTCATTTAATTCAAGACTAAGTTTAATGGACATCTCTTGGGGAGCAAGACTATGACACATATTCTTGATCCTTTTTTCCTAAGGAAAACAATTTAAGCTATGCTTAGGTGTAGAGCTAATTCTGCGTATGCTGTTGACTTCCTGAATTTGCAGGGAACCTAAACCATTGCCACAGTAATGAGAAATTTGAAAAAATATCAGGATTGTCAGTTTGAATGCCAGCACTTTTGTATCCACTTGCACATGACATTAACAAAACTACCTGACTAGTGTGCTTCTCTGAGTTCTGTATTGGCTGATTCATTCCTGAAATAGCTGGAAGTTGCAGCTTGCACTTATTTGTATGAAAGAACTTTTCTGGTAGCTCCTGTAAGGTAGTTTGGTATCACCACATAAATGTGAGAGAAAAAAAAGCAGCATGCAGTAATAAATCTCTCATGGAAAATGATTCTATTTTTATATAAATGAAACTGCTTTTGAGTTTGCAAACTGTTATGTGTACTAAAAAAAAAAAATAGACTATGCCACTTCTTTAATGCTTTTTTCTATGAAGACCTTTTGGTCTTTGGGATTTGGGTTTTCAATTGCACTTTGCTCTTTCCATGCCAGAATGTTGTAGAGATGGGGTGGGTGGAGAGAGAAGAGGATGCTGCATACAGGTGCATTTCTTCTGTTTTTAAGAATGCGTAGGAAAAGATTTAGTTAGTATTTAAAAACTGGCAAAAAGAACTGCAGGGAAAGCAGACAAGATATGTCGGGTCACCATAGTAATTAGTATCAACCAATGAGAAAGGTCATGCTTCCTGGTTTAGGACAATACTTGAAAAGGGAGAAGGATTTTAAAAGATTTCTGTAATTCAGTTTGGGCTGGGGAGGGGGAGAAGGTCAAACCGAGCACTTAATATGTGGATGTGTGTGTCCAAAAGCAACAAGAAAGACTTTACTAGTTCAGTTGTTATTGAAATGCTGGTGGATGTGGGGATTCCCTGGGAAGAAGATTTTTGTCTTGTTTCTGAGTTACTGCCCAGATTTTGTTGGTGAATGATGTTAGATGTTTGTGCATTATTGAGGTCGGTGCAAGCAAAGTGGATTTGGAACTCATTTCAAAACAGTAACTTCTTTAGGTTTGTACACTTTAATTCTTTTCTTTGCTTGCACAGTGTGACAGTGAATGAGGGTGTGCATGTAAAGGAACTTGTCTTAGCAATGGTGTCTTTCAGAGACCATGTATGGGTAAAGCAGTTCGGCTGGTTCAGCTCCTGCTCCTCCCTCTCAGGGAGCTGAGCAGAATCTCTTCTGCTGAAAGGGTTGTTCCACTTTCTGCTTTCTATATTTGTCCAGCAGAGCACACTAGCTCACCGGGCAGTGTGGCTGGCCTGGTGGGCATTTGCTGAGCAGAATTGAGAGCCAGGGCTTACGGTCTCTGTTAAGTCTGTCTGTCTGTCTCTGCGTCTCTGGGGACAACTGGTGTTCCAAGTGAAAGGTGATCTGTTTGTGGATTTTGGTGTTTTGTTTTGTTTTTTTTTTGTAAAATGCAGTTCATCCAAATTTGGGAGTCTAGGGACTGGAAATGGAGGAGTTGTTTTGCAGGGACAGTTTGTAGTGGGTGGCAGTGGCATCAGAAAGACACAGATTTAACTCCAAAAGAGCTGCTGTCTTCTGGGATGAGGATTTTAATCTCCCTTCCTGCTTTGGGGAGTGATTAGCCAAGGCCTGTATCCTTCCATAAAAGGTCTGTTGTCACTGTCTGCCTTGAAGATTAATGAAAGCTAGATCCTGTCCTGGAAGACTTGAGTGCTGTCTTTGCTTGTTATGGGCAATGGGGATTAATGAGGAGCTAGACCCTGGCCTGCCTAGTTTGGAATCAGGAGTTGGTGTTCAGGGATGGGGCTTGTACGAAATACCTTGTTAGGAAGGACTGGAAACTCGCAGCTAAGACTTTCCTGACTGTGTACTTGCATAAACTTTCTATTAAAGGCCTGCCTACGTTGGGATGACTATTCACAATTGCTTTTTTCAAACAGTGGATCAGATGAGCAAATAGTGCAGAAAGTCTGTTAGCTGCTACACTGTAGTAAACTGTTGATACAATCTTCTTTGAGTAGCAGAAAGGTGCTCAAAATAGTGGTGTCAATTGAATACACCATTAAGTGTGGCAATAATTTCTTGAGAGGGAGATAGAGGGCAATTGTTTATAGAGTGCTTTTCCTGATTTTTAAGAAATACTGTTCCTTTAAAAATTGTGCTCTTTTGAATATCTATGCAAATATGCATCAGCCTTTTGTTTCTTGAATTTGAGAGAGGAAAACATTGTTTCAGTTGTGCAATTGATTCTAGCAAGAGTCTGCCCTTTTTCTTGAGGATCATACTCCAAAAACTCAGTTTGACTTATTTTTCTTTCCTACCACTGCAGTGTCATCAGTGTATTTCCTCTTGAGAAAGCTGCGTGTCTCTTGAATTTGGAAGAAGGACATTTTGGAGGCAAATTGATGGACCTCAGCTGCCTGACAATGTCTGGGTTGTACTGATGTCTGCAGGCAGGGACATATGATTGATGTGTGACAGAGGATCATCTTCTTGAACTGATTAAATTAAAGCAACTTAGTTGTGTGGCTGTTTTCTGATCATTCTTTGTTTAATGAGGACACACTGCAGTAGTTTTTTCCATCTTCATGTGGGAAACCTATGGAATTTATTGTAAATGTGCAGCCTGTGGGATGTTAAGCTTGTTACCTGAAGTGTCTTGATGTTTTGCCTAATTCTGGCATCCTCTGCTAGAATTAGGTCCTCTCCCATCTGTCTTCCCAGTTTTCCACTTGCTGCCTCCCTAGCTGCCATCCTCTCATTTATATGAGTTCCCAGTTAAAAGCAGCTCATGGTACTGTTTGAGGCCAGTGATTGGAGTTTTTTGATTCGTAGGCTTTCAAGTGTTTTCTCATAGCATACTCACCTTTTCCTGCAAGTAGTTTTGCAGCAGAAATATGATTAGGCAGTTTCAAAGGCCTCTTGGAAGTACACTGTTGCATGTTTAAAAATACTGTGTGTCTGTTCTGTGGAAGATGCCATGATAAATGGATAGAACTCTGAATAAATAATAGATATATATGTAGGGCATTTGAGTAATAGAATGACACTGGGGAATTTCAATCATACCATTTTGTTAGAATCTTTCTAAAGGCAATATATGAGAAAGTGACATTGTTCAGAGCTAAGCCAAGCTGTCAAGACAGGAAATCTTCTTTGCCATATATACTTTTGTGTTTAAGGGAGAATATCCAATAATCCATTCTGTCTTGACGTTGTTATCCTGTCTGCAGAAAAGGTTTAATCAAGATGTGAGACAAGTGAAAAATTAGCTTTTGTCTGATGTCCTTTGAAGGTATTGAAATTTCACAGGATGGCATAATTTTTTATTTTCTTCTTGCCCTACTGATTTTTTTTTTTTACAAAAAAAATGCCTTTTTAAAAATATTAAAATTATGCAGTTGAAAAATACACTTAGGTTAAGGTCAGATGTATGGGAAGATTACAGGAATTTTAAATTAGGTCCAGTGTACATTTCAAATTGATGAAACTTAAAACTCCTATTGTGAAGTAATTACAGGTGTTAAACTGCAGGAAAAATAAATGAAAGTTGGAAAACATTTACTTGTGATTTTAAGAAGTTAAATCATATTGTTTAGTCAAGAATATGGAATGACACATCTCTAATATCTGAGACAGGCCACTGACAAAGAATTGGAACAGGGAAGATGATTATATAGAAGGATGTGTATATGGTTCTTACAAGCATAGTGTTTTCTTAACAGAAGCTGTAGAAGCCCTGTTTATTACTTTAGGCCTTTTAAAAGGATCAATCAGTAGAGATTTAATTGTGTGAAATTCAGTACCTAAATCTTATGATCTAGTTCCATGAGTAATTTAAATGAGCATCTGCCAATATTGCTCTGAAAGAGGCTTGTGCCATTTTTCATGCATTTTTCCTTTCCTTTGTGCTACCAAGAACATCTGTGTGTTGTGCAGTGAATTGAATCTAAGAGCATGTCTGCTTTGAAACTATTACTTTCCTCTTGGTGGTGGTGGACAAGATCACACCTTGGCCGTTTCCTTTCTCAGCCTTGTTATAGAGAGGTGGGGATGGACAGCTGGTGAGGAAAGAGTCGTGCGTTATTCTTTTGGCAAGAGCACCCGCTTAAACTGGATCTATAGCAGGAGTATCTCAATCTGTTCCTTTGTATTGCTTCCTCATTTCTAGCAAGTGTTTATGGAGAGCTTGTATCCAGTGTTCTCAGTCGTATAACCTGAAAATCTTAAGTGAGAATTGTTTGCCTGTGTTGCCTGCAGGGGCACATATAATTTAGGGAAGTCCTAAATGTTGTCTTAACATACTTCTTAATGAATGCAGTACTTGGTACATGCTGTGTTTAATGCTACTCTACAGAAAGCCTGCTGTTCATTTGGGAAGAAATTGGTGAGCTTTTGTGGTATGAGGACAAAGAGAAAATTATGTGCCACATAGACTGTCACATGTGAGGTTTTGGAAGTATAAGGTGCCTCCAGAATCTGGTCACAAAGTATAGAGAATTTGTGTCTATTCTGCATGCTCTTGCAGCCAAAGCTATTATGTAAGTGTTGTTATAGCACTTGTTTTCGCAATAAAGTTTATGGAGTCTCTTCCTGCTAGCACTGGAAAACTGCTAGCAGGTGTCATACTGTGCCTTCCAGTAAAAGTGAATGGAAATGAATTGGTGGATAAGTGTGTGAGTGAAGAACATCTGAAAATACGTGCATAAGACTTGGAGCAAGTACTGACCCTCTAGTTCTTGGCAAAGTACTTGATCCTTCTCCACTCATCCAGCTAAAACCTAAGATCAAGTTAGGGATCCAGCCTTGTACAGCAGGGAGAGTTTCTGAGGCCTTGGGAAAGGAGAGAGCAGCAAGCAGAGTTTACTGTGCTGACACAAGAATCAGTGAGCATCAACTGCTGGAGATGTGCAGCCTGGAGAGGGTGTGTCAGGGTCACAAATGGGCCTTGAGGGTACTTTGTGGGATAAAAGGCTGGTAATACCAGTAGGAAAAGCATTCTGTTAGTTGTAGTCACATGTTTGTAACTAGGAATGAAAACTTCTTCAGACAGAAGAAAGTTCATCTGACGTGTGGCATTGGTAGTCACACAAAAATAGTCCTTCATGACTTGTGTTCATGGTTTCATGTGTTTTCAGTAGATCATAAATAAATGCAGATTTTTTTAATACAGTTTTTCTGTATTATTTGCAGTCGTATATTTCAGATGCTATATACAGATACTGAAGAGAGGAGTATATACAAATAATGCTACAAATTATGATAAGTGATAAACCTTCAGAGATCTGGATTAGAAGCTTAGTAAGAACTGCTTTGCGGTGAAATGGTTACATTTTATTGAATTTGTGTTTTAGAGCAAAAGTGGGACATTCCTAAGTTGATGTTCCTACAGCAATGCCAGGATTTGCCACTGATGGAGAAGAAGAAATAGCATGAAATATTTTTAAAGCTTCAGCTCTATAAACCCAATATTAAATCACTTCAAGTGTTAATGAAAATTATTTGCTGTTAAAAGTGATTTAAACCAATATTCATTGGTTCTAATAGAGCAGTAACTCCAATTCTTTGCAGATGTAAATGAGTGTAATTTGTATCCATTTGCTTCTGCAAAGGATTTATCATGTGCCTGTTACAAAATAAAGATAAAAATAATTGAGCATATTTTTACTCTTTGGTTTGCAGGCGTGGCAATGGCAGATTCTGCACGGTAGAGTTCATGGCAAGTATTTTTCTAATATAAACCAAGCAAGACACATACAAGCTTCAGGTAAATCAGTCTTAGTTGTGCTGCTTTGAACTAAAATATAAATGTTTATACTTCAACATTTTGCAAATAAAGGATTTCAGATCTACTGAGAATTTTGTTTATAGTTCAATTCTGATCTTCCTAAATTGGGACACCTCAGAATTATTTTCCTCCTGAAGCTAGCAGTAGATGCTGGAAACAGCCACGAATACTGTGTCCTCCTTTGGCATTTTAGGTGTGGTAGTGCAGAATAGTGATTGCATTTGAGGATCTTTGTGGGGGACCTGCAATACATTTTTATTTTCTGTTTGCTTTTGAATCTATTCCCTTTTGTACAATCAGAAAAAAGATTTGTAGGTATCTTGAATTTTTAACACAGAGCTGTGCAAACTGTGTCTGTCTAAATGTTGCACGGAGGTGGTTTCTCCACTGAGATTTTTTTATCTTGCTTTTAAAGATAGATAAGTTGAAAGTTAGTGTTTGAATCTTGTGGCTGAGATGGATGAGGTTGTTAAAGTTCAGCTAAAGTTCAGTTGCTTCTAGGAGAAGCCTTAGTGGTTAAACTGAGAATACTGTTTGTGTTTACTAAAACTCAATCTTTTACCCAAAAGACTAAACTCTGCTGTATGTGATAGATCTTCCTGTAGCATGTAGAGTCTTCATAAAGCAAAACATGAATGCATGTTTTCTGACTTTCATTCAAAAAGTAAATGAAATGTTGCTTTAGTTTGTACCTTCTCTGTTTGCAACTCTTGGTATATTTTGGGAGTCACTTAATACCATAATCTGGAGAGAGATAGCAGGCTAAAATCTTTTGTTGGTGAGGTTCTTTGGATTTTATTAACAGACAGATGTTTTGTGGGAATTTTTTTTGTGAAGTTGTTTATGAGGTTTTCAGCTGAGATGCAACTGTATCAATGTGATGATACTCCTGATTCTGATTAAATACGTTCTGTCACAAGTTTTCAAAATACATCACAAAGAAAGGTTATTATTTCTTTGTACATATTTGTTCATGTTGTACAAATGGAAACTCTTAGGACTAAAAAGGTACTATTCAGCCACATAGTTAATAATAGAAGTTATGTCTTCTAAGCCCCAGTCCCATGTTTTCAACAGTAGATCATAGGATTGGTTTGTATTGTTCAAATGTGTCTTTGACACTTTTATTTTGGATTTAAGACTTAATAAATAATCTTGGAGGTGTTTGGGCTGTAAATGCTGACTGGGCATGGAACAGACATTGCAAATATGATCAACATCCCAAATCTTAAGTATTTTATGATGTTCTGATTAGAATAACTTGAAGCTAAGCAATTTAAATGTTTTCCTTTCTTTTCATCTTTATCTGCAGTGGTCCCAAAATGTGCACCTCTTCTATTCTTCATTCTGTTCTTCCTATTACATCTGAAGTTGAAAAAACTTACATTCTTATAGTAGAACATACTGTCATGAGTAATTCAGCTTGCTAACTGTATAGTTTGTCTGCTACCCTGTGTACCCTTTAGTATTTGTGCTGGCAGCACTGCAAAAAACAGTGTTTGTCAGCTCTGTCTGCCAAAATAAACTGAGCAGGCACAGTGACTGAGCTGTGGCCTCACATTGAACAAGTAGCTTCTGGTGCTGGGAGGTTTGGATGGTGTAAAGATTGCAGTCGAAGGGCACTTCTCAGATGAAAAAGTAGGTCTCCTTCTCTGGTAAGGTTTTTATACCGTGGGAGTTTCCCCTTGCTCTCTCCTTTGTGTTGTTGCCTCTTTAGTAAGGGTTGCTACAAAGTGACAATTTCTGTGGGTTGTGGCCTGAGCTGTGCAGTGATTGAAACTTCCTCTGGTCTGCGTAGGACTCTTGGTTTGTAATCCGTGTAGTGCCCTTGCTCCATCGCTCTTTGATGCATCATTATCTCCCTCCTGTACTTCTTCCAAAGGAATAGTTCTTTCTATATTTTTAGATTTTCATTATTAATCACTTGAGTTCCTAAAAGTATGTAAATCTGTAGTGAATCCATACTGAATGCTGATTTATGTGGGAGATTGTTGACGCCAGGATATATCTGAGGTTGAGCTATGTGGTCTGTTTGATCTGTTGGCCTCTTTAATTGCCAATGGTAACCTTAACATTCCATAAACATTAGTTCCTGGAAAGTGTAATAAGAAATCAGAACTAACTGGTCTAGACAAAGTGCTGACTGTGGCAGTAATTTCATTGATCAGAACCCATTAAATGACCTGGTATTCTCTTAGATGGTCCCAGGTGCTGGTGAGACACAAGTTTCACCACTTAGTAGAAAAGCAATGTTACTAGATTTATTGGACTCATTTTCATTGTCTAGTACTTAGTGGATAGAGCCATTTGTTTTCATTACCAGTTGCAGTTCTATTTATATTACATTGCATATCAAAAGTTACAACTGTTCATCAGTGAGAGTGTATTTTGTCACCTTTAGATCTGGCAGGGCCATTAAATATAAGCATTAAACCTTTGTTTTACTACATGGAGTACTCAGGTAGTGTCAGTGGTTCCTCCCAGCTTTGTGCAGTAGTTTCAAGTGACAGCTGTACTCAGCTGCAGCACCTTAGTCAGGGAACAACTTCAGGAAAGTCATAAAAGCTGTGATGAGAGATACGAATTTACCCCATTCATTGTTTTGCAGACTGCACTAACACTCATGCATCTATGGAAACAGTTGCCTATCAGCATCAAATGCTGTCTGGGGAGAATCTACTTTGCACAAGAGCTTACTGCCCCATCAGTTAATTACAGAAGTTATTATGCTGTACACATGGCTAGCAGCACCCAGCTGTATGTATGTAGATGGCTTAGTCTGAGAAATCCAAGACCAAATTTTTCCCGAGAAGAAACACAGTTGTCAGATTCTTTGGCCAGGTTTGTCTGATGTATTAACTTGGATAAATTATTCAGTGCATTTATGTTCTGCATGCAATTAAATAAACCATGCTAAAACAATTTGTAATTTAAGAGGGCTCTCCCAGGCTTTCTACAGGTGGTTGTCAGATTTGCCGCTTGGTTTTTGAAGTTTTTATTGACTTCGATTTCGCCTTTGATTCAGTGAAGTGTATATTTTTTCCCAAAGGTATTCAAGCGTTATGGGTTCCTTTGGCTATGTTAGCTGCACTTTTGGTTTCTTTGAAGTTTTTAAATTCATTCACTAGAGTGTTATGGTTTCATGTGCAAAGTGAAGATTTTCTTTTTAACATCAAAAAGTTGTTTATATAGATATTCTTAAGCATCCACAAGATCAAGTAGCTTTATATTTCAGGTTTTTTCATTTTTTTTCTGAAAGATGATTATCAAAGGAATATAACTTAGCATATAAGCAAAAAATTTATGTTATACATTATTTTGAAGACATTAGAACTTAGGCATGAAGAAGGTCCATTAGCAGGAATTTGAGAAATTTTTTTTGGCCATAAAAAATATTGTGTAATTAAACTTCAGAAAACCAGAGGAATCTGGCTGAGGTAGAAGTGTCTAAAGGTAATGTTTGCCTCAGTCACTAATTGTAGCTTTATAATCCAGAATGTTGTTGTGAAACAGAATAAAAATAAATAGGTGAGGTGTTCCCTAAACCATAGTCAGTTTTGAGTAATATTCTAGGAAAGTAAAATTCGTAATTTTGAAAATACACGTTTCAGATAACTGTGTTATGTTTGTCAGGTTTCATTGACTGGACTTTGTTTTCAACAAATATAAGAAAATTATTTTTTGTCTTGTGTTTAAGATTTTGTTCCTTTAGAGGCTTTAGTATTTTATTAAATAAATTTAATAGGAAGAATTTAGAAGAATTGAAAATTCTCAAGAGATCTCCCTTTGAAAAAGAGGGCATGAGTACAAGTGATAAATAAGTAAGTATATTACACGGCAAGTTAGAAGAGGATGTGGCTCGCTTATTCTCACTTACTAAAAAAAAGAAAATAAAGAACAAAGGTTAAGTAGGGTCCTGCAAAGCAGTCAGACAGTGGGAGCTCAGATAGCCTTGTATAATTCTTCTCCCTGCTGGTGGATGCAGTTTTTAGTTTCATAACTATAGATAAGTAAATAGATTTGGATTTTCTGTAAAAGACTGCTGGACTGACGTGAATGTAGTTCTGCAAAATAAACCAGGAGAAGTCAGAGAAGAAATTATTTCAGGGGGAAATAAAAGGTCGCGGAGTCTCACAAATAAAAGGTTTGTTTTTAAATACAGACTAGTTTGTGTTGAGAGTCTGTTACTGAGTTTGCAAAAAGAGAACTCTGAATCATGAAGTAGCATTCTCTATTTATGAGGTGCTACCATACAGAAAATCTGTATGGTTCCTGGCTGATGATTTGCTTAAGGTGTTCAATGAACAAACAATAACATTTTTTCCTTGTGTTGTTCAATTCTGTGTTCTCTAGTTCAGTGCTTTTTGATACACTTCCATGCATGCAGTCGTACATTAGAGATCCCCTCTGCAGGTTCATGGTCATCTGTTCGTGCTGCAGCAGTCAAAATAGGAGTTTAGGATTGTGGCTACTGCTGTTGGTAGCTGCTTCTGTTGTGACAGCCAAAAAGCCAGATAGGTGGCATAGGTCCACTGTACATTGCTAGGAAGCTCCAAGACTAACGTTTTTAACTGTGTTGTGTTTGCAGTCTGTTTTTGTGCACCCTTTCATTTACCCTGTATATTTGAAATATGCAGCTTCAATTTTGACTCCATTGAGGGTTGTTACCATCTCATGATAACTTCTCTTATTAGAAATACACTTTGCTTTACCAGGTGAAGTTCATGTAGTGTTTGTTATTATCTGATGTTAACTCTGGAGTGCTCAATGTGTGTTTTTCCTTATCTTTTAGAGTGAAGACTGGAACAGCTGGAGGGAGGTGCATAGCTGCAGGTATGAACCAACTAAAGTTTGTATCCCTCAGTTGCATAGTAGAGCTTCCTTCCAAAGGTTTAGAGAGATGTTGTTTTTACATTCAGCGATGAAAGCAGTCATTTTCCACTGCAGTGAGCAGTGCTCCCTGAACCTTAAACTCTGCAGTTTCCTGCCTTTGTACTGCCAAAGGGGGTTGGGAGTGTTAACAGTTCAGGACTGTGAGTACTGACTCAATAGATGTCTTTAACTCCATCGGTAATTTAATAATTTTAGAAATGTAACTGCAAAGTAGAAATGCATGTCTTCATAGTAATTTCTTGATCAAAACAAATCTGCAGTATTCTGTAGTACATGAAACCCCTAAAGGTGAGTATTAGTGGGACAACTCCTTCTGGGTGAGACAGACTTGATTAAGTGCAGCAGAACAGGAACATAGTCCAGTATGAAAACTCATGGAGTCAAATGTGAGGATCTTTTGGTGCAATTTTCTTAGTACTAGAAGTCCAGAAAGGGTCTAGTTTCATGTGACAGCTGAGACAATTGCCCCTTCTCAGTTTCCAGCTGAAGTTTAGTGCTGTGTCCTTTGGTTTTGTTTGGTTCTCATGGTAGCTTGCAGTATAGATGGCTTGACAACCCAGTAAAAAGCTCTTGTGTGATCTAGTTGTTTCTCTGGTTTAGGAAGTTGGAATGATTGATGGTGTGGTCAGAGGAGTACAAAAGAACATATCAGACTGTTTGTACGGTACACCTCAAGAGTTTCAGTTCAATTCTGAGACAATTGACCTGTAAATGCTGTGTTAAGTAACACTATCAGTATCACCACAACCAGAGTTTAGTGATTTTTGTTCCAGTGAATCACCTCTGCTGTGGCAGAAATATTTAAGGTGTGCTTTGGTCTATAAACAACTAGGGGTAATAGATTTTTTATATCATCTTGAGGAAAGAGTTGTTTTCTGCTATGGACAGACATCTGCTACAGTTTTCATAAAGACATTGGGAACGATTTAGTTATGTCTATATCAGAAAGGAAAACAAATTTGTCTTTAAAGTGCAGGATATCCTGTCTCTCCATGTGTTACTCATCAGGGTAGAAAGATCTGAAGTTGGTTTAAGAAATGCAGGAACACCTTCACTTTTAGAGAATTGGTGATTGACCTCTGTGTTTGGAAGTACTGGTTTGAGGGCATTTGTCCCTAGGCATTGTGTGGGTTGCAAAACACTCAACTTCTTTTCTAGTAACTGGTGCTCTGAACTTTGCACTTTCTGCTCCTTTGCTGTCCATTAGGACCATACAGAAGATTGGAAAGAGAGACTACTGATCATTATGTTTGTGGCTTTTTTTCTGAAGAATTTGCATCTCTTGAGACAGACTAAACTGATTATGCCTAGTTTTTCAAGTTCATGGGATTCTCCAATTGCAAAACCCAGGTTCAGAATCAATATATTTGGATTACTTAAATAACAAAACAGTCAGATTATTTAAATAGCAAGATAATCACCGAGTTTCTGGTTGTTAAGAACAAAATAAAGTTGAATTAATCTGCCTAAATGTGAATAAGAAAGGTGTCCAAAGTCTTTGGAGTCTTTTCTTGAACATCTGATAATAAAATAAAATACAAAATTGTTTTTATACATCTCAGTATGAAATGCCTCATCACGATTAACTCTGCATAAATGTGTCAAAATTAAACTGATGGTATTCTGCTTCTGGTCTGGTACAGAAAATAAAAATGAGGAGGAGTCAGCTTTGCTTTGAGATAAGGAGTCAATCCTACCTCAGAATTGACTGTTGTCGTATACACATTTACCATGCTCAAACATGTTCAAATAAAATTTCTGCAGGTATGAATGCCTTACAAAATGGAAGTCTTTGGCATGGAAACTAAAATGGGCATTCAAGATTGTATATTGTCAAATGATAGTCATGGAATCTTTAAGGTTGGAGAAGACTCGTAAGATCACGGAGTCGAGCTGTTAACCTAATACTGCCAAGTCTGTCACTAAACCTGTCCCTAAGCACCACATTGCCATATTTTTCAGATATCTTCAGGGATGGAGATTTTAACACTTCTCTGTGCAGCTTGTTCCAATGCTTGACAACCCTTTCAGTGAAGAAATTCTTCCTAATATCCAATCTAAACTTTTTTTGGTATGACTTGAGGCCATTTTGTCTGGGCTTACTCCTTGGGAGAGAAGACTGAGCCCCACCTCACTGCAACCTCCTTTTAGGTAGCTCTAAAGTGAATAAGGTTTTCCTTCAGCCTCCTTTTCTCCAGTCTAAACAAAATCCCAGCTTATTCAATTTCTCCCCATAAGACTTGTTTTCCAGACCCTTCACCAGCTCCATTACCATTTTCTGCAGCTGCACCAAACCTTCTGCATCCTTGTAGTGAGAGGCCCAAAAGTGGACAAAGCACTTGAGCCTCACCAATGCCAAGTACAGCGGGACAATCACTGCCCTGGTCCTGCTTGCCACATTATTCCTGGTGCAGGCCAGGGTGCCATTGGCCTTCTTGGCCACCTGGACACTGTTGACTCAGGTTCAGCTGCTGTTGACCAACCTTCCTAGGTCCTGCTCTGCTGTGCCACTTTCCAGCCCTTCTTTCCCCAGTTGTGCTGCATGGGGGTGTGACCCAAGGCCAGGACCTGGCACTGGGCCTTGTTGAGATGCACACAGTTGTCCTCAGTCCATTGATCCAGCCTACCCTGATCCCTGTGCAGAGCCCTCCCATCCTCTGGCAGATCAACACTCCCGCACAACTTGGTGTTGCCTGCACACTTGTGGAGGATGCACTTGATCCCTTCATTCAGATCATTGGATAAAGAGATTAAACAGGACTGGCCCCAATACTGAGCCCTGGGGGTCACCACTGGTGACGGACCATCAGCTGGGTGTAACTCCAGGCACCACCACTCTCTGGGCCCAGCAATCCAGCCAGATTTTACCCAGCAGAGTACACCCATTCACATCACAGGAAGTCACTTTGTCCAGGAGGATGCTGTGGGAAACAGCGTCAAAGGCTTTACTGAAATTCAGGTAGACAACTTAAAAAGCCTTTCCCTCGTTCACTCAGCAGGTCACCTTGACATAGGAGATCAAGTTGCTCAAGCAGGACCTGCCTTTCAGAAACCTCTGCTGGCTGGGCCTGATCTCCTGCTTGTTCTGTGCATGTTGTGTGATGGCACTCAGAATGATCTGCTCCATGACCTTCCCTATCCCAGAGGTCAGGCTCACAGGCCTGTGGTTCCCCTTTCAATCCATTTCAACCTTTCAAGATCCTCCCTTCATGGGTTGTAGATGGGGTGTAACATTTGCTAATGACTAGGCTAACTTTCCATCAGCTCTCAGTACCCATGGGTGGATGTCATTAGGTCCCATGGACTTAAGCAAGTCTCTGACCCTTTCTTCTTAGATTACGGGGGTTTCATTCTGTTCCCCATCTCTGTCTTCCATATTTGGGGGCTGGGTACCTTGACAACTTGTTATCAACGACTGAGGCAAAAAAGGCTGTTAAGTACCTCTGCCTTTTCCTTAGCCCTCCTTTTGTTGTTAATGCATTTTGAAAAACATTTCTTGTTGTCTTTTATGGCAGTAGCAAAATTAAGTTCTAGTTGGGCTTTGACTTCTAATTTTCTCCGTGTATAACCTCAGGATGTCTTTGTAGTCCCTCCAAATTGCCTGCCCTTGTTCCAAAGGTGATGCACTCTTTCTTTCCCCTCCTGAGTTCCAACCAAAGCTCTCTGTTCAGCCGGTCTGGTCTTCTTACTCACTGACTCATCTTTCAGCATGTAGGCCTGCTCCTGAGCCTTTAGGATTTTCTTCTTAAGGCACGTCCAGCCTACCTGGACGGACTCCTTTGCCCCTCAGGACTGCCTTCCAAGAGATTCCATCAACCAGTCTCCTCCTCAGGCCAAAGTCTACCCTGCAGATATCCAGGGTGGCAGTTCTGCTGGCATTACCTCCTTATTTCTCCAAGAATCAAAAACTATCATTTTGTGATTGTGATGCCCAAGTCCTTCCCTGTTTGCAAACTGCAGGTCCAGTGGGATGCCTTCCCCACTGTCTGTGTCAGGAAGCTACCATCAACACACTTCCCAGACTGTTTCCTCTCTGCTGTGTTGTATTTCCAGTAATTTGAAGTCCTCCACAAGAACAAAGGCTGGTGATAGTGAGACTTCTCCCAGCTGTGTGCATTGGTGTGGATGCACTTCAGGTGGGCTGTCTATCCTGCTCCCTTTCCAGGCAGAGAAGCTGTAATTCCTGCGTGAAACTTAGAAGGCATTTTGGCTCTTCTGCTGTAAAAAGTTATTTCTTCCTCAATACTTCTAAAGTCATTGATAGTTTAGGAAAGAAGATATAATTTTATTTGATGGTAGAATTATTTGTTTGTTTGAAGGAACTGGATCAGAGTAGTAATTATCAGCGATAGAGAGATGGGGACATTCTGAGTTGTGATCAGAAGCCAAATTTATTGAGTATAGAGGGGTTTATATAGGATTTTACTTGTATGGAACTTACATAGATTTCTATTTTTGGTAACAATTTTCTATTGGTTACGTATTCTTCATGACATCACATCACCTGGTAAGATTATCTTATCACACAATTTCACATCATCTTTCTCAGTCACTTCTTGCCCAGGGTTTCTGCTCGATCAGACCTAAGATATCAGGCCCCCTTATCAGTTCCATTATACTCTCTCTTTTATCCCCCATAGTATTCATTCTTTCTGGGCTTAGCTCTTCCTGAAGTTGAATACTACAGTATCTAGTGATTATTTAGGCCTTATTAAAAAGTCAGTGTTTAAATTGACATGGCTGTATTTTCTTAGTTGATTAGAAAAACTGAGATACATATATCATACTGATTTTCTTTTGACTTTAGTGATACTTTTTCAGAAATATACTCTCTGGCAGTTAGATTGTGGTCCTGAGTAGCTTAAAAAGCTGGTGAAGTTTTGCAGATGGCTGCTTATCCAAAATAGACAGCAGGAGTCCCAGCTTTGATTAGGAGACAAAATAACAACTTAGTCTCCTTTCTTCTGTACCAGGAGTGATCCTGGAACTTCTCTTGTTGCTTCTGTATTCACGTTGCAATGTATGTGGAAGGTTGAACTGCTTGTCTTTTCAGGGATACCACATCCCACTTCCATTTCACTCTCCTTATGGACTATGCTGGAGCTATACTTTTGTAGCTCATGCCAAGGGGAAATGATTACTTACTGTGTTCTAAGTTGGGGCTCAACATAAAATTTATTATTACTGTGATTACTGTTTGAAGTGTGTAATGTTCTCTCTTGGAGAGCCCTTGTCTAGGCTACATTTGAGCTTTCTTCAGTTAACATGCAATAAAAAGCTTTCCTTTGGATAAAATTAAATAAAAGAGGAATAGTGACTTTTGGAAGTATAATATTAAATGATTCTTGTTTGTATCTGGTACTATTCATAAAAACAATTTGAGATAAAAGGACTCCTCAAAATGGCTTGTGCAACTGTTCTGATGGCTGCAAAGGACAATGAAACTTGAGACTTGTTGCTTTTAGTCCAAAATGTCCTTGAAACTTAGAAGAAGGAAAAAAAAGAATATCAGATAAGATTTTAAATGTGTCTAGCTGCAATTCTAAGACATTTCAGTAAAGAGAATAATTTGTAGTTTGTTCCTTTGAGTTAAGGTAACATATTACATTTCTTAAGTAAAAATAGTGACTCTGGCCAGTTCTTACTTTAAGGTGTCAGTTTACGTGTGCACAAGATGAGTTGCTTGCCATAAACTTAAAGGTATTTTTGATTCATAGGTTCTCATCCTGCAGGTTAAAATAAATAATATAAAAATATAACAATCTTTGTACATGGTATTGTCCTGGAATTGTGTAGCTGGTTCTGTTGTTCCCCCTGGGTCCAGTATGCAACCACACAGCCTGCTCTGTGTAAATGTAGTTGCTTTGCCTGCTGTAATGCTTTATGGCATGTTTGGCTGGAGGACAAGCAAACTGTTGAGAGCTTTCCAAGAATGACTTGATTTCCAGGTCCTTACTAGAGGAATAACTTCTGGCTCTGTTTCAGTGTCAGAAGACTGTCCTAAAATGTGTAGTTGAGTCCTTAAAAATCTGGCGAATATTGTAGAGATTGCAAAACAGTTTTTTCCAGTGTATTTTTTTTTACTAAGTACAGAGCTGTAGATTCATGTCATACTGGAAAGGACAGGAAAATACAGGGATATCTGAAACCAGATTTATAGGCACTGTGTTTGTATTGACAAGGTAAAAAATAGAAACCTATTTAAAGTTTTCTGTTCCATAGAATTGCTTGCAGGATTTTTTCTTGCACAAAAGGATGGTCAGAAGTTTACCTTCAGTTATTTCTATCTTAAAACAAAAAAAAACCCCAAACCAACCAAACTCAGAGGCAGCATTTAGGGAAAAGAGGGCAAATACACTCTTAAGTGGGATCTGTACCTTGCCTTCAGCACAAGATTGCTTGCAAGCATTATATTCTTATTCTCTTGCAGTAAAGATTTGAGTATTGTAGTGCAAGTGTGATTTGTCCTCTGTATTTTTGTGTCTCGAGGTCTGAATTCAGTCAATAAACAAAAAGAAAGGGTGCAAGGGGAAAACTCAAACCTTGCTGCTGCCTTAAATGTTCCATCCTGTCCCCTGTCCTTCCACAGGGTAGAAATGTGTGTCCTCTCTTCTTATACTCATTTCCTGCTTTGTCTCCTTTGTCATACAGTTGCCTTCATTTCCTCTTCCCATTGTTGTGACCAAGCCACTTTTCCTACTTTCTCAGGGAGATTTTTCTGTCTACAGTGCCAAAGCATCTACAAGTCTTTCTGATCTCTCTTAGGTACTTAAGGTATCCATAGTTTTTTGTCTCTTGCAAATTGCAAGCATTTTTATGTTCTAGCACTGTGATTATAAAAATTCAAAATGCTTCTCAAAATCAAACTACTGGAATGTTTGCATACGTTAAAAAAAATACAATTTTAAAGTGAAATGTTCTTTTCCATACCTTACCGTAGAGCTCAAGCAGTACCTGAAATACACATTTCATATCTCTTTACAAAAACACCAAAATAAACCAGAACCAAGAGGTAAGGATAAAGAGCTTTGATTTTTCTATTGTTTCTATTATTGTTGTCTTTAGTATACTAGAACAAGGGGAAGAAACCTGTACCTGTCTGCTTTAAAAGCAATTGCCCTGGGTACATCAGTGCTTTTTTCTAATATCAATTATTAATTGTAAAATGTCTTGCAAAGAGGGTTAAGCATGTGATGTTTACTCCTGATCTGTGATTTTACAAAATTAGTTTTTCTAGGGAACCTGCATTAAGGGTTGTTGTTATCTCTTCTACCAGTTCTGGTGCTTTAAGGGGTTGTCCAGCATTAATTGCTTCAAATTCATTATTTGATCTTTTTGCAGTTTATTTGCTAATATGCTTTGTTCTGATACCTTTAGTACGTTTGCTCAGCCAGACCTTTGTTGTCTTCTTTGCATCACAGTAAGTTTTCCTGTGTGCTGTACCTTAGTTTTAAATTCACAACTACAATTTGCATTCACATCTCCCTCTGCATTCCTGTAGCATGAAAAAGACATGGAAATCTGAAAAATAAACAAAATGTATCAGGGAGAAACAAAAATGTAACATAAATTTCAGATCACTATTCTGAAGGTAACAACTGAGAACTTTAATTACAAAAGTAAAGCTAGCAAAAGAAAATATATTACAATATAAGGAAAAGAAAACAATCCAGGTAACTCTTCTTATATTTCTATTAAGATGAATGTAAGCATATATAATATATCATTGGGGAATGGGTATATGAAGGAGATAATTAAGTACCAAAGAGAAGATGAAGTTTCTGGGAAACTGTCTTAATTTGAAGATTTTCCTTACATATAGGCATATTTTTTCCTTATTTCACTGTGTTAATGTTGTAGTCTACTGTCTAAAGCTGCACAAGTAGTCTCTTTGAAAACAGGGTGAGTACATATTGTGTGCCTTTGGAAAAATCCACATATACTAACTCAAGTTGTCTATCACTTTATACATAATGCTGTAGCAGACTGAGATATTTGAAAATCTTTGTGGGTTTTTTTATGTTAAAAAACATAAATAAAATAGATACAAGTTCTGGAAAGAATAGTTGGATGTACCTCAAGGTAATGCTGTGACGGTTATCAGCTTTCAACAATAGGATAATGGGAAATTTTATGGTCAGAGATGGGTGTTTTAGGTCCCTGTCAGGAGGTAGTCTCATGGCCAGGCTATTCAATTTTTCTCTCTTTGGTGATGCCTGTGCAAGCCTTTGTAGCATCATCACTGAAGCAGCAGACACAGCTGCAGCGGGTCAAGCACTGGGTTAGCAACCTCATGCTGCTGTGCTAGCTGACAGCTGTGCACTAAGAAAGTAAAACCCTGGGTAGCATCATGCAACTGTTCTGTCCTAGAGAAGCAGATCATTGTCTGCAGAGCTGTGGGTCTCTCACATCACAGAATTCCAATACCCACAGCCCTGTCAAGATATTCGCAACACAATCCTGCATTCCCTCTCAGGCAAGCAGATGAAGAGGTATTGTACCAGAAGATGAGAGGAAAATGGAACAATTTTGTAGGCTGCTGCCTTAAACTTCGTGGACTTCATTCAAGTGTTATAAGAAGGTCCTAAGTTTGGTAATTCAGCTTCTTCCAAGTTCTCGTTAGACATGCTGTCAGTAGCAGTTACTGGCAGACAAGGACCTAGTTGCAGTTTGGGGTGGGTTGGTTTAGACTTCTCAGCTTTGAACAGATGTTATAACCTGTTTCCTGGTAGCTAAGCCCTCATTGCAGAGCTACTGTCTGCCATTTGGTGCAAGTTGTCCTTTGGAGTGAGCCAGATATTGAGCATATCACAGATTGAATTTGTTCATCAGTTGTGTGGTGGCATAGTGAAAGCAATTACAAGGCATTTCAAAAAGAAGGGAAAGTGTATATACTGGTTGCTGTCTGTGCTGTCACGTTTCCTGAAGTCCAGAGGTGTGGGGTTTGGGTTTTTTGGTTGTGTAGTTTGTGATGTTGGGGGAGCTGTTGGGGAGGGTTTAGTGTTACTTACTGAAACATCATTTTCAAGCAATAAGTCTTTCCTGGCCAGCTTAGTTCAGAACCCCTTTATCCAACAGGCTTAAAGAGGTATAGGACTTTATATGCTGCTTTGCCACCTCACAGTTGTGATATTAGTGGTTACAGAGAAGCAGCAACTTTTGTGTGGTTAATTCAAACATTGTCTTCCATACCTATTTTCATATGAAGATTTTGTGCTGCATTTATTGATTTAGAAAGGTAAAAAGTTGTGACTAGGGGTGCTGAGAACTGCCAAACTGAACATACTCTTGTTTTGTGGGGTTTTTTTCTGATAATACCTAATATTAAGTGCATTAGACAAATGGGTCTCAAATCTTTATTGATTAGGCTGTGTTCAAAGGTGACATTACTTAGTTGTTCCTTCCTAATTGTTAACTAGAAGATGTAATTCTTATATGCAGTATTTTGAGGCAGATAGCCCATGGGTTATCTGTTTTAAAAAAATAGTAGAGATTTTTATATATGTGCAGTAAATAAAAGTGGGAAAAAATATCCCTGCATACATCCAATTATGTTCAAGACTTGTCAAGCTTTGACAGGATTACAAAAGTCACCACCACTAAATACTTGTGTGTGAATTTAGTAAAAAGTGTTCCCTCTTAACAGCTTCAATTTGCCTTTGCTAGACTCCTGTTTTACTCCCGTGAACACAGGAAACTCCAACTGCTTTGTGAATTGTGGGGAAGGATATTCTGTGTGAAATGAATGTTGCATAGCAGGAAGAACAGATAGGCATATATATAGTTGAGGAGATCCATAAACAATTTGAGAGAAAAACATACCTGTATGTGTTTCTTGTCTTTTTATAAGCTTCACTGTTTAGAATTAATTGGAATAACAAATTTGTTCACTTCAGTGCAAAGTTTCATCTCATTTTCCAAAAAAGATGATTCCCTAATTTGTCAAAATAAATTTTATATAATTTACTGCTATAATTTGTCTTTACTATCAAAAAAGGTTTAACTGCTGTTTCATTTTTCTCTTTCTAAGAGTACTTAGGCAGAGAAAGCATCGTCATGTAAGCCAGAAGGCTGGGTAACTTGCTGTTTCATCTACTGGCAGAGAGCTGGAAGTCCTGGGGATTCTTCAGTCAGATGAAAGTCCAAAATTCATTCCTTTTGAGCTTTCACAGAGTTAATTGAAGTAGAAGCTACAGGACTTCATTCACAAACCAGAGACGTAGATCAAGAACATATTGATGTTCCTCAAAAATTTTCCCCCAGAAATATTTTGAGGAAGGGGAGGTATAAAAAAAGCTTATAGTAGGATCTATTCTTAGAATTAAATTTACTTACCTAATTTATAAAAATTCATCTGCATCTAGATCTCATTTATCTGCTCTCACATAAATGCGTAAGAGGAAGCACTGTAATACTTCAGTATTTCCAAGGTAAAGGCAGTTGTCTTCTCCTCCTATCCCTTTTCTCCACCTGGGAACTTCTGCAAAATTTCCTATAAATAAAAATGGTTTGCAGTTAATTTAATCTGAATAGTAGGCAGCACAAAAGCTTTGTGTATTTTGATGTAAATTCAATATTCTCAATGTGTCAGATTTGTGCACTCGCAGTGCATAACAGTCAAAGTGATTGGCAGAGGAAGAAACTGCAGTTTTGGCAGCTAGGTAAGGGGCCTTTTGTACCCAGTGAGGCATGGGGAGACAGTTTGGATTTCAACACAGGCAGAAAACATTCTGACCACATGCTTACACCATCAACAATGAAACAACAAAATATTGACAAGCAGCTACTGTATTTTGATGTGTGTAGCCTAGGGGTTATCAGTTTAAAAACAAAACTGCAATTCAGCAGCACTGTAAGAATCTGGATATGCACAGATAATACAAGGGGAAGTTTATTCTAGGACCTGTCTCCTTCAGAGCTTCACAGTGTCTGATTTCCCCGTAGCCTACATCCTTTCCCATAGCTTGCTCTCACCATGCCACTAGTCTCTCAGCTTCAGATTTGTGTATGCTGTCTGAGTACAGAATGTATAAAATAAAAGATGGTATTACCTTCAGCTTTCAGAGCTGGTTGCTCATTAGAACTGGACTTTCTTAGGAAAGAAAATATGATATAGGATTTTTGGTTTTGTGGTGAATTTTGGGGATTTTTTTTGCCCTAGGATGTAATGTAATTCTGTAAACTTAAAAGCAAAAAACTTTCAGCATTTGTACTCTGGAGTCTCTGAGGAGTACATATAATGACACATTCTGCAGCATCATCTAGGGCTTCAGAAGTGTAAGATTTGAGATGTAATGTGTAGTATGTAGAAGTTTTTTAATGTTCATATTGTCAGATGAGCACCACATTTAAATGTGTAGCTACAGTCCATGGAGCTTGGAATTTCAGACATTGTTTCTGTTATCCCTTGAATAGAAACAGTCAAAGAATGGATCTGGAAGCCAGCAGGAATTTGACATCTGAGCAAAAAATAAGTGTGTTTAGCTCCCTTATTTTTCTTTCTTTGTGAGAAATGGTTAGGATGACTTTTGTTTTTTTCTAATTTTAAAGAAACACTTTTTCTTTATTTATTTATTTCTCATTTCTTTGCAGTAGTGAAATATCACCTCTTTCCACTCTTTCTGATATTTTTACAAGTGAACTCTGTAAGTCTTTTAATTTCACTAGCTTGAAGCCTTCAGCTAAATAGCATTAAACCAAACCCATTTGTACAGTTTTGTCACTGAAGTTGCCATCATTACTTCAGAAGTGTGGCACCCAGAGGCACTGAGTCTTGGCTAACATATGTTCAGGTATTTATTCACCATTCCAGTATTGATTCTTCCTTTCTGACAAATTGTGCCTATAATGTTGCAGTTTTGTGTTAATGGAACAAGAAGATGGGACTTTGATTTTGAGGAGCAGAGAGATGGGGGAGAGGGTGGGCATAAGATCAAACCGTAATGGTGTAGTGATTTTCTTCAGTAAACTAATCAATCTCAATAACATTTTTAAAACCCATTTTCTAGACTCTGTGTTGCCAGCATTGTCTTTCATCAAACCTACCCTGAGCATGGCATTTTACTGACACTGGAAAAAGCTGAGTGAAAGACCAGAAGGAATGAGTTTTGGTCATCCTGGATAGGGCCAGAATTTACAGCGTTGGTCTATAGGTTCATGTCATCTAGGAATCACACCCTGTAATCTGTTGTTCTAATCATAGAAATCTGAAAATTTTTTCTCTGAGGTCTCATTTTAGACAAATGCATGAAATGGGCTCCAGGATCAATTTAACATTTGAATATGGTGGGCTTTACTCAACAAGGCATTTTTCAAGTGGGAAGCCTGTAATATGTGTCAAAAGGTAGATAGAATAATTCCATTTTCTGGAAGCTGAAAAATGGACTGGTGCTCTGTAATGCCTGTTTGCATGTTCTTAACAATGGTGCTTAGCAGATAGCTTACACCTTTCTCTTTAAAGAGAATGCTTTCTTGCATTTATCACATACCAAAAGCATGCATGAAGTAGTTACTGTGGAGTATCTGATGTGTGAGAAATTCATGTCCTCTCTTATTTTGCAGTGTATGCATATCTCTTTGTATTACAAGGCCTAGCTCCTTTTAATTAACATCACTGCTGGCAAAAGATAAGAAATGTTGTCTTTTTAAAATATTTTTTCAAAGGTTGGAAACGTTATTTATGAAAAAAACTATTGACATACTGTAACTGTGCAGGCTTAAATAAAGCTGTGTATACTGGCCAGTCAGAATAACTGCAGTCATTGACAGAGGAGAAAAACATGATCACAGCTGCTCCAGCATGCAGTCCTTGATGCTCTGAGAGGTTATTTTATGGTTATATCAACCATATATAAGGGTCTCTGGTCTCATGTTAGACTCCAATTAACCATTCCTCCTGGAGTGCTCCAACACACCCAGCTGCCTCTGCAGCACTCTCTCCCAACTATCAGATATTTCTGCATTTTACAGTGTACCCAGTTTTATCCATATTATCCCCCCATTTGTTTGGGTTTTGGAGATTTAACAAGAAGCCTGTATTGCCTATATAAATGCATCTCACAGTTTCTTGATCAACGTGCTGTCTGTTTTAATGATGAAGCAGCTGAGATATTCTGATCAGTGTTCTCAAAGATTATAAAATGTTTTTCAATAAATGACTGGGTTTTTTCCTTTTCTTGGTCATTTACAGACTCTGTATATATGGATTTTTAGACAAAATATTATTTCCAGAATGATGTTTTGCTTCTATAGAATCAGTTTTGGTGTTCTGTGGTTGTCAAGGAATTTTTGAATAATCAGATCTTCCTAGTTTTGAATATTTTGGCAAGTTTGGAGAAAAATTGTAGTTGGCAATTTTGCTGTAGAAGTTGAGAGTGTCAGTAGTAGGGCACAAAGTGAAGAGAGTGAAATCAGCTATTAAAAATGTTTATGGTGAAGGAACCTCTTGACTTCACACCTTACTATTGCTGATTTGAAAAGTGCTTGTCTGAACTTCAAGGCCTTGATCTGCCATTTTGGAAGACAAGGAGTTAGTTGGGGGTGGAAAGACTGGAGTTTGTATTCTTTCTGCTCTGTTACCCATTGCTATCTTCATGGATCTGACACTCTGTTTATCTGACAGTGCACTCAGTACTGCTTCGCCAGGGAAAATTGCACAAAACAAGCCTAGTGCATCAGCATTTTCATTGTGTATTAAGCTGAGCCTCCCTTCACATGGTCACATCCCCTTTTTAATCTGGGATTCCATGTCCCTTTCCCAGTCCAGCCTGTTTCTGTGGTGTCTATTGCTGGTCTCCCTGAGCTTCTGTTTCTGTGGTTTGAGTGTTTTTTGTGTGGCTGAGTGTTAAGACCTGCAGGACTTTTGGAAGTGGCGTTGTTTGGGCGTTAGGCAATACATTGATTTAGTGTTAGTAGTTTGTCATAGACTGAGGTGATGGCCGCGTTCAAGTTGGATTTCCTCCCAGAGATGATGGTGGACCATTGCTCCTTGAATGCAAGCCCTGTGTAAGTATTGTCTGTTCATGTCTAACTAAAATGATAGTTGGAATTGCTGTCTCAAGCTCCTGCTGTCTGTTGGGACAGAGGGGTACAGGAAGGAGAGATAGGAGAGCCTGCAGTTTGTTTTCTTGAAGAAATCCTAGTGGTCATGGAAGATTGGTGTTGGTTTCTAGATGGGGAGAAAAATGGTCTGATAATTGTGGCTATAAGGACTAAGGGGGAATAAAGCTGTTTGATATTATTTATAGTATGCTACAGGTGCTGATATTATAAAATGGATTATTGAAATCACTTGTGGGAAGAACTGTTTCTGTTCTTCCCTATTAATGTCTCCAGACTAAACCTTTTAATTATGACAAAAATATTCCTTGAATACTGTTGAGGTCATGTTAAGAGTTGCCCAGTTAACAGGACCCATGTTGTGCTCTTGATACCCATGGAAGACAGGGCTGAAAATTATTATTGGAGAGGGTAAACAATTCCCAGTTGTTCTTAACTGGAATGAAAAGAGGTTTTCAAAGAGTTTACATCTTTGTAAAAGGTATTGTTTCCCTTGGCTATTTGGAGAGGTACTGTCCCTTTCTGAGTGGAAAGGTGGAGAGGAGCGAAAGCATTTATGATGATTCCTTTCCCTTCTAGTAAGAAGCTTTGCTGTTTTTGAGGTCTGTTCATACAGCTATAAAATCATGAGCTTTCCTTAACATCAGTTTTTCCTTAGGCTCTGGACAGCAGTATATTGATGGGGAAAAGTACTAAACAGTACCGGGCTTGGATTTTTTTTTTTTTTTCATTCTTTTCAGGGGGGAGTACAGTTTCAGAAGGACAGTGAGAGGAATACTCTTTACTATCATATGCAGTTAATAAGCTATTCAGACTATCTTCAGAGGAACAAAGTAGATATGAAGAGAGCTGACAACTCTGGAAGAAGACTACCTGTATTCTTCAACAAAGAGTTTGGGGATGGGGGGGAATCATTGTATAGTTGCTGTTCCCATGTCCTTTCTAGATTATGCAGGTAATGGTCAGCAATTTTAACCAACTAATCACTATAGTTACAATAGGGTGTTGGTACAGTCAGACTTCTGCAGGGAGAGGTGCTCTGGTGTACCAGGCTGGGAGTGCTGATAGCAGACATCCCACCTGCACCTAACAATGAGGAGTCAGTGCAATGAGCAGTGTAGGCCTTGTCAGCTGGCTGGGTGGAGCAATACACAGCTTTTATTAATAGGGTGTAAACTGCTCATATGGCTGGACAGAATGCCTTGAAACCTATTGAGGATTCCCATACTCAAAACTTGGGTGTTGTAGTCTAAGAAGTGACTTTTTTTTTCTGAATCCTGACATTGTTGAACCAGATTCAGTCTGTGACTAACTGGATTGTCCAATCCCAGCCTTTTCATGTGCAATCTAAACCTGGTTTTTGCCAATTATCGTCGAAAGCTCCCTAGTTTCACAAAGAAGTATTGCCTTGTAAGCCTTTAAAGAAACTTACTATTGGATCAGTTGATTCTCTTTCTCTCTTTTAAGATGGCTCTTCGCTTTGGGAAACAGTTACAATTAGTTTCATTGCAAAACACTGTAATAACATTACCTCATTTTCAGTGATTACTGATAATGTTGGTAGTTTGTTGGTAGACCGAGCTTAGGTTCCTTATAGTTCTGGTTTCTTCTGTAAAATTTTGCATGGTTGCACTAGTGATATTTTTCAGCTATCTCAGCAGATTTATATCCTGAATCCCAGATGTTGACTACATTATGGGAACAGAGTTTTAAACAGCTGTGTAGGGTGTGTTTGGTTTCCAAGTGCACAGCCTGCCAATGAATGTGACTGTACTCTGGTATGCATATGGGGAATGTGCAAGAGTTTCACTTTATATGTATATTTTCATCATACACATTTATATATGTGTGTAGAAAATTATTTTTCCTTTAATTTTGCTGTAAGCATGCTTTGTCTGGAATCTGTATGAAGATATAAACCAAAAATTCCTTCTTGTTCTTCATAGTTCAAAGAAAATGAATGGCACACTGGATCACCCAGACCAACCTGATCTAGATGCTATCAAAATGTTTGTGGGTCAAGTCCCACGGAGCTGGTGTGAGAAGGATCTAAGAGAACTTTTTGAACAGTATGGTGCTGTCTATGAAATCAATGTCTTGCGGGACAGGAGTCAAAACCCTCCTCAAAGCAAAGGTGAGAACTTCTGTATTCTTGAGAGACTTGGGGTTTCAGCCCCTTTCACATAGTTGCTTTTTCAAAAAGCTGTGTGCTTTTTCAAACAGCCCTGTAGGAGCTCTGTGTGACCAGGTGTGCAGGCAAGCCCAGACTTTATAAAGTCTTTGAGTGTGTTTTTCTAATTATACTTGAACTATGATCCAGTCATTAGCTGAGCTCAGAAAAATTATAATTTCTTTTAGAGCTCAGCAGTGATAGAGATGCTTGAGGAGTATGGATTATAATTGCAAAGCAGAACATCCAGTAATACTGTAGTGTTCCAGAGCATCACTGTGATGCTGCGATATGATCAAAATGTTACTGGATGGCACACAGTTTCAGATAAATATGGAATTGGGATTTTAGACGTTTATGTTAATGGAATACTTGTAAACATGAAATCCTTGCTAAATTTTGTGCCTGGATTTGCAGTTCAGTTACATGAAATATTTCCTGTGAAGCTAGGTAGGGTTTTGGTACTAGGAAATAATTGAGTTTGAAAATGAAGTAGCCAACAGATGTATGTAAGCATTTTAATGGTGTAACAGTGATGTTGGGTCAGTTTTAAACATACTCTGTTTTATTACACTTGAAAATCTTTTTTAAACTGTCCCAAACAGTAGCACCTACCTGTTTCAGTGCCTAACCTCTTCTACTTATCATACATTTTGCATTGGAAGGATGGAAGTGGGGCTTGCAATTGCTATACAGCCCTCCAAGATTGAGCGTTCTCTCCTGGCTAATATTTTGTTTCAATTGCAGGGTGCTGTTTTGTTACATTTTATACCCGTAAAGCTGCACTAGAAGCACAGAATGCTCTTCACAACATGAAGATCCTCCCAGGGGTAAGAGCAGAACCCTGCTTTCTTACAACTCAGTCTTGTTTCTCCGATCTCCAGCACCACTGAAGCACAAACATATTATGTTGCCCTAAAGTAATGTTGTAAAAAACTATTCAAAAGATCAGTGTTATGAGATCTATATAATAACAGATCTCATAACAGAGAATTTTGGAGTTTTTAAAAGAATGATACAACAGTGAAGAGGGTGGGCATGGCTTTTGTAATACTCAGAGGAGGAATGATTGCATATAATTAGGAAAGCCTTTCTTCTTGGAATTTTTGTAGTATTACATACACACCTCTCTAGAGGCAATTTAAGCTATAACTTCTTTCTTTCACAGTTCTTATGGGATGTATTTCATATAGTATGAAGTGAATATATCTGGGATTAAATTATCTTTTTATATTTTAGATGCACCATCCTATCCAGATGAAACCAGCTGACAGTGAAAAGAGTAATGGTAAGCTTAACTAAAGTCCCAGTTTGGTGTAATCATTTGTGCTAGTCAGGAAGCTTGAGGATTTCCCTTTTGCTTAACAGCTTTTGATGAAGTCTTGAATTGGAGGCCTGGTTTTTTAAAAGAAAAATGGTGAAAACAGAAGGGTGTGTTTTCAGTAACAGGTAGTGTGAGTGATGTCTCTCAAATTCCATGACTCAGAGTATCTCCCCTGCTAGAACCATGTTGTCAGTTAGGGAAACATCCAGTGAGTTCTTCTTTGTACTAAGGTGGTTTAAATCTTTGTTGGGGACATGGACAGTGGGATTGAGTGCATCCTCAGCAAGCTTATGGGTGATGTCAAGCTGAGTGCTGTGGTTGATAGTAGAGGGAAAGGAAGCCATGCACAGGAGCCTAGATGGGCTGGAAAGGTGGGCCTGTGCTGAATTAATGAAGTTCAGCAAGACCAAGGTCCTGCAAACATGGATACAGGCTAAGTGATGAGTGGATTGAAAGCAGCCCTGAGAAGGACTTGGTGGCTGAACAAATGAATATAAACAGGCAGTGTGCACTTGCAGCCCAGAAAGCCAGTTATATCCTGGGCTGCATCTAAAGGAGGGAATAACAGGCTAAGGAGGTGATTCTTGCTCTCTGCTGTCATGAGACATCTGTTGTACTGCATCCAGCTCTGGGGCCCCCAGCAAAAGACATGGACCTGCTCAAGCATGTTCAGGGAAGGGTTGTCAAGATAATCAGAGGGAGGGACACCTCTCCTATGAGGACACACTGAGAGAGTTGGGATTGTTCTGCCTGGAGAAGAGAAGGCTCAAGGGAGACCTTCTAGCAGCCTTCCAGTACCTGAAGGGGGCCTACAAGGAGGATGTGGAGGGATTGTTTATCTAGGAGTATAGTGATAGCACAAGGAATAACAGTATTAAACTGAAAGAGATTCGATTTTATGGAGAAATTCTGTACTGTGAGGATGGTGAGACACTGGAACACATTACCCAGAGGAACTGTGGGTGCCCCATCCTTGGAAGTGTTCAAGACCTGTCTGGATGGGACTTTAGGCAGCCTGGTCTAGTCAAAGGAACTTGACTAGATCTTTAAGAACCTTTCCAAACCAAACTATTCTATGATCTTATGAAATCTAGAAATGCTTTTTCAAGTGTTTTTCCAATGTGAAGCAAGGCCTGTTACAGCTAGGGTGGGAATCAAAAATACTTCTTGTAGCACACAGGAGAAGTTGAGAATTAACAGCACTTCAGTAGAGAAGAAAAACTGAATATTTCTACACATTGACCATTTCAAATGGATTAAGAATTTAGCATCTACCACTGGGTAAATGATAATTTATCCATGCATCTCCATGTGAGTTTATGTACATACATACATGAGTGTTCGAGTATGCATGTGTCTGTATTGCTGTAACCTAAGCAAAGCAAGCATATAAAAAGTGAAGGTGACAACAATAAATAAGAAAATATTAGTTATGAAAGTATGTCAACTTGCCACCAAGACAAAGATTCTGGATCTCTTGAACTAAAAAGGACTGCTAAAAGGATTTGAAGGCAGTTTTCTGCTCTAAGACTAGAAAATGAATTTGTTAAGATTTAATGGCCAGTTAAAGTCATGTCTTCTGGGAATAGTTTGGTGCTTCCTTTCTGACATCATAAAAGACTCAACAAATAAGTTGATTTCCCCTCACTATAGTACTAAATAGCAGAAGACTTTATTGAGGCTTCAAAATGTGCTCATCATACTCTATTTTATATTTTGATTAATGTTGTTTTATATTTTCACATGATATTCTGAATAATTCATTTCATCCTTTAAAAGAAATTGTTTTAGAGGTGATGAACATCATTAAATAAGTAAATCAGGAGTATAAAATTCTGCTCTGAATTCAAATTTGCTTTACTCACTCAAGTGACCTTTAGCTGACATTAGTAACAACTAACTGAAAAGTTAAGAGAAATGTCTTTCTGAACCATTTATTTTAAAATGACCTGCACACTGAAAGGTATACTTCAGCTCTAATATATCTAATAGCATTGGTATTTAGAGCCAAGAAACAGTACCATACAGTCCATGGTTTGATTTGAGGTGTTATTTTTGTGCTTTTGATGCAGATCAGAGTGGGTGTATCCTTAACAGAAGTTAAAGTGTTCTGTTTTAGCAACTGCTGTTGCTTCCACTGTTGAGGGAGGAGCAGGAGGAAGTGGGCATATCTAAATTTAGGTGATTGACACGAGGCTATAAAGGAGCTTTCTGCAGTTCACTTGCTTGTTTATATGCAGTTAGTGATGTATTGGTAGTCTAAAGATAGAATAAACACAGGAAAGATAATGAAAGTAGTTCAATAAGCCACATTCAAGCCTTCTCTCACCTGCAACTGAAGAGATACAGGGAAATGCTGAATCTGATGTAATTTTTTCTTTTTTTTTTACATTCTTGTTGTTCACAGACTTCACAAGCTAAAAATAGTCAGCAAATCATAAACATAAAATCATAAAACAGATATCTGTCAGATTCATTGAAGTATCTCATATGCATCCTCTTAAATTGAAGATACAGTCCATTACTGTGAATCTGGTTTTGATAAGCCCATAACCTAAATGCAAGGGAAATAACTGCAGTTAATGGAGAAGACCTGAGATGTAGTAAGCACATATTTGCTGGTAATACTCTTTGTCTTTTGATTCCTTAGCAGTAGAAGATAGGAAGTTGTTTATTGGAATGATATCCAAGAAGTGCAATGAAAATGATATTCGAGTGATGTTCTCCCCCTTTGGGCAGATTGAAGAATGCAGGATATTACGGGGCCCGGATGGCCTGAGCCGAGGTAAGCAAAGCAAGAAGCTTTTTTGGCAGTTTGAAGATGCTAGATGCTGCCTTTTGCCACTCAACCTGGCATTTGAGCTTTTTCTGTGATTCCCACCTACACCCCCTCCCTGCCCAATAAGCATTTTCGTTCCTGTATTCATCCCAGTAATTGTGGAGGTAGTGAACAACTTGATTCATTTTGTTCTTTCTCCAGGTTGTGCATTTGTGACTTTTACAACAAGAGCCATGGCACAAACAGCAATCAAAGCAATGCACCAAGCACAAACCATGGAGGTAAAACAAGTTAGTGGGTGTCAGGAACATGTGTAATTTGTCAGGCAGTCACTATGGAGTTTCAAGGACTAGAGAGCAGAGTGAAGGACAAGTGCAGTTGTGTTTCTTCACAAAAACTGCTCCTGGACTTTTGTGTTTGTTTTGCTCTATTTTTAGTTTGAGATAGAAACTTCATCGGCAGAGAAAATACCACAATACAAAATAGAATTAAAAGCAAACAAGATTTTGAGCCTTTGATGAAATGTGCTGTTTGAATATATATATATATGTCTGTATGCATAGAGGAGGAGGGGAATGCTTCAAATGACTGGGTCTTAATTCAGTATTTTTGTGGCTGATGGAGATAGCAAGTATGTAATTGTTTGAATTGCTGTTTGCAGGGTTGCTCTTCTCCCATTGTTGTAAAATTTGCAGACACGCAGAAGGACAAAGAGCAGAAACGAATTGCTCAGCAACTTCAGCAACAAATGCAACAGATCAGTGCTGCCTCAATATGGGGAAACCTGGCTGGTCTCAACACACTTGGACCCCAGTATTTAGCAGTGAGTTTCTGATTTGGGTTCCTTTAATCTCTTCAAGGATTGGAGTGTCTGGCTGTCTTGCAGTGTTTAATATATTAATTTTTAGAAGGCTCCTGGTAGATAGGAGCTGGGTTCTTAATCCCCATTTTGTGGATGAGAAGGTTGAAATTGTGTTGTATGCTCTCATCTCTACTTTTATGGGAGGATTTCAACCCCAGTCACAGTAGCCCCAGTTACTGAAATCTTGGGTTTTTCTCCTGCATTCTGTATGTAGAATGTGCTTTTTCTTTATAAAGGACTGCCTCAACATTTACCATATAAATGTTCTTTTCTTTTTTATCTCATGACAGAGTTCTTGTATTCCTTAATTACTTTCATCCTCTTCCGGTGAAACCACTGTACTGTCCAAATAGAAAAAAGATCAGATTTGAAACAGAGTAAATAAACCTGAACAACAACCAACCGAAAAAAAGCATACCCTACAGAAAACAGAGAGAAGCTACTCTCTTTACCAAAAATGATATAACAGAGGATACACTATAGTTTCATGTCATTTGATTTTGCTGGGTCCCTAAAGGATGAACTTATCATAAACTCATGTGCTGTGACTCATGAGGGTTGCCAGAGTAGCTCTGACAACTGTGCATATTCATGCAACACAAAGTCTGAGGAACAGAAAAGGAAAATTCTTGGTATGGTGTATAGTTGAAATGGGGCAATTCTCTTACTACTTTTTAAGTTTTGGTAGATTGGAATTTTTTTATAACAGCTGGTTATAAAAAAATTCAAGGAAGGAATTGGAAATCTCTAAAAACCTTCTGAGCTGAAGCTTGTAATGTCTCTTATGTCTACTGTGCATAAGGAAAGTAGAGGAAGTTCCCTCTCTTGGTGGCATTTTGGGTTTGGTATGGCATTGCCATTTGTCCCATGCTGGTAGTGGCAGCTGTAAAATCTTTTTTGAGGTAGCATATCCTTAGGGGTGGCAATCCTGCCTTCAGTTCTTTGAATAGGAATTCTCTCTCACTACTGATTCTGCTGGCTTTGGCTTGGTGTATTGGCTGTAATTTTCCCTCAGCATTGCTGATGTTGAGTGAGGAAAGCATTTTGCTGTTGCTTTGGCTGCAGTGTGCTGCATGGGCTGCGTGGAGCTTCACTGTGGTGGTGCTCTGGCTGTGTTGTTCAGGGAATTCTCTTTATGCTTTGCTATGGTGTGGTGCATGGGCTGCGGGAATTCATTTGTGACGGCGCTCTGGCTGTGGTGTGATGCAGTTTCTCCCAGAAGCAGAGCCAGCCCTCACTCTCACTCTTGTTTTGTTTTTTGGTGTAATGTCTAGCTTTATTTGCAGCTCCTTCAGCAGACAGCAGCTGCTTCATCTGGGAACCTGAACACATTGAGCAGCCTCCATCCAATGGGAGGTGAGTTTTCTTCCACCAGAAGACAAATTCAGTGCCAAACAAAAGAGAATATGGGTAGACAAGGTAGCCAAAAGGCTGTAGGCATTTTAATCTTATTTGAAATAAGTACTTCTGAGTTTGCCTACTCCTTTGAAATGACAGGAATTCTCTGCTACAAGTGTGGATGTTGCTTCTTAATCTTTGTTAACTATTGTCCCCAAGGTAAGTGGTAGTATCTCCCCAACCTCTGGCATTTAAAATTATATTCCCTTAAGGATAGCAAAAAGAATTCTCTCTGTATTTCTTTTCATCCAAACACGTGCATAAGTAAAGAACTGTGTTTTGAAAAAGGCACTCACTAATGCACATGTTTTCAGTGATTCTGGATTCCTAGTTTTCCCATTTTCACTGCATTTAAGAACAAAGCTTTTAAGTTGGCAATACACTGTTGTTAGGGATGTGAGCTAGTGCTTCATTCAGATTCTTTTATTCATTCATTTTAATTGCAGTTAATTATACCATTACTGTTAGGGAAGATCAGTTCATAGATACGAGCCAAATTCCTTGCTGTGGACTGCTAGTCAGAATATTCACTGAGTATAGCAGTCCTGGGGCTGTAAATTGGTAGTCCCTTTTGTCTTCACACAGTTAGGAATAATAAAACACATGTCAGCAACTCCATTTACCACATTCTCTAAATTCTTCTACTGACAGAAAAATCTATAGTTTTGATTTTAATACTGAAGACTTCTGAGTTTTCAAATTGCCTCCTGGAGTTCTTTGGTGGTTGCCAATATCATGTGCCCTTTCTGTGCAGAAGTTCAGATGAAAGTGTCTTTGTAGATCTGACTTGTGTTGGCTGGTCCACCCATTAGTAAAAATTACAAGCGTTTGCAAAGTGTTATATTTTCATTTGTAAGAATTTTGGTTTATACTGAAAGCTGATTCTAATTTCATCTTCCTACATTGACTTCTTTCATGTTAGACCTCTTCAGAGCTCTTAGATCTAAGACTCTTGAAAAAAGCAATTTTTTTCAAAAAAAACCATTTCACTAATATCTTGTGTGGAGGTGATCTATAATGGATTTTGTTATGCACATGATCCTGCCTTTTCCTGCCTCTTGTATCTGCTTAAAAACAAGATGTAATAAAGAGGAATGTACAGTATTCTGAGGCAGAGGGAAAGGGGAAGCTGAGATTGAGGAGTTTCCAGGATAATTCTGTCTTCACTATCTAAAAAAAAAAAAAACCAAACAAAAAGCAAACAAACCTTAAAAATTGAGAAACCAGGCATATAAATAATATTTTGCATGGTTATTCCAAATCTGTGATTCTCTACCAAAAAAGTTGTAGCTTTAAGGTCTTGATAATATCTCAGCTGATCTCCTTTCTTGAAATTCATAGAAAGAAAAATTAAGTAGGTAATTAGATCCCAAACTATATCAGACTTTGCAGACAAAATTTAATCTCGACGCTGTTTGAAAGCAGATGGGAAAACAGTGTGATGACAAGAGGACAGGTGCAGTGTGCACATGACAAACTGCTTCAGTAAGGGACAAGCTGCTCTGTTCTTCATTAGCTCCAACACTTGCACTTTTAACCCTCTGTGGCACAATAAAAGCAAAATAGAAAATTTTCTTATTTTAACTTCATGATTTTATCTTACAGTGGAATCTTGAGAATCTAAATAAAGGCAGAATCCACTTGTTTTGGGAACTAAATTTGCCAAAGAAACCTTAAAAAGAGTTAAAAAACCCAAATAAACTATACAAAAAGTATTAGAAGTACTTTAGAAAATAATTTGTTTATACTGCATTGTCACATTCTTATGTTGTCTTTTTACATGCTTAAATTACAAAACTGAGGTTTTAATTATTTGGGGTGTGTACTTCACTCCCAAGGTCTTTCTAAGTATCCAGAAGATGAGATAGCACCTCTGCTTAGGATGTTCTGATGTTGTTAAATGAAGGGTGATTAATTTAGTTTTGTTTTTAATTATGTTGGGAATAAATATTAGGGATTGTCTGAAGTTAGATGAAGAGAGGAGGAATTGTTAAAATAATCAAAGGTAGAGACAAAAAATGGAAGATATGAGAAAAGTGAAGGAAGGCAGAATTGGAAGAATGAATCGAATCTACCAGAGGATGGTTTAAATACAGGATTCATGAGGGAGGTCCATTTTAATGGATGCTCTAGCAGAAAAAAAAGGCAAAATACTGTCTGTACTGACCAAATGATTTTATTCAAACACAGTGGCTCCAAATGAAGGTGAGTCAGATGAATAAATTGACCAGTAAAATTCATAAACACAGAGGTCCCTTCCTCCCCCCTGCAGTATTCCTTGCTCTCTACACACAACATGCCTGAGGTTTCCTGTTTTCCTTACCAGTGTGTTTGACCAGCCTACACATACATTGGCTGATCCTGTGGTCACGAGTTGCCACTTAACAATTGTGTCACAATTGATTGTTGCTTCTTGGCTGCCAGGGGGACCAAACAAAACATGCTGATGCTCAGCTAATGGTGGGTTGAAGCCATGACTTTTTGACCTCTGCGGTGGGAGGCCTTTGTGAAAGAGTTTTGCAGTTACTGCTGTCCCCATACGAAGAGTGTGGAGGGACATGAGAGCGGGAAATGTTACTGGCTCGGTGTCTAGGCAAGTTCTCTAGCTTGCACATGAGCTCTCAGACCCTCACTTAACTCCTATGCTTTTGTTGACTTGCGAGAACACTGCTTGAAAATGTCTGTACTTTGGAGTCTCCATCTGGTGTAATGACTACCTGACCTTTTCCCGAATCACATCTGTCTGGGCAAAGGGAAAGATTTTCAATTACAGCAAGGAATTACGATGTAGAAAAGATCCGTAACTTGTATTAAGCCTGTTGCTTTTAAGCTCCTTCCCCTTTGTCCCTTGTCCTTGACGAGCTTGCTGGATGTGTTGCACTTGGATGATGGTGGCTCTGACAGGAGAACTGGGCACTCTTGCCTGTGTTGCAGGACTGAATGCGATGCAGTTACAGAACCTGGCCGCGTTGGCAGCTGCGGCCAGCGCAGCTCAGAACACCCCGAGTGGCACCGCTGCACTCACCTCCTCCAGCAGCCCCCTGAGCGTGCTCACCAGCTCAGGTAAGAGACTGCCCAACATGCATTGCCCTGGAAGTCCTTTCAGGATAGATGTCACCTGTTTGGTCTGTCCCTTTTTCTCACTGTCATGTTGATCTTTAATAGAGAAACAGTTTAGTAGATTCACCAGCCTCTGTTTAGGGTAGATACCTTTGCCACCAGCAAAGGCTTTTTTACCTGCTGTGTCTCTTCCTCCAAATGGTCAGATTAATTTAGAGTAAAAAGAACTTTTGAGGTCATCATGAAGCAGAAAGGTAGGTGACCTCCTTCCAGTCATATTATTACAATCTCATCGCGTGTTTGATTTATCTGTGATTTTAGGCAGGCACTGTGGTAAATACACCCTGTTCCTCTCAATAAAAAAACAGAAAATGCTTTTAGAATGAGGTAATGCATTCTGTGCACTAGAACAGTGCAGTTTATATTCCATTGATGAAGACAAGGATATTACAACTTCCTCATAAATTAGAATAAACAAACACCTAGCACTTTTCCTTGAAGGTAGTTGTCTAGAATTTAATGTATAAATTGCACATAAAAATCAGTATCTTCCTTTGCATGGCTTTTTTGTGTTTTGTTTGTTTTGGGTTGAGCTTTTTTAACTCTAGGTTATGTACATTAACCAGAGATACTAGAATGTCCAAAGAGTGTTCTTTTGCTGCCTTATTATTAAATGTGATCATTAAATGCAACAAGCAAAAAACTAAAAATAAATTCAATTGTGCTTATGGCAGACATAGTAAGTTTATATCACAAATGAGGATCAATATTCTACTCAGTTATTTCTATCCTATTTTGAGTTATTACTAAATCCTGGCATGAGAAGGGTGACCCTGTATTTTCGGGTGTCAGTTTTCCAGCATCTCTGGCCTCTGTCCTACAAAGTTGACATCCTCACCTGTGATTGTGAGAGACCAAGGAGGGTTGGAGGAAGGGGGTGTTAAATTTCCACAGGTAGATTTTGAATTGCGTAGGAGAACCAAGGAGCCAGGCTAAGAGATTATAAAGAGATTACAAGGAAAAGCTGTTTAGAAAACCTTCTGTCACATGAGTGGGAGTTAAACCATGGGTGCTTTGCACAGTTTTCTACTTAAAGAAATTCCCAAGAAAGAATTAGTCCAAAGAGCGTTCTGTTGCATGATATTTTTTACATAAAAACTTCATGGTCTGCAATGTTTAAAAGATAGACATTTTAAAATTTACCTTGACTCACAGCTATGAATCCTAATCTATAATTAAAAAACAAAAGAAAACAAACAAACAAAAACCTATTAAGAGCTGCTTTTATAACCCACTAATGTTTCTTCATCATAAAGGATGCATGAAGGTGAATATATCTGACAGTTTTTCTTATATTTCCTCATGCTTTTTCAGATTACAATTTGTTGTGAGTGGCATTTAGAACTAAGATTTCCTTATTGGCTGTCTGGTCTGATGACTGCAGCAAGTTTGTTCTCTGTTGAGATGGAGAAGGGCTGGCAGGTTGTGAAGTTCAAATGTCAGCTAGAAAAAGCAGCGACAGCCCCTTCTCAGAAGTGTGCAGTGAAGGGACAAGGGCAATGGACACAAGTTGCAGTCAAGAAAAGTCTGATTCAATAGAAAAATAAAATGAATGGCAAGAGGGATCAAGCTCAGGAACGAGGTGCCAGAGGGGCTGTGAAATCTCCTTCATTTCAGAGTCTGAGAATGCAATTGAAAAAGACCTTTTCAAATTCAGAGGTTAGATCAACTGATCTAACAGGATGATCCACAGAGGTCCCTTTCAAATGAAGTTATGCTGCTTCTGAGTGATTGGCTTCCCCTGTGAGAATTTTGACTGTTCTGCAGAACTATGCAGATCCCTTTTTCCTTGATGAGAGATGTATTTCAGGATTCTGTTCCATTTTTTATCATGCTCATGGAGGTGCTAGGGGATGGGAAGCGGCCCATTTTCCAGTACTTTCTCTGCTGAATTCTAATAACCTTCTGGTCATCAGTAATATTGATAAATGGTTGTGTCAACAATTCAGTTATCATGATGGATCATCTGTATTAATATCCTATACAGATTTATCAGTTAACTCTTCACAGGCTTGTAATGTGAACCAGGCACTATTGTATTGCTCTTTAAACCTAATTTCAAATGTAACTTTAAAGAATAAAGATTAGCTTTGCTCAAAAGAAATTAAAAGTTTTGGAGGGCATGTTGTCCATAAATAGTCACTGACATCAAATTCTGAAACAGTTCTAGTGCTTTTTGTTAGAGGTATAAATATGCCTCACCTTTAGAAACTACACTCAAACTGGGATGAGGGAAAGCCTCAATGTGTACAGACACATTCAATGACATGATACTTCCTGTGATTGTGTAGCTTTTTAACTCTTTAGTCTTCAAGCAAACTTGAAATTCTATTTTGATTAATATTCATATGTACATTCACTCTGTATGTATTCACATAGAAGGCTGTTGGGCTCCACACAGAAAACATCTATCCCTCCTGAACCACACCCAGACCTTGAAGAAATTCAGTATGTAGCAGTTCAGTACCATGTGTTACTAAGTGCCTGCCTTGTCTGGGGGACATATGGCAACATCTACTGTGATAACCTCTTAAACCTAACTGCAGATGAGATGACTAACTCCTTGACTTCTGTCCATCTGTCATCCAAATGTTCACCTGATGCTTATTTGGACATCTCTGCTCAAATTGCATAATTGGTGGAAAAATCCAGACAGTCCTTCTGCATAGTTGCCTTCTTGATTTTCTTTCATCTGCACTGATATCTTTTGTATCTGGGGGACTTGGAAGTCTACACAGTGCAGTCCATGGACTATAGATGGGTTCCATGTTGGAATGGTGGAACTCAGAGGCTTTATGTGTTGTTGTGCTGCCTTCCTGCTCGTTTCAGAAATTTTCTTTAGATAGTTCTAAGCACAATTGTGTATTTTGATGTAGAATGGGATGAAGTAAAACCTTCAACCTTGCTGAAGATCAGCTCTTGGAACTGAGCAGTCTGCTGCTGTTGTGTAGTCATTGTTGCAGAGACCATGGCCATAAATAAACTCAAACTACTAGCTTGTGAAAGGGACATCCAAGAAAATACTGTAGAACTATCTCAGGATGAGAATGTCTTGTCTGCCATCTTTTTGAGTTGAGCACCAATAAGAATTATCTGCTTCAGAGCAAAATAGAATGGTGGCAAGCACTGAGATATGTTTCCATTTCTCTTCCCTCTGAAGGCAAACTCAAAGGTCCAGCAAAGCTTAGATGATTTTCCTGGCCTTGGTGTGTCTCCTGCACAATTGTTTTCAGAGATAGCAGAACTTTTCTGGTTTTATTGGAACTAATTCAGGTGCAGTTCAGTCAGATTCATCGCCTGAATTTAACTTTTCTTCAGGTCATTGCTTGGATGCTGTGTGACTGAATTAGGACAGACTTACTGTTCTTTCAGTTTACCTACCTCCACAAGTTGTTACTTGATGTCCTTGTCCAAGTTTTATTATCTTTCTAATAATATGTATTTCGGTATCTTTATACAAAGCTGTTCTTTATTATATATTTGACTTCTCTGAAAACTTTCAGCTACTTCTGTTAGAGTTAGCCTTTTTGACTAGATATAACTCAGTAGATAGATCTAAGAAAACATAGCCTTAGTAGCAAGAAAAAACTCCAACAACCCACCAAAAACTGCACAGAAACAATGTTAAGAACAAGGGATGGAGTAAAGAACGTGTATAAAGCAATATTGATTTTTTCCATCCCCATTGCTCTCTTCTCTTTTCTGATCTAAAATATAACACAAGAAAAACAGAAGAACAGAAGTGCTGACTAGAACTCCTTCCCTATTAGGAATAGTCTGAAAAATAGAAGACTGACATGGGAGAAGGATGTGATTACAGCCTACAAATACATTAGTGTTGTGATGAAGATGAATGGGGGAAAAGCAGTCATTAGATATTTCAAGAACAGAATTGCAGTATATCAGGTCAAGTTGTCACCTGATAATTTAAAAATAAAACCCAGAAGTTATGCCTTAGAACATAGTAAAGTCCAACAATTTGGTTTTCACATTGCGCTGAAATTAATGAATGAAAATTGTAACTTTATTGCAAAGACATTGCCTTTGGCTGAAAAAATCCTAGATTCACAGATGGCTCTGCTGGTATATAGGCTATACACAGGAAGCATTCCTTTGTAATTGCCCTGTATTTCTGCTCTACTGTTATTTATCTGCCTTTTGTCATCATCAGAAATGGGATGCTGTCTTCAATTCCCACATACATAGGATAAAGAAGATGCAGACAAATCTTCAGTTTTCTTTGCATTTTCAGTAATAAAGCATTTCTTGTTTTGCCTAAAGAAATTTCTGATAAAGGCAGCTAAACTAAAATAACTGTGTGATCAGCTTTTTATAGTGGTTTAACTTAATTTATTTAAAATCACAGCCTTTTAAAGTAGGGAAGGTATCAATTTTCTCTCACTTTGTTTTCCAGCCTCTTTTTTCCTTACCTCCTGCTACTTTATTTGGTATAGGTTTGGAAGAGTTCTTAAATGGTGTTCTCATCTGTCAAATACTGTGTCTTTTTGAATTATAAAGATCAACAATAAAATGTTGCAGAAACAAGTGGTATTCTAAAATAAAGATAACTGTGTGATTTCTGAATTCTGGCTTTTATTCAGACAGCTATGCTAAATTTTTACCAGCTTGAGGGTAACTTGTTCTCTGTGTTTTCCCAACATTTAATATGCCACTGATAGAAAAAGAGAAAATGTCTCCTTTTCATCAGAGTAAGCATCTTCAAATAGTCTGGGACATTGTCTTTCAATTTTTGGTTTATTAGGAGAGTTTGTCTTACCATGTACTAGAGGAGGTTTGTCATTCCATCTGTTATTACAAAAAGTGGTATGGAGTGCAGCTCTCGTTTCTCATGCAGCTTTGGTTAGGTACAACTACTTCTCTTAGGGGGGTGTTAGGCTGTATTCCATTTAAATAGTTCCAGCATCCCAGTCCAGCAGAGATTTTGTGCCACAAATATGGAGTAAATATGTAGCATGTGTGAAACAGCTTGAAAGATGCTAACAATTCTTTTAAAAGTTTTAATGGATGTATGCAGCACAATTGAGAATCTTAAAAATACGAGGAAAACTGAAAATGCCTCAAATTCAGTTCTTCTCTTACCTCCTTGGTCAAACTGATAAATTCCTCTTGCAAGCAAACTACAAGATACCTTTACAGTATCAGTCTTCAGTATCTTTTAATTTTTAGCAGCCATAAACATTTTCTTGTGCATCTTGTAGAGTAAATATAAACTTGGTTAATAGCAATACACATAGCTTTTCTTCAGTAGTGCACAAACCTGTTAGAAAAACCACTGCTGTGTAGTCACAAAAATACTGTGTATTTCTTATTTTATCATGTCCGTAAATCTTTGTAGGTGACCTCAATATGAAGTTCTTTTTCCTTTGAGATGCCAGCTTGGAGAACTTTTTTTTCCTCATGATTTTGTTGCTGACTTCTGTAGAACTAACTCTACCTGGTGTAGAATTTGGTGGGCCATGTAAGGTGTAACTGTCCTAGGTACTATATTGGTAGACTTCGCTCACTGAGTCAATGTAGTTAAAGATGTTGCTGGAATAGAGGACAGACTATTTATTTTTGGATATACTTTTCAAGATGTTTCTCAGTCGTAGCCCCAGCTGCAGCAGCAGGATTTTTAATAGAAAATTATTTAAAGTGTCAAAATAATCTGAGCGTGTGATGTTCCTGTTCTGGCAGTATGGGAAAACCGTATGTTCAGCCTCCTTTAATGTCCCTAGTATCTATGTTGCAGGTCTCTTTCACCTTGAGTGATGTTTCAAGGGTATATGTTAATACATAGCAAGTGACTCTTACTTTAGGCAGCAGGAAACAAGGCATCACTGCTGGTTACCTTATGTTGAGATACGGAGTTTAGCCAACATTTGTATAATGTCTCAATCTTACTGACATTGCTATTGCTACAAAGAGTAGATGTTACAATGAAGTAGAAATTTTTTAAAAATGTAGGAGGGGCTTAGAGCATAAAAGCAGTATGATCAATCAAGTTGTGTGGGTTTGGGGCTTTTTTTTTTTTTTTTTGCATAACATATCCTGCATTACCTAAATCTGTTCCTTATTATTTTTTTCTACTGGAATAACTTAATGGAGAAGTTGAATTATCAAGACTAAAAAATATTAGTTGAAGTTTAATTGTTTTATTTTAATAGCAGGTTCCTCACCTAGTTCCAGTAGCAGCTCCTCTGTTAATCCAATGGCTTCTCTTGGAGCATTGCAGACACTGGCAGGTGCTACAGCAGGCCTCAACGTTAGCTCTTTAGCAGGTAAGTTATGTGTAGTGGTGGCTTGGGGGAATAGCTGATTATCATTCCTCAGCCTGTGATAGGTCTCTGGGGTGATTTTTTCTGCTCCCTGCTTTTTGTAATCATGCTGAGCATTTGAAAGGTTATTGTTGTGGCTCAGTGGAAGCACTCAGTCATCTTTTATTTCTTCTTTCTTACACAGGAATGGCAGCCTTAAATGGAGGACTTGGCAGTGGTGGTCTCTCAAATGGGACAGGTAGCACAATGGAAGCCCTCACGCAGGCTTATTCTGGAATCCAGCAATATGCTGCTGCTGCACTGCCCACACTCTATAACCAGAGTCTCTTAACACAGCAGAGTATTGGTGCAGCAGGAAGTCAAAAAGAAGGTAGGCAGAAGGTTGTAGAAACGACAGGGGTTTTCAAAAGAGCAAGCTTAGTCCTTACCTGCAGATTTTTTATTTAGTATCATTTTGTAGAATCAAGGAGTTACTGAAGATAAAAAAGGTCTGTCGGCTCTTTCTACTAAGGGCTGCCCAAAGTAGTTTTTATACAGGATGTCTCTCATGGGGTTTGTCTAGTCTTAAGTGCTTCCTTAATCATACTCCTGCATGTTCTCAGAGGAAGGAGAATGTGAGTCTACAGCCTGTCAGAGAATCAGATGTGGTTTTGTTAATGTTGTTTTCTGGGTCCTTCACCTCTTCAACAGCCACTTATGTCAGTCTTTTCACTTTTCAGATTCAGGTTAAATTTAATATGTAGTGTAAAGTAATGTGGAATGTAGGAGTAAGTTTTCGGCAGAATGTAGCATGTTTAGAAGATAATCTGTCAAGATTACAAGCAATGTGATTATTTGTATTTTGTTTGGAAATTTACTTTGTTGCTTTGGGACCACAGGTTTTGAATAGCCATTCTTTGTTCAGTTAACATCTAGCACTCAAACTTACTGTTCAGCTGTCATTGCAGAAAATACCTGTGAACCAGTTTTGGAACAATATGTAAAGTACAAACAAAAGTGGTCAGAAAGAGCTAGAAATATTTGAGTGATCAATCTCAGCAAAGAGTCCTGCTTATTTATTCTGGAATCAAGTGCTCTGCAGTACTGTAAATAGCAGTTTCATTGTTTCATCCAGAAAATTTGTCTTGACTGGCTCTTCCAACTTTCTTTTGTGCATTGGGTTTGTGGTGTCCATGCTCTTTCTGAATTCATTTTCCTTCTTGTTTGAAGGTCCAGAGGGAGCCAATTTGTTTATCTACCATCTTCCCCAGGAGTTTGGGGATCAGGATCTGCTGCAGATGTTCATGCCATTTGGAAATGTTGTCTCTGCGAAGGTTTTCATTGACAAGCAGACCAATCTAAGCAAGTGTTTTGGTATGTTGGATCTACAGCTGCCTTACAAGGGGAAACAGTGGGGCTGATGTTGATCTCTTCTCGCTGGTGACCAATGACTGGACCCGAGATAAAGGCCTGAAGCTGAGTTGGGGGAGGTTTAGGTTGGATATTAGGAAAAGGTGTTTCACCCAGAGGGTGTATGGGCATGGAAGAGGCTCCTAAAGGAAGTGGTTACAGCACAAGCTTGACAGAGTTCAAGTAGTGTTTGGAAAGTGCTCTCAGACAAACAGTATGATTCTCAGCATGTCCTGTGCAGGGGTTCAGTGATCTTTGTGGATCTATTCCAACTCAGGATGTTTTGTCATTCAATAAATCATTATCTGTAAAAAGGTGGCTTTTATAGTAATTTCTTTTTCAGTATATTGTCAAGCATAACTATTTAAGTAAGTAAGGAATCTCTATACATTCCTAAAAAATAAATCAACCAAACGCTCCCAGCAATAATTTGTATTTTCCTGATTTTCAGTGTGACTTTTTGCTTTCCTCAATTTCATACTGTTGTGCCCTATCATAGTGTTCTGGTCCTAGATAATGCTCCCTTAGATTAGGTTGGTTCATTAAAGTACAGTGCTAATAATGCCAAGGCTCTGGGTTCAATCTCCTGGTGGGCCATTCACTTAGGAGTTGGAATCCTTGATCCTGGTGGTTCCCTGCTAACTCAGAATATTCTGTGATTATTACTTGTGTTTGCAGACTGTAATCCTGAGATAGTTCTTCCTCTTGCCTCTTCCTGTCTTGTCAATAATTTCACTAATAATTTGCATATATTACTTAGTACATTATTCATTATTTCTATTAATATCTTTATAAATAACTTTTTGTGGGTACCATATTGCATTTTTGTGGTGCTGTAAGCTCTTGTCACAGTTTTGGTAGATAGAGATTCCTTGTGATGGAATAGGAGACATGAGCCTTTCTCCATGGTTTTAATAGCTTTGTATCTACATAAAATCCTGAATTTTTTCCTATTTGATGCGGGCAATCTGATGTTTAGTGAGAACACAGAAATAAGCTGATCATTCAGCTATAATACCTACATATTATGGACACATAGCCATTGACTAGAGTGGGAGTTATTCTCACTCCAGACATGAGTGGAGTTATTTAAAATAGGCTCCTTCAAAACACTGGAGAAGTTTATTTTCAGGATAATCTTTTCCAGGAATGATATGCAACCTCCCATCTGAGAGCAGTCTAAACACAATAGTGATACCAGTGCTACCCTTCCTTGGCAGCTTTTTCGCTCCCATAATGTCTTGAGGGTGATTTCAGTCTTGTATCTTTAATGAGCTTTTGGATCTGGATGAACATTTTCCAGGTTTGATTTTCTCCCAGGTACGAGTTCTTATAAACAGCAGTACTTATTTTGTGATAGACTAGAAAATGTTAATTTCCTGAGCTGTGTATGTCTTCTGGCCGAGGTTCCCTATGTCAGAAAGCAATGCTTTGTTTGAGGGCCTTTAGAAGTTATTATGAGGAGTCTAAGCCAGTTGTGAGCATCTGAGAATGGCTGTTCATGCAAGCCTCTCTGACCTTGTGAGTGCATTTCCAGTTTTGAGTAGCCATTGCAGGCAGCTCTGGCATGGAGTAACCGTGTGTTTTCCTCTCCTCAGGTTTTGTAAGTTACGACAATCCCGTCTCTGCGCAGGCTGCCATTCAGTCAATGAACGGCTTCCAGATCGGCATGAAGCGGCTGAAAGTGCAGCTCAAGCGCTCCAAGAACGACAGCAAGCCATACTGAGCAGCCCTCCCCTCCGGGACTGGAGTGAGAAGGATCTTCTGGTAAGTTGGAGAGGAGCGCACTTAGTGATTCGAAGCCCTAAGGCTGTGTTTTTACAGTCCTGGAAGCTGATCCATGCCTTCTATCTGGCACATCTTCCCTTGAAGACTCTGCTGCAGCCTCTGCTGAGAATCCTGCTTCGGATGGAGGACAAGTTTGTGCTTTTGTTTCCAGTGTTTTACTTTGGAGTTTAGGTGCCATATCACTGAGGTTTTTTTGTTTAGTTTTGTTTTTTTTTTCCCTTATTTGAAGTTTGCTGTGTTTGTAACCAGTGTGTGTTGAGAAGGACCAATGCCAGCTCCTTGGGGGTGGGGAGAGAAAGTTAAAGGGAGCAGCAGAAACTGACACCACACTGCCTTGGGGTAGAGAGGAGAAGGGAAAGCAGAAATAACACAGAACAGCTGATGAAAACAAAGATGGGCAAGGAGAACAGAGTCCTGGGTGAGAAAGAGCCAACTCCATGTAGCCTTTGTCATGCCCCATCTGCTCTTTGAAATTTCCTTAACTGTATGTCATGGTGAGGATTTATTAAATCATCTCTAAAGCATGAGACGGGCTAAAAGGGTGAACACAGTAACAAGCCAAAGGAAAACTGCAGTGATTTCTTTTTTCTTTGCTGTATATAAACCATTTAAACTGTTTATATAGCTGTGTGACTGTACACAGCACTTTGTAAAACTATTAGATAATGTCTCTGCCCAGAAATTTTCACTCTCTCTCTCTACAGTGGAATATTAATGAGATGCAGTGAATTTCTCCATGTATAAGAAAACTTAACCTATGTATTTCATCTAGATTTTGTGGGAAGGTAGAGGCAGCTTACTCTGGATGAGTACATCTGGGTCTGGAAACAAGAGACTTCAGATCCCTGGTGACCTGCAGAAATTTTTGACAATTTTTCTTCTTAACAGTTGATCACATTCCCCATTTCTGTGGAATAATGTCCTTTTTTTGCAGAGATTGCTATGAATTCCTTTTCATAAGCATAATGTAAGTGCTGGCTGTTTATTGGAATAACTTCCTATTTTGTTGTGGTTTTTTGTTGGGTTTTTTTCATGAACCAAACTTGTGCAGTGACTTGGTCTAGTAATTAGGTGTAGCTCTCTACTGCAGTTTTCCTTTAAGGTGGAATGTACCAGTGCAAAACAGGCTAAACCAGGAGCTGCAGAACCAGAGCATTGAGCCATTCAGTCTTTTTCTGCTTTTTGGTACAAGCTGTTACCTTTTATATTGAAGGAAGATTGAACACATCCCTTAACTGAACATACACTTTCTCTGCACACCAGTGAAATTGCTAGTGCATTGCTAAGGGCCTTCGATATTCACTGGGTTTAGGGGGCTCAAAGGACTTTTGACACTCTGGCCTGACCTGTTTCAAGAAATCAGTGTAGAGTTCCATTTTATAACCACCAAAATCCATCTCTGTCGCAAAAGGAAGTTTACAATTTCTGTGTCTTTAACAGAAGTTCGATTTACCTCATAATATCTTCTTTTCCTTGTTTTCTTTGTATTCCTGGGTTGTAAGGCTGCTTCCCAGGGCTCCAGCTAACACTGCAGTCTGGGAGCCAGCTGCTAAATGATGTGTGTGAGTTAGGGCTGGGGTCAGGACTTCATGTTCTGCTCCAGCAGGAGGAGCACTAAACTCACCAAACCTGAGATCTCAGGTCTGAATCCCCACTTGTGTGCTGTGATCTGTTGGGAATGTTGGCCATTTCCAAGGAACTGGGCCCCCTGGGATCTCAAGCCTCAGAATTACATGGCCTGATATGTAACATCCAAGGGGAGCCCTTTCTAGTTTTAAGATTGAAAAATCAAACAGTTGATGTCAGTCTGTCCATATTGATGGCAGACAGGTAAATTTGTCAGTATTATTTAAATAATTTTGTGGTGGCAAAGTTTCAAAGGCCAGATTGCCAAATTTCCCAGTTTGCTGGCATGTGGTACCCTTCTATGTTAATTATTTGAATCTCTCTAGAAAAGTAAACATACACTGAAGTGAACCATGTACACTTGAATTCTGCACCATAGGAAAGATGTGTCCTGGTTTTCTGAGAAAAGAGTGTTGGAGTGTGAAGGCCTCNAAACAAAAAAACATAGTTGGGAGCAACTGCTCCAAGTGCAACCTGCTGTAACCAAGAATGTTGTTTCTATTTTTATAGAAGTTTTATACCGCTCCAGGGTGGAGAATATTTATTACCTAAATTATTTCACTGGAAAAAAAGGCCAGGGTTTTGTAGAATCCTGAATGTGATTGTTTTACACACATAATGATGTGCATGATTGAAACTACTGATTTTCAGTGGCCTGTTTGCAGCCCAACAAGTGCTAAATGAGGAAGATGAATGCTGTGAACCAGTGGAGGAGAGCACTGTGCTCTGGGGTCTCTACAGTCACTCTTACCTTCTTTACACCATACCCCACTGTACTGTCCAGCACCTTTGTCCTGTTTTTCTTTTAACCTGATGCTCTGGCCTCTTTACTAGTCATTTCAGTTGCCCAAAATTAGATATTTTAGCTTCTTCATCCTATAGTGTGTCCTCAATACTGTAACTTACAGATCAAGCTTGGCATTGTTGCAAATAGGTGGGACTCCTAGGAACTTCAGGAGATTCACCAGTTTACACTGTGGCTTGGTTTGATCAGTGACTCCTCCCAGACAAAACCACCTTAAGACATCTAACTTGGGCTAGCTCTTGTGCCTTACTGGCGTAACTGTAAGTAGTGCCAAAAAGAAAAAGAAAAATAAAAGAAATCTATGCAGGTTAAATTTTAAAAGATGTGATCCTCAGATGGTTTGAATCAATGCAGTTCAGCTCTCTGAAGGCAGTAGAGCTGCATCAGTTTTCACCAGCTGAAGATGTTGCCCTTTTTGTGTATTTGTTTCAGATTTCCCTTTCTTGGTGTATCAATGTGTATGTTGCCAAAGTTAATAAATGTATTAAGTTTGTGACTTGGGCAGATTTTTTTTCTGATGACAAAACTGATCAGATAAAGTCAACATTTCTGTGTCTGTCTGGTGGCTGCCTCTTATTGTGAGGGTTTAGGCTGCTCTTGCCTTTCAGTCTTAAGCCAGTTTTCTTCTTCACTTATTGGCAGGAAAGACTGGGATTTTGGGGACTTGGGGCTTTTGAATTTTTCATTCATATCCTGCTCTCATTCAAGTGCAAATTAAATCAGTGTCAAATGCTCTATTTCCTGGATAGTAAGATAAGAGTTGGGAGGGTTCAAATAAACTGCAGAAGGTTGGCTGAAGCAGCCACATGGACAAAGTATGCTGTATGCTTAAAACCAAAGAACCTGATTTTCTACAAGAAAAGCTAAAAGAACTTCTGATGAAATAGAACTCCTTATTACATGTGCCACCAGAAAATACCTAAAATATTTTTAGTTTACAAGGTGGAAACAATCTACGTCATAGATTTATTCTTTTTCTCAGGAGATATTTGATTTTACTGCTGTAATAACATGAAAGAATTATGAACTTAGTCTGATACTGCTTAGTGTCAGTACTATAGTAAATGAAATCATCGTTTCTTCAGTCCCCTAGATAATCAACATTCCAAAACAGGATAGCTCTTTACAGTTTAGGCTGGCATTATTAAAAAATTCCAGCTCAGAAAAATCTCACTGCCAAAGGTATCTCTCAGGAAAAAGCTTTTCACCTGAGTACTGACAGTCACACATGATGGTAATTCTATCATGCACGCTGAATCTAACTGAACTGGTAATGTCTGTGGATTGGGGAAGAACAACAAAGCAGAATGAAGTTGTTCCTATTTTATTTGGAAATACCTAAAAACAACTTGGATGAAGCAAATTGCAAATGAAGGGTGCAACCATGAACAGGTAAAATGCTTTGAAGGCTTCTTGTTGCAGACATTTAAACCTAAAGATGGTAGATATCCCTAGCATACCTGCCATGAAATATAAAACACAGAAGGCAGAATTATCACTATTGTGAGAATAAAACTAGGACAAACTGGAATAACTTTCTCTAAGTCATTAAGACCTTGTCCAGCATCTCATGGTTCTTTTTTTATAGGCCAGGCATTCCATAGGGCTTTGATAAAATTCAGTCTTTGCCCTCAACATAGCTGAGTGAAATATTTGGAAAATCCATATCAAGAAATTCCCAAACAAATCACACAGAGGATTTCAGTATTTTATGCTAAGATGTCACTTGATTTCATGCTTCTTGTTGTTTCTCATGCCTCAGTTCATGATGAATTTGCTTTTCTGATTTAAGAGTGAAATCTTGCACCTATCTGCAAATTATCTAGAGTATTTCTTGAAATATAGAAATAAGTGCAAGAGTTACGTTGTACTCTGTTTGCTGGAGTCTGTACTAAAGTTCTTTCCCTTTATTGGAAAGCGTGAAAAGCAAATTAATTTCAGCAGTTCTAATGAGTGTTGCTGATTCAGTTGACAATGTTTTTCTTGTTGCTTTGTAATGAGAATGCAACACTTGCTATTTTCAAATTATGTTAGATAATATGCAAATCTCACCGTGTTCTAGTCTGTAACCAGAAGCTTTGAGATGTTCTGAAGATTAAGGCCACATACAGGAGCTAAAGGGGAGTTGAGAGTGTGGGGAGGCAGAATAAGAAAACAAAATGCTTCCTCTCTCTTCTGCCTCCCACTCTCAATCCCAGAATATTCCTTGTCTCTTCCAGCTCACAAGTTGAGAGGAGGGAACAGAGGTATTTATGTCACTTAATATAAGAACTATTTTTTTATAAACTCTTCAAGAAAATTTCAGGAAACACATTTTTTTTCTGCTCATTAAACTGGCAACAGTGACTGTAGAGCTTCTCAGAGCCCAGAATCTCCTCCTCATGAAGCCAGGGAGCTGAGGGCTGTTACATAAAGGGTTAGGAATGGAAAATCCCTGTGCAGGTCTAATGGTATGACAAGTGCTCAGCTAGGACAAGTCTTAACTTGCAGTCAAGTCTTAAAGAATTCTTCTCTGATGTGTGGGCTTTTTGTCTTGTATAATCTTTTTTTCCCCCTTTTCCAAATCACCCACCCCCAGTTACATGAGCTCCTAGGGAATGAGAAGAGACTACAGCTAAAGGAAGGAATGTGGATTTGCTAGGCTACTACTGCCTAAGAACTTCCCATGTTAGAAAAAAGTCTCAAATGTCAAACCACCTGTGAATCCCTTGTGTCCTCTGTCTTGTCTCTCATGGTCTCAATCTCTGGGGGCAAATATTTGCCCTGGAGTTGTATTTTTTGGAATCAGTCTCCTGGGGAGGGAGTTTGCTCTAAACAGAGATAGTACTCTGGCACAGGGTAAGGTGAAAGCATGCTAACCAGTGTGTCACTAGGCTGTGGAATGCTCCACAGACTGGGTGCTGAGAGCGAAATCCAGGCCTCTGCTTCCATTTGGTTTCTGGCAGTTTGATGTTTACTTGGTGTCCTTCATGTACTTTGACTTTTACTTGTCCATCGTTGGCATGTGCTGCCCTTCCCTGTCAACTCCCTTCCCCAGGAGATTTCATTGTACAGTGCCCATTCTTGTTCTCTCTCTCCGTGTTTGGATGTACTGCTCTGTGTAACTCAGTGGGTCTCCCTCTTTCTGGTTTGTTTTTTTTTCTAGATTCCTGCCGTTTGTTCATCGTTGTGCCTAAAGCATGTCGATGTGGCGTTCAAGTACATCGTCCAAATCCTTGTCTCTTCAGCTTCTCTGATGCTTGAACTCTCACCTTTGACCTTGTGTTGACCTTTGATGCTGATGTGTATTTTTATTATGTTTGTTTCTTTTCTTTTTTTTTCTTTTTTTTTTTTTTTGTGCTGCCAAATTGGTTTTGCTAGAAAGACTGCTGAAGGGGAATATTTAAACTTGCATTTGAATATAAAAGAATTTCTATTTTTCTAGACCTTCTTAAGATAACCACTTGATTTTGTGAATCTGATTCTTTGTAATTTGTCTTCAGAGCAGCCTTGCTAGCATACCTTGTGGAGTATTTGTATTTCTGTGAACATACAGCCAATCACTTTCTAGGCTTAGTTTTTTCTGTGTGCTTAGTTTTAAAAACACAGTTCAAAGAAAAAGTCAGTTATATGGTGTGACTCAATCTTTCAGGAGACTTCCTAGTCACATTTTGCTGATCTGGTTTCTGTGCTTGAGGAGACAGCATGTGTTTTTATGAGTTCAAACTTGTGACTTGAAGTGGCATCAACAGAAAACACTTGAACTACGTTTTCCTCCGATTGTAGCTACATTTTTGCCCTGGCATTTACTGATTATTTTTTAATTATTATTATTTTTTTTTCCCCTGCTTCCCTGTGTGATTATCAGTCTGCAGTGAAAATTTGATCAAAGTTGATGTTGTATTTTGTTAAGCTCTGGCATGCTTGGTTTTTTTGTAACTACAATCTCCTCAGCAAAATGTGATGTTTTTGTTTTAATCTTTCAAACTAAGATAGTGCCCAGAAATGTTGTGCATGTTTCCTGCTGTTTTCTTCACACCCTCGTATATATCACCTTCACCTCTCTGTTTTCTATAGTTTGTGCAAAAACTGAGCAATTTAATGGGTTTCAAAGGTATCCTTTAAATTGGTGGTTTTGGTATGACAAATATCTGATCAGAAGCCACCTGAGGGCATCTACCTGTGCACTTAGACTGTCTGCCTGACAGAGCACCTGGACCCTGCTCCATCTCCAGTGCTGTCAGAAGCTCTGAGGGTGCTTGGTTACACTGTTCCCCTAGTGGAAGTTTTGGTGGAAGGGGATAGCTGAGAGCAGGAAGGTGGGGGAACTCACAATATTTCTGTTTCCAAAGCTGTCTGAAGCTAGGGCTCATTTCAAGCACTGAGCATTTTGTACACTCAGGGCACATTTCTGTGAAGTCCAGCCCCAATCTAATACCATCAGTCAGAGTTTGGTGGCAGGATTCTGGAAGGATCTAGGTTAGTTCATGAAATAAAGTGTTTTAAATTTCCCAGAGAAAGCAGTTGTAACACTGGCCCTACAACTGCTGGCTCTTTTCCCAAATGACAAGCACAATACAACAGCCTCTGAAGCTGTTAGCTGAACAGGGTACCATCCCCAGCTCTCTTTTCAAGGGCCTTAGCTGGGGAATCTCTGCGGAGATTTTTTAGTTTTTGTTTAGTTTTTAATTGGGTAATGAGCTGAGCAGTTTTTCTGGCTTGCAGGATGAACTAGAACAGGTTACCGCTCTCTGGGTCGCAGGCTTCCCCTGCCCTCCGTACCATCTGCACAGGTAGAAACTGGGAAGTAGCTTCCAAATGAAGGCACCTGAAGAGTGTGTGCTGTGATGAAGTTTCAGTCAGAAGCAGCAGCAAGCTAGCGTAGGTATCGTAACAGTTGAAATAATGTGAAATGGAATTCCAGGAGAAGGGTTTTTGCTGAGAAAACAAATAGAGTTTGATTGGATAGAAATCTTCATTTTGTCCAGTGTTCGGGATGATGTAAAGATGCAAAGATTGTTTTCTGTCCTACTCCTGAGTTGGTTGAGGATACTGTATTCTCACTAGGCATTGACCAGACTCGTGTAGACAGTCCTTAATCTGCTTACAAAAGAGAGCAATTTGAATAAGGTACATGTACCTGGGAGTGAATCGTGAGGCTAAATGAAAAAGGGGAGAGACTCGTTTATTTGGAAAGTAGGGTTGGGGGCTGGCTGCTGTTAGTCCCACAGTCTGAATGCACAGGGCTGTGTGCCAGGGGCACTGACACCCTGCAGTGTATGGAGCAGCTGCCAGTACGTTTCTGTACGTGTGCATTTGGTTCTGTGAGGAACCTTGGGGAAACCTGTGGAAAAATATCTGAAGAAAACCAAAATGCCAAATGTTGGGTGTTTCTTTCCTTTCTTCTTTCCTTTTCTTCCTTTGGTTGTTTTAATTGTTCTGTGGTGGTTTTAATGGATTTGAGACAGTGGAGCAGCAGCTGCCTTTCTGATTTTTGGCTGCTTTTTGTGAATAATTTAAAAAGAAAATTTACATTTTGGAGACAAACCTGTGGGCTTTTTTATTGGTACAAACATTGTATTTAACACTAGGGGTTTTGTACAGTTTTTTGCCTTTTCTACTAGAAAACAATGTAAAGTGATTCACAATGTGATGAGAAAACAAATTGCCACTATGACCAAATGTAGAGTCTGTTCTGCAGTTAACGGGATTTAATCAACTCGAAGTCGTGGTTCAGTCGTAGAAATGCTTTTCTTTACCTTGTTTGAGCTGTTCCTTTTTTTCTTGTTTTGATTTGCAAAACAAAATGTCTTTTTGTGTGAAATTGTGTTGTACTCTGTAGAGAATTACAGATTTTACTTTAATGGTTTAAAAAGCAGAGGAGCGCGTGTTGCTTTTCTGATCTGATCACAGAGTTTGTGTAGTGGATTTAAAAATGAAAAGATTTGTTACAAGTTTGGAACAAGCGAGTATGTGTTAAAGGAATTTTCTTCCTTTTGTGTGTGTGTTTTTTTTTCTTTTTGTCCCAAAGGGCAACTTAAAGCTGTTTTAATTGCACAGACACACCGACAACAAGTCATTTTGTATATGCCAAGTGTGGTACCTTCCTTTGTTTATTTGCTATTAAACTGTTTGAGAAGAGTCCTTGTGTGTTGTATTTGTGTCTTAAACTTGAGGTTCTTTTTGGGGTCCAAGTGTGAGAAGATGAAGAGAGAGATGAGAGAACTATTTTACAGTTTCTTAGCTGTGAGACACAGAAGTAGTCATGGCCCAATACCACTTGTTCTGCATGTCCAGTGTCACCCTGGATTTTTACTTCTCTGTAGATGAGTTACTTTGAGTAGAAATGGAAAAGGTTTTCTGGCTGATATACCTCCATTTTGGGTCATTTAACAGTCAAGTCCCCTTTAGATACAGAAAAGCTGAGGATCTTGGATAATGCAGATATGTACTTGGGAGTGAGGAGTAGGCATATCCAGCCTCACAGAACTGGTGCCATGCAGCCACTTGCCTGTCCATGCACTTGTGCTTCAGAGTGTTTCGGGGGCTCAATAGCTTGGGCAGAGCAGCAGCCCTCAGCTCTGCAGGAGCAGCACGAGTGCGTGGTGCTGTGTGGGATCAGACAGGCACCAGCTGATGCCACTCTCACAAGCCCCACACACTCAGCACCGCCTCCTTCCCCTTCCAGGAACACAGCCAAGCTTGCTGAATCTATGCTGGTTCTGCAGCATCGAGGTACCTGCAGCCCACAGTGCTCCTGGTTCTGGAAATACGACACAGGGATACTGCAAATGGATTTGCATTTCTTACTAGTGATAAGCAAAGGCTACCTGCTTTGCTCTTAGAACCAATCTTAGATATCTTTTATGATATTTCAAATTAATAAAAAGTATTTGGCATAGCCAAAGGATAATTCATTTAGAGACATGCTACAAGTTTGACATGAATGTTGCCTCTCTCAGAAGGAAAGTACCACAATGGCTGTGATTTTACTGCTTTTCTGAAAGCTCCTAAAATTCCCTGATGTTATTCCTTCCTTCTCTCTTGCATCTTGGAGACCTGCAAGCATTTTAGGACAGCTGTGTTTCTCCTCCGTGTCCTTTTGCTGTGTTCTCTGGCATACTCTGTTTCACCCCATCACTTCCTACATGATTGTAAATCTGAGAGCACTTGCAAAGCATCAGGATTCAGTGCTGCATTCCTTGCCTTGAGCGCACCAATTGCGGCAGGAGGCGCAGAGCCACCTGTTACAGACCCTGCTGGGATCCCTGCAGTTAATTTGCAGCTGTTGAGAAGAGAGGCTGGAGGGATTTCAGATTAGATACAACTTGAGGCCAAGGATGGAGAGAAACAATCAAATCAGAAAAAGGGTTTGTTTAGGCAGAATGGAAGGTTCCAGCTTGTGCAGAAAGTTCACTCACCTTGTCTTACACAAAACTTTGTCAGCTGCATCTTACTGAACTGACGCTGGATCCCTCTAGGGTTAGTGTTTTTTTTAATTTTTTGAAGGCTTTTACTTCAATTTAAAAGGCCACCACCAATCAGTACACCTATCAAACTACACCTAAGAGCCAGTGTATTAATCTCTGAAAATAATCAGCATTTTCACATGAGTTGCTATATTTATCAGCATTTGTAGGAAATACACAAAATCGTAGATGAAATCCTGATGCTGAATGTTTTAGGAGAAACCTTTTTCCTCTCACATGCACCTCCACCTTTCACTATTTGTTTTGACCCCAGTGTTCCTAACTTTACCCGCCACATTGTGCTCTCTTCATACGGCCAGGAGTCACCAAGGACTTTATGAAGAGCAGTGGGGAGGAGGAGAAGCAGGTCAGTGTGGTCACTCTGAAGAAGTGAGTGCGTGCTGAACCACACTGCATGTATGACAGGTAAGATTCCCTAATTTGATGTTGCCAAGCACCATTCAGGCTCATTTTTTTGCACTTCCTGAGGAGAATCTGGATTGTTAAGTGTAGAAGCTGTACCTGAATCCTGTATGAATTACAGCTGTCTTGAGCCATAAACAGATGCCATTGCTTTTTTTGAAGTAGCACAGGCAGTCAGTGTTGATCTTTTATCCCTCATTTAGGCAGCTGCAGCTCAGCTCAGAATGGTATGTTCCATATCAGAGCATGTTCCTTGTTTTTTGAAAATGACCAGTTTGAACTTGATGGATTTAGTCCTTATTTTAGTAGGGTACTGTTATCTCAACAGGTAAATTGCAAATTGTGAATTGATTCCTAAGAAACTAAGCACTGTTTCATAGTGTTCAAAAGCAAGACGGTAAAATGAGGGCAGATCATCTCCTGTAAGGTGGATTTTGTCAGGCTGCAAGGCACCCTCTTCTCATTTTGGCTGGTGCTGTGTGGGGTAGTCCTAAAGAACCTCAGGATGAGTTTAAGTTACAGGCAGCTCACTTGTGGAAGGTAATTTTGCAAAGTAGTCTGATCTACCAAGAATGATATAATTTTTGTTTTCCCCATTCCTGAGTCCTGGCTTGATTCTGTTCCATAGTAGGCTCCAGTGGCTGCTTTCCTGGCCTCTTAGCTTCTCCAAGTCTAGAAATCTGAATGCCTCACCATTACCAATGCTTTCCCTGGGGACTGATCTGCATCTTGTTCCCATCCCACCACCTACATCCAGAGAGACATTTAAGAATTACTGCAAGGAGGAGAGATTTTTTTAAAATTCTGAATCAGACTTCCATACACGTCCTAAAATCTATAAAGTACCTAGCTAATAATTTTACAGTGCTGCTGAAGTGATTTTCACACATTAACCAGCAGTGCCTCACTATTAGTTTTCTTCAGCTTCTGTAGATTTTTCTGTAGTTTCAGAGTTTGAGACTACATATAGTCTATGCTGAAATACCATCTACCACATTACATCTCTGAAAAACAAAGCTAAATTAAATAATGCAAATATCGTGGTGCACATGAGCTCCTAAAAGAGAATCAGTCTTGTTGTAGCTAAACCCTTCTACAATTTAAAGCATCTTTCTTTTTGAAATATTTTTCTGAGGGAATTTTGGATAAATGGTGAATGTAATCTCTCAAAATCATAACTACTATGATGTAAAGCCTCTGGGTAGATTATCATTCCTTATTTTGTGACCTGCTTTCCTTAAAACTTCAAATTGCTTCTCTTTGCCCAGTAAAAGGATCTCAAAGCTGGTTCTTGGAACTTGTGCATCTGAAAAACATTAGTTATCCCTTTAGCATTCTCCACCTGCCCCCTCCCCCCGGTTTGGTGTATCTTCTTAAGAAGGACTGAATAAATCTCTAGAACACCAAGGCTGCAAAACATTGGTGAGAGTATTAAACGTGACTCCTAGAGGAACTGGTCTGATTTTTTCAGTGTAGTGTGGGAGACATAAAGCTACCTTTTAACAGGGCTCACACATCTTTCCTGCAGCCAAAAAGTGCAGATACCTGTTGTTCTGTGTCTTTATTGTTATTCATCATAAAAGATCATCAATTTCTGGATGCAGAACTTAAGCAGTGCCATTGACGACTTCTGTTGGAAGCTTTTGGAGGACTGCCACACTCATCTGATGGCAAGGAGCAAAATCCAGTAAAACAAAGGTTTTCAGGATGGTTAGCTCCTTGTCCCTAAAATTAGGATGTCAGAGGTGTATTTGCAGCAAATCTGTGACAGAGCTGACCTATGTCAATAAAAACAGTCCATGATGCCAGCTGAGGTCCTCAAAAGGGAGCTGCATTTCGTGCCTAGCAAAGTATCAAATACATTGCTGCAAATGTAACCCTGCGAGTGTGTACACGCTGATGTTGCCTTGTTCCCACCTCACTTTTAAGGCGTATATTTTTCCTAAAGCTGCTATTCCACCTGAGTCTGCTTCCTCCCAAGCTAGCCCACCATGAGCAGTGCTTGTCTGAGGGGACGGCCAGAGAAGGAAGGGACAGCCGAGGCATCCCGAGGCTGTGACTGCAGCCAATTGTGTCTCTCTGGGGTATTTAGAAGCTGCGTACTGGCGGGTAGGGGTGGGCAGTTGGCACCATGACCTTGGGAGCCGGGGAGCCTGACTAGAATTCCTGGGAGCCACGTGAGCTGGACTGGCAGGAGCAGCTGCAGCCAATGGGGAGGAGACCAGCACTGGCTCTTCAGATTGAGTTTCACTCTTGTGGCTTGAGATTTTTCTCTTTCTCTCCTTGTCGTGCTTTTCCTCTTTGTTTACGGGATTGGACAGACGAATGCACTGATGGAGCCCTAGCAAGCAAGATGTTTGCCTAGTGGATTTGAGATTCTGCCTTCAGTGCTGAGCAACTGCTTCTTGCCATTGCCTACCACAGCTCCAGCCCCCTGACATGGCTGGGCTTTTACGGCTCTGGGTCCTCTGAGCACACAACCTGCCCTCTTCTAGTGGGGCATTTTACGTTGTGTTCTCTTGTAATCACGTCCTTTTTGCTATCTTTAGAGGTTAGTGTATGAGGCTTTTTAATCCATGGGAAATGGGTCAGGACCAGACAAAGCAACAGATAGAGAAAGGACTCCATCTTTACCAGTCTAATCAGACCGAAAAGGCCCTGCGAGTCTGGATGAGGGTTTTGGAGAAGTCTGCGGATCCTGCTGGCAGGTTTCGGGTTTTGGGTTGCCTCATCACTGCTCATGCAGAGATGGGCAGATACAAAGACATGCTGAAGGTAAGGTGAACTGGAGGTGAATGCATGCCACTGTGTCGCACCCACGATGGAATGTGGATCTGGAGACCAGAACCTGAAATGGGGGGTATTTTGAGTGTAACAGAAAATACAAACTACTGAGAGCATGTTCTGGGCTGCTGTAATCGGTGTGCTCACCAAGTGCTCCAGCCCACAAGATACACAGAGTATGATTTTTCACTGTGTCTGGTTCCTCAAGATGCAGTTATTCATGGGAACCTTTCTTAACTATTTCCCATGTACAGGCACACCATGTTATCAGGCTTCAGGAAAAGGTTTGAGAACAGGGCCTTTGTCCACTACAATCTGTTTACAGTGTGTATGTCAGCATAAAAGGAGAACTCCAGGTGGATTCTGTAGAATAAGTATCAATCTCATAGAGACATGTCTTTTACCTTGTTCAGCTTCTGGCTGATATTTAATACAGATCTTATATTGAGTTTTTTTAATTACAATTATTTGTTTGCCAGGGGGCTGATTAAGAGGGAGAAGAAGATGCTGTTTTGGTGAGGTAATTGAGACATCCCAGATGTCTCATAGTTGAGGTCAGAGAGCAGCTTCCATTTGTCAGAGCAGTATAGAAGAAAGAAGGAAGGATATGGGGCTTGATGGAAGAGTGGTAAAAAGCAGCTGAAGTTGCATTTCAAGGGCATGAGGATAAACACTTTAATTAAATGTACGAAAAGAAGCTGGTGTGCGGATCTGAGAAATAAGAGGATGTATACAGAGAGCAGCAGGCAGCATTTGGGAGGGCAACCCAGGAATATGTAAGATAAGGCAAGAGAGTGTTGTAGTAGTCTTAAGAAACTATCCCAGTCTGAAATAGGGTCTTGCTGAAGGGCTTTGATATTCTTGTCCTGATGTTTTGGGTTGCCTGTTACTAGACTGACTATCATTCTGCATTTAGAACAAAATGTGAAAGGGGTGTCTACATCTCGTTGGAAAGTTTTTGGTAGCTGTTTGGAATTGGAGGCGAGAGAGAAGCACATCTTACTGGTAAACCCATGCACATGTCAAAGCCCTGTATTGAAACCAAATACTTAGGATGAAGAAGAAAGGAGAGGTATTAATCCACCTGGAAAACATTTGAAGACAAACAATTCTGTTAAGTGGTGTGAAATTAAGTGCTGGCAAAAACAACAGACTGATTGGGAAAAAAAGAAGGAAAAAGGGTAAGATGTAGCTACCTGAAGGAAATACTGAAGACTTCATGGGGAAGAAAAAAGGCAAAGGTGTGAGCTTAGTATACCTGAACATAATTCCTTACCTGAGAACAGAAAGTGGGATCAGAGTAGGTGAATTCTTGTTCTTCACAGAATTAGGAATGAAAAATGGCTTCAGTGAAACTAAAGATTTTACACGGCAACTGGTCAAAGGATAGAGAAAGGAGAACTTTAGCAATAAGCCATTGAGAGAGGAAATATTAGGAGTAAAAGGATCAGAATTAAAGGCATGAAATAAAAAGTGATTTAAGAAGGGTTGTGATGCTCAACTTCTTTTGGAGAGGAAAAATTACTTTGCACCACGGAAAGAGGCTGTGGCAATCAGGAATACTGAAGAATTGTGCAAAGTTAAGGGAATGTGGGGAAGCATGAACTAGTGCACATCACTGAGCCCATGTAGCAGCTTTCCTAAACTGTAATGGAAGCTGAGAAGATAATTACAAACCAAATATACACAATTTATGGTTGGTGACTTTTGCGAGTTTGGAGGTTTTTTGGTTGTTGTTTTGTTTGGGGTTTTTTGTTTGGGTTTTCTTTGTTTGTTTGTGAGGTATTGTTTCCAAAGAATGTAATATGTTCTAGTAGCCTAAATTATTATGTGTAGTCTCTGTACAAAAAGGAAGTAATTGATTTCCGTGGAATTTGCCATCCATAATCCTAACTGATAATGCCTAAAGATAATTGCTAACTATTTACCTTTGCTACTGATACTAATTCAAGCCAACAGTGTGCATGCTTCATCACAAAACATAAGAGTTACTGCTCGGAAGAGTTTGCAGCCTGAAAGAGACTTCATTTAAGAGAACAGTAAGCAAAAATCCTGGAGGTTATAGAACTAAAACTGTAAACATCAAGACTGCAATTTATTAGTAAAAAATTCATTAAAGAAGTAGCTTACTTTCTCCTATTACTAGAGTACTTTAGTAGCTTAGGAATTCCAGAGAAAATGGGATACATTACACTGAGCGAAAGAAAACAGAACTGCATTGTGTCAGATGTTTCCTGCTTCACCAGCTTCTCTTTAGGGCCATTTAACAGCTATATTCCCTATTGCCAGCCTAGTTCATCTTCCCTGTCCAGAGACTGTGTGAAGAGAGGGAGAGGTTTCTTCAGAGTCTTCATAGACTTTTTAAACCACCAGATAACTGCTCAGTGCATACGATGCTTCTCCATGTGCTGATGGCCTTGTCTGCCCTGCTCAGAGATGAGCCTCTTCTCCAGTACAGAGTGCTAGTCTGTGGGTGCTTGAGCTGTATTTAAATAAACTCCACACTTTTGTAAACACTTTCTTCTCTACTTAAAGTTTGCAGTGGTACAGATTGACACAGCACGGGAGCTGGAAGACCCAGATTTCCTTACAGAGAGCTACCTAAACCTGGCTCGCAGCAATGAGAAACTCTGTGAGTTCCAGAAAACAATCTCTTACTGTAAGACGTGCCTGAACATGCAGGGTACCACTGTGAGCCTGCAGCTGAATGGCCAGGTGAGCCTGAGCATGGGCAATGCCTTCTTGGGCCTCAGCATTTTCCAGAAGGCTTTGGAGTGCTTTGAGAAAGCTTTACGCTATGCACACAACAATGATGACAAGATGCTGGAATGTCGAGTCTGCTGCAGCCTCGGGAACTTCTACACCCAGATAAAGGTACAGTAACCTAAGGGACAGAAGGGTGATTGTGCTGCAGATTCAGGGAAGCATTGGAAATCATGTGAATTTCAGCCTTTGTCTTTCCTGTGGGAAGTGAAGTACTGAGAGAGCACTGTGAGCTAAAATCCCTTTGTAAAATCCAAATGGAGTTCTCTTCTCCACAGTGAGGATGGGAGGATTAGTGTCATGTTTATACAGCACAGCAGAAGCAGCTGTGAGTATGTGTGTTGAAAAGATCAAACTTAGCTTCAAAGAAGATCACATCAGAGACACAGGGCTGGCAGCCAAAACCCATGGAATCTCTATTTCTACCACTATTGTAGGCAAATAGCTGCCAGCAAGCAGCTGTAGGTAAAACCAGGCAGGGACTGAGCACAGGGGTGATTTGCCAGTTCTAACTTCTGCTACAAATAGCAAAAATTAGGTTTTTCTCACAAAGTTCTGATTTCTTCACTCATAGCAGACTCATCACATGAAGTGTGGTGACCATAAAAATAAAGAAAATAACATTGTGCTGACTACTTTTCAGGTGTGAAATAAGAAGGGAGAAAGGAAAATTGAGAAGTTGTGATTTCCTTTGTGCATTGTGGAGAATTTAAAAAAAATGAGAACTTTTAAACTTTTGCAGTCTCATATAACTTGAGAATGGTTTTAGATATTTAGATGAGTTTAATATAATTACTGTAAAGTAAGATTTATTTCTAACATGCTTTTAATGCAAAAAAAAAAGGTGTTTAAAATTAAAATCTATTATTACTTATTGTGAATTTGATGAGGCTATGAGTCTTAGTTCCTCTTTCCTGCAATGATGGGTAATGAGCTTCTTGGAGATCCCAACTCATTGTATGGAGAAAATGAAGGCTCCATGTAGATGTTACAAGTAGAGATGATGTAAGAGCAGAGAAAGTTTTCTTTGTTTATAGAGGAGGGTAAATGGTTCCTGCAGAATAAAGTTAATTGCATACTCCATAAAATTCATTTGCTAGGTCATTGCCCCAGTGTCCTGAACTCAGAGAATAATATGATTTCAGAATATATGACAGCTCCACTCTTCACAATTTGATATCCACCGAAATACTGCACGTGGAAGAGGAGCAGCACGAGTTTAAAGATGTACAGAAATCTGGTAGCTGTAAATAAAAAATAGTTGGGTTTTTTTTCTTCTCTCCTTTTTCCTTTATTTTTGCTGTGTCTTCAGTCTGTGTTCATCTGCCTTTCAGGACTACGAGAAAGCCTTGTTTTTCCCATGTAAGGCTGCTGAGCTGGTGAATGATTACGGGAAGGGCTGGAGCCTGAAGTACCGTGCCATGAGCCAGTACCACATGGCCGTGGCCTATCGGAAGCTGGGGCGCCTGGCAGATGCCATGGATTGCTGTGAGGTACGGGCTGGGGGGCTCTGCCAGGGGATCCTGCCACAGCACTGGAGCAAGAGAGATATCCCAGCACTCACACTTGACTGTAGGTCTTCCTGCTGCCTTCCTATCTTAGAGAAGGGGGCTTCAGAATTTGGGTCTTTGAATGGCCCTTGGTTAGGAACATGCGCAAAAGGTTTTCCTTGCCTTAAAAGATGGCGCCACTTCTTTGGAGCTGATCTTTCAGTGGCTGGAGTGCAGAGTCCCAGCCTTGCTGTTTTGAACCAGGAACAAGCTCTTCTACTGACCAGAGGCAATTTCTTTCAGGAGTCCATGAAGATTGCCCTGCAGCACGGTGACCGGCCGCTGCAAGCGCTGTGTCTGCTCTGCTTTGCAGACATCCATCGCAGTCGCAGAGACGTGCAGGTACAGCTCTTCCCTCACAAGCAGGATACAGGCAATAGCAAGAGGGCATGAAAAGCAGTTCATAGCAAAACATGTGTTTTCCTCTCTGCTGCTGCAGACGGCCTTCCCTCGGTATGATTCTTCCATGAGCATCATGACAGAGATTGGAAACCGCCTGGGCCTGATCCAGGTGCTGCTAGGAGTGACTAAGTGCTGGATGATTCAAAAGGAGCTGGACAAGGTCAGTCACAAACTTGTTTCTACAGAAGTTTGTAGGACAAGATTAGAGCACAGTCTTGTACTGCACTTTGGTGAGGGAATAGTTCAGAAGAGATCTGTATCCCCTTGGTTCTACCAACAGGATCTGTTGCTTGTAGAGTTATATTTCTCTGAATGGTCTCTCTCAGCCAGGAATTTGTTACTAATGGTAGGAACATCCATTCTGAGTCAGACTGCTAAATTACAGAATTGCCTCATTAGTCAATCCTGATGACTTTTAAGCTCTGTGCTGAGAAACCATCACTGGAGGAAGGAAGCTTTATGCTCTGAAATAGATTCCCCTGCCTACTTTTTAGTTATATGACTAAGCTTATTGATGTGCTAATGATGTTTAGACAGCTCTACAGCTCCACCATGTGCTTTGCAGGCAAATGTGGCATAAAATTCCTGGAGAAACTTTGACGGGCTATAAACTCTAATGTGACACAGATGAATGAGAGCAGGAATTTATTTGGGGATAGACAACCTATCAATATAGAACAAGGGGGTGAAGTTACTTAATTTGAAAAAGCTTAGGCAGTGTGTATGTGTGTTAAAGTCCAGACTGCACTAGACACAGCTCATTGCACTGCAGGAACATTACTCGGCCACAGAATGAAATGCTCAAAGGTTAGCCCTGAATTAGCTCTGAACAACCTGGAGTACCTGCACAAAGCCACAGCAAGATGCTGGCTGGGTCTAAATATGATGAAAATGCACTCTTATCACTCATACTGAGACACCAAGAATTTTAGCTCAAATGAAGCATCCTAGATATCAGTATGTCCAGTATATGTCAGAATAGAAAAGTTCAGGGTGCTGTCAGCATCTGTGTGCCTCCATCAAGGAATCAGTTGGGTGAGACACACCATGCAATCTCAGTAAGTTAACACAATGTTTGTTAGCAATGGAAGAAGAAACCGTGGACTTGAGAGGTTTCTCAGTGTCAAAAGAACAGAACAGGACACAGCAGGTAGGCCTCTGCAGGAGAGAATATTCAGAGCACTCACCAAACCCTTACATCCACTGATTCTATGTTGAGCCACTGTCAGCCTCTGATATCAAGCAGCTCTCACTTGTGAGAACAGGATGAGGGCTTTGCACAGAATTCTAATCTCACCAAATTCCACAGAAAAAAGTGGAGGAATCTTGTATTCTGTCCCAGACATTAGAGAGAAGTCTGCCCTGCTGGTTCAGGGACCTTATGTCTGTTGACCAATGTGACCTCCTTAGACATCACATCCCTGAATATTCACCCAAGCCTGTTCTTCAACTTGCCAGGCCCAGTTTCCATTTCTCATGCTACTCATCCCTATATCAGTTACTTAATAAAGCAATTTGCTCACTTTCCACTTGTGGATTCCCTGTTTTTGTCCAAGCTTCCTCCATTCTTCCAGTCTCTTTGGCTATTTAGTCCATTTCATTTGGGTATAATGTAATCAATGCTATTCCACATCCTCCAGGGCTGCTCACAGCTTGCTTGCCCTCATTCTTAGGCAGTCTCATATTCCTGTCCAAGACAAACTACCCCCTAGACTTGTCAACATCTTTTCCACTACCCCACACATTTCACTTTGATTCTTAGTCACAGTCATTAATTTCAAGACTTTCCAGTACCTACTCAGTATTCCTAAGCACTGTTATGTTCTCCCTGCTGGCCTTCAGTTCCCCCTTCCCTCTCCTACCATTTCCTTACCCTAGGCTGTTGCTGCCACCACAAGCCTAATGCCATCTCCTCTGCATTCACAGTGCATTTTTGCATCTTATCTGGTTCTCTTCTCCTACAGTAGCAACAACACCAAATTACAGAGTAGAAATTTTATAACATGCATCACAAAGGAGACCTCTTCTTCCCCTTGGACAAATGGGAAGCAGATCTCAATAGTTTTGGAAAAAAGAGACTAATTGTCAGCAAAGGAAAGAACACTGTGACATCTACGGGAAAGTAAAGACTCATTTGGTATGACAGCTGCTGTGCTAAATATTTCCTTCAGATTTAAAAAATGGATAGCAGAACACTCCTACATCACACCATGTGTAAGGAAGGCAAGGTGGATATATGAACAGCAGGGAAAAAGGAGATGAGCGTGGTAAACTGGTGCTGATGATGCCTTTCCTCACCTCTGTGAGGAACAAGTGAAATTGGAGTTGCTCAACAGTTATTGAGCCTGCAAGGTAGGATGGGGACAAGGCTTGCTTTGCCTGTGCTCCATCCCAGCCCCAAATGAGCACATGAGTCTAAATAAGTCTGTATTCTCTCTGCTTGGGGACCAGCCTCTGCCAACACTGACACTGAGAGTCTGCGACAGAAATGTAGCTCTTGCATTACTTGTGGTCATTCAGAAACCAACATTTTCTCATGGATTAACTTTTGGGAGGAGAGAGAAACCTGCCCTCCCAAAAAGGCTTTCTTGATTCTCCAGAGTTGCAGGGATGCTTGTTTATCCAAATTTTACTCTGTACTTCATTACCTCTTTTTAAAAATAATTCTCATAGGACATTCATACAAGCCTGTCTTTTATATATTTGACTGAGAACTAATGACCAGTGCTCTCAATTCACAGGCTCTGGAAAGCATTGAAAAGGCACAGGAGCTGGCAGAGGGACTAGGGAACAAGGTAGGATCCTACAGCTTCTTTTCAGCACTCTTCATAGTCTTGTGTCAGGCAATATCAGATGTCAAACATTGAAGTATCCAGACTTCTTGTTGCTCATTAGCATTCCTATTAACGAGTGAGTGCTTGGGATTTGCTTTGTCATGAAGTGTTTGGTTGTGGGCAGTTATACAGATAACCATCAGTATGCAAGTCTGAAAAGTGAGTGAGGAGTCACAATGGGATAGGCAAAGGGGAATGGGAAGCAGCAAAAATGGGGTGTGAAACAGGCAGAGAACTAGAGGATTAGAGGTCTCCTCCTGAAAAGCATTTTTGCTCTGAGCAGCTGCTGAACTGTGTGCTGGCTGGAGGCAAAGGTGAGTGAAATACACTGTATGTCACGGGTAGCTCAGGGAAACCATGAACGGAAGAGCTACTGAGTGTCTCAAACCTGGTGTTACCTTTTGTGACACGAAGAGGAAGCGTTAATGGCAGGAAGTGTTGAGACCTGCTGATGTTCCTCCAGCTAGCTGATGGGGCTGTGCTGTTCCCACTCCTGTTTCTGGTCTGTGTTCACCCTGGTGTTCACTTGTGTTATGTTTCTGTCCTTCACGTGCAGCTCAGCCTGCTGAAGCTCCACTGCCTGTGTGAAAGGATCTATCGCACAAAGGAGCAGCAGCAGGAATTGCGTGACCACGTAGTGAAGTTCCATGAATGTGTGGAGGAGATGGAGCTGTACTGTGGCATGTGTGGAGAGTCCATTGGGGAGAAGAACAACCAGCTCCAGGCACTACCTTGCTCCCACTTCTTCCACTTGAAGTAATTAGCTGAAAGTAGTAAATATTATTGTATGACATTAGTCATAGGAAAAAGCTGCTTATGCCCAGAGTAGTCCTATGCAGGCTGTTCCCCAGGTCTTCATTTGATTACCTGCTTACCTTTGTCCTGATCCTGCCTTGCAGGTCTCACAGCCTAGGAGGGTGACATTTAGCCATCATATCCATCACACTCCCACTTGTCCTCTAAATGATTATTCACGGATGTCCTCACTTTGTAGGTGGTCAGCCAAGTTCACAGATTGTTATTTGATTCCTCCTGGGGAATCAGTTCTTTGCTCCCAGGGGCAGTTTGGATTCTCCTCGGGTCCCCTCAATTTCTCCCTTGGTTGGTGGCCCAGAGAGGTAAAGACGTTCAGCCTATTATCATGGTACTGCCAAAGGAGTTAGCTGTACCATCATTTTATTGTAGAAGAAACACGAGTGTAACAAAACACATTAACGTGTAAACTAAGAATTTAATAACAAAGTCTCACACTGACACCAGAATTAGGATCAAACTACTGGGCAGTGAGAGATGCCCGATGAGCTCTGTGGATTTGTCTCCAGCAGTACAGGAACAAACTTTTGTAGAGGAATCTGCGGAAGTGCCTCCCTGGAAGGGATGGGAAAGAGATCCCGTTTCTGCCCGCGGCGGGAGGGGCACGGGGAACAGCCTTGTGGGGTACAATGGCCGTGGAGCCGCCCTGGGGGAGCCTCCGGCCGCGGAGAGCCCCCCCGACCCGACGTCCTCCCGTTGCAGGTGCCTGCAGACCAACGGGACCCGCGGCTGCCCCAACTGCCGCCGCTTGTCGGTGAAGCCCGGCTACGTGTGACCGGCCGCCCCCGACGGAGCCGCTCCCGGCCCCCGCGGGCTGTGCCTGGCGGGGCCGCCTGGGGCTCGCTGCCCGCCCCGCTCCCTCCCCCTCGCTGCTGTGTACGGGCACTGACTGTAATAAAGCGTTTCTCCGGGAGACCGCCCCGCCTGCCTCCAGCGCCGCGCCCCGCCCCGCCATNGCCCGGGAGAGGAGCCGGGCCCGGGAGAGGAGCCGGGCCCGGGAGAGGAGCCGGGCCCGGGAGAGGAGCCGGGCCCGGGAGAGGAGCCGGGCCCGGGAGAGGAGCCGGGCCCGGGAGAGGAGCCGGGCCCGGGAGAGGAGCCGGGCCCGGGAGAGGAGCCGGGCCCGGGAGAGGAGCCGGGCCCGGGAGAGGAGCCGGGCCCGGGAGAGGAGCCGGGCCCGGGAGAGGAGCCGGGCCCGGGAGAGGAGCCGGGCCCGGGAGAGGAGCCGGGCCCGGGAGAGGAGCCGGGCCCGGGAGAGGAGCCGGGCCCGGGAGAGGAGCCGGGCCCGGGAGAGGAGCCGGGCCCGGGAGAGGAGCCGGGCCCGGGAGAGGAGCCGGGCCCGGGAGAGGAGCCGGGCCCGGGAGAGGAGCCGGGCCCGGGAGAGGAGCCGGGCCCGGGAGAGGAGCCGGGCCCGGGAGAGGAGCCGGGCCCGGGAGAGGAGCCGGGCCCGGGAGAGGAGCCGGGCCCGGGAGAGGAGCCGGGCCCGGGAGAGGAGCCGGGCCCGGGAGAGGAGCCGGGCCCGGGAGAGGAGCCGGGCCCGGGAGAGGAGCCGGGCCCGGGAGAGGAGCCGGGCCCGGGAGAGGAGCCGGGCCCGGGAGAGGAGCCGGGCCCGGGAGAGGAGCCGGGCCCGGGAGAGGAGCCGGGCCCGGGAGAGGAGCCGGGCCCGGGAGAGGAGCCGGGCCCGTTAGCACAGCCACGGGGACAGCAAAAAGTTAAACATGGTTAACTGACTCTAGAAGGGCAGATTGAGGAATACTGAGCAGCGAAGGTAGGGAAGAATCACTGGAAGAGCACAGACCCGAGGAAGCTGAGGGGGTGGCTGTTTGGCGCAGCCATGGATGCTTTAGCTAAAGTTACACAGGCCCTTCCTGCCTCGTAGGCGCAGGGGGGGGGGAGGTCCCTTCTGTGGCCTGAGTCAGGTGGGATCATTGGGTAATTCAGGTTGGAAGGGCCTTGAGCAGACCTCCAGGCCAAACTCCTTCTCAAAGCAGGGTCAGCTGTAACCCAGGCTACTCAAGGCTTGATCCGGTTGGATCTTGAAAACGTTTAAAGGCAGATATTGCACTAGTTTACAGGGTTTTCAGTGCTTCTGCTTGACAGACATTGTGAGGATAAAGATTTGCTTTGCATGCAGTCTGAGCCGCACCTGTTTCAGTCTTTATTATTTCAGCTGCCCGTTGTGTACTCCTGTGAAGTGTCTGGTTCAGTCTCTCTGATACCCCCTTTCCCAGCAGTTCTGTTCTCCAGCTGAACAAATCCAGCTCCCTCAGCTGTTTCTCACAGGGCCCATGCTCCAGCCCCCAGCTCTCTTGGTGGCCCTATGCTGAACTCAGTGCAGTTTATCAATGTCTTTGCTGTGTGGGTGGATACCAAAACTGGACTGAGTGTTCTAGGTAGGATCTAAAAGTATTGAATAAAGGGGACTGAGCTGTTCTCTCCATCTACTGTCTACAGTCCTGATAGTATAATGCAGAATGCAGTTTGCCACCCTTGCTGTCAGGGCACATTGCTGGCTCCTGTTCAGTTTTTTGCCTTATGGAGGCTCCCAGGTCCATTCCTCAGCCAGACAGTTACCAGCATGTGTCACTGCAAGGTGCACTTTCCTCCCTGGTGCAGGGCTTTGCATGTGTCCTTGTATTTTGTAAGGTTTCTTGTGGCAGCTCTGCCCTTGAATGCAGAGACTATGCCTCCAGTTTGGTGTCATCTGCAAACACGATGATAAAACATTCCACCCTCTTGCTTGTTCATTCATGAAGATGTTAAGTAGATAGACCTGTCTCGAGATAGACACTGCATAAAAGAGCACTAACAAATTTAGAATGTTTGCTGCCTAGTATTGTTAGCAGTACTGAGATAAAATATTTCATAAATTCTACAGAGTAATTTCATCCTATACTGCTTCAGGCTCCACAAGTAATTCTGACTTACTAATGTACTTTATTATTCTTTAAAGACAGTAAAGGTAAATATATGTCTTCAGTAAGGAGTAGAAGTTGCCTTCATTTTATAGTAAGAGCATTATAATTGCAAAATGTTTGTTAGAAGCCTCTCTTCAGGCAATTTTCCTTGAATGCTTCCTCCAATCAAGTTTATTAAATTTTTTTCATTTTTATTTAACAGATTCTGTATTGACTCCTGTAACAGTTCTGTCCTGTGAATGTTTTATAGCACAGTATTATACTTAGGCATAAAAACTTTTAAAAAGATAGTTTCTTAGTGAGGAGTGGATTTCCCCATTGAACAGAATCACACCAATTTCAGTGTGACCAGTTCTCCTGAGATCTCCTGGTGCCCCAGTCACTTCAGTGGGGCTCACAAAGTGTGTATTTGCACACTGTGTGAGTAACCAGGAAAGGGAGGAAAAGGCCTGTCAGTGTCAGCCAGACAGCACTGCAGACACCTGCGTTGGGTACGTTAGTGTTGCTTAAAATGTACTCACTCTTGGATGGGGAGTACAGAACTTTTTATCTTAGAGTTTTTTTTTTTCTTACAGTTAGTAGGATCATAGAATAGTTTGGATTGGAAGGGACCTTTAAAGGCCAACTCCTGCAGTGAGCAGGGACATTTTTAACTAGACCAGGTTGCTCTGAGCCCTGTCCAGCCTGGTCTTGAATGTTTCCAGGGATGGGGCATCCATCATGTTTCTGGGCAGCCTGTTGCAGTGTTTAACTATCTTTACTGTAAAGAAATTCTTATATCTAATGTAAATTTACCCTCTTAAGATTTAAAACCCTTACCCCCTGTCCTGTTGCAACAGGTCTTAGTAAAATCTAAAATGTCAAACCACAGTTGCCATATCTGGGCCATACTGCCACACATTGCAACCCTGAACTGATTAGGCTGAGGCTACCAAGTGACACTGGGAAGAAATTATTTGGGGTTGTTGATGAATTAGAGACCAGAATGGACTGTGTGGCCTTGATTCCTAACAAATGTTGACTATTTGCTGGCTTTGCTTTTTTTTTATACTACATTTCCCTTTATTCCTCTGACTTAGATTGTTGTTAACTGTTTTTGGAATATTCTATTAATTTTGTCTTGCCTCAGTCTTCTGACACTATTCCTTTTTCTTTGTTCTGTGTACCAATTACAGATCATGAAGAGTGAGGTACTGAGAGTGACCCACGAGCTCCAGGCCATGAAAGACAAGATCAAAGAGAACAGTGAGAAGATCAAAGTGAACAAAACCCTGCCATACCTTGTCTCCAATGTTATTGAGGTGAGGGTGGTGGGCTCTTACATAATGACATGAGAAGTGTGTGCAGTTTGTAGTGGCAAGGAGAAGGGCAGGGAACTCATCAGGGATTCAAGACCTGGAGTTTTCTCAGACTACCAGTGCTGCCAGAGCCAGGACTTTCAGGTTTTTCTGTTGGTTTTATTTGTGACCTGGAAGTGCACAATGAGTGAGCACTCGTTGTCTGGGTCATTCCTTAGGCTTTGGGTTCATCTGTACCTAACAACCATCAGAGGGTGACACAGCCCTTCTGAGCATAAATGTGAGCATCTGAAATTTCACACATGCTCTCTGAAACTTGTGAAACAGCAAATGAAAGGCTGTGGTTTTGTTACTCCATCACATTCTTTTTATAATTCAGTAATTTTGATGATAGGAAAAAGAATGCTGGTAGTTTGCTATTAAAAATGGGATTGGTTTGTACTACTGTTTTAAAACTTAATGAGCTTAAGCCTTAATGTGAGCTCCTGTATGGGAGAAAGACTCAATGCCATTAGGTACTACTTTGTTCTGGATTTTGTAATGTTTTTCTGTACACTATTGCATGCTACTTCATAAGGAAAGGAAGAAATCAATTTTTGCAGGAGGGCTTTAATGCTTTCAGGATTCTACTGCTGATGGATGATGGAAAGTTTTATTTCTTCCAATGCATGTAAGTTAGAAGCATTAATCCTGGGGTCATCTTGCTAGCTTGGTTACATTGTCATGAACTTTTTCACCCTGGTTTTCAGCTGCTGGATGTTGACCCAAATGACCAGGAGGAGGATGGAGCAAACATTGACCTGGATTCCCAGAGAAAGGGCAAGTGTGCTGTGATCAAGACCTCTACACGTCAGGTAAGACTCATGTACCCAACCAGGTGTGAGGAGTGATGCAAAGGATCTTTTTCTGGTACATGTGGTTTGGCTCACTTTGATTTCTTTTTTACAGACATATTTCCTGCCTGTTATTGGGTTGGTTGATGCTGAGAAGTTAAAGCCTGGAGATCTGGTGGTGAGTGATTCTATTGTGATAGTTATATATGATGGTGGCCAGAAAATTACCTATGTCTTGCCTTTAAGAAAGAAGACAAATCTGTCCAGATTTCTCTACTAGAATTTTAATAGAAAGGTATTATGGTTTCAGTTAGATTTGTATTAAAGAAAAGCAGTTTGGGGTGTATGTCCTTTAAACATACAATTAGGTGCTGAAAGCTTAGAGACCATTTAGTAAGTTTTTTAAAACCTGCCTTTTTATTGTAAATAAACTGGACCACTCATTTAAAAGGTAGAAGGTTGCCTGTGGCATTGTCCACTCTGCCAAGCTGGGGTGATCTGATGAATGCCAGTGTCAAAGCTGGTCACTCCTGCATCCTTGAGGTTTAGTAAATCAGCTTTGATTGCATGTTTAAGTGCTGTCTGAGGGACCTGTTAAAATCAAAGGACTTGTGTTTACAGGGGGTGAACAAAGACTCTTACTTGATCCTGGAGACTCTGCCTACTGAGTACGATTCACGGGTGAAAGCCATGGAGGTGGATGAGAGGCCCACAGAGCAGTACAGTGACATCGGGGGACTGGATAAACAAATCCAAGAGGTGATACTTTATGTATAGTTTCTGGTGTGTCTGTGAACAACAGTCTTTGAAATTCAACTCAAAACCAGACAGCCTGGATCTGTGGAGAATGGGTTTGTGTATTAATATTTTTCTTTTGTTGTAGCTCGTGGAGGCCATTGTCCTGCCGATGAATCATAAGGAGAAATTTGAAAATTTGGGCATACAGCCACCCAAAGGAGTCCTTATGTATGGGCCTCCGGGAACAGGAAAGACACTTCTAGCTCGAGCATGTGCTGCCCAGACAAAGGTAAAAGGAACCTGTGAAAGTGTGTGCTGCTGTAGAATAGTACCTGACAAAGAGTAAGAACACCTCCAGGGGTGTTGTTGTAACACACAAATTGGTGTTAAAAACGCTGGGATTTTCCTGTCTATTTGCTTGCTTGTTTGTTTTAATTAAGGTCTTAAAGTACTCAGAAGTGACCCTATTGTGAAATGAGGTCTGGGACTGATTCTCTTTCACTTCCAGGCCACATTCCTGAAGCTGGCAGGTCCTCAGCTTGTGCAGATGTTCATTGGCGATGGAGCGAAGCTGGTACGCGATGCTTTTGCTCTCGCGAAGGAAAAAGCTCCTTCCATCATCTTTATTGACGAACTGGATGCCATTGGCACTAAAAGGTGAGCTGTAGTCCATGTTGTAAAGCTCTTGGGAGCTGTCTAGCAGCCTCCTTTGCCTGTGTATGTCAGCAGAGCCTTTTAAAGCATGGCTAACTCAGAGAGAGTGAACACAGTCACAAATGAATAGCCACAATCTGTGGGCTCAGGAGCAAAGTTTGTCAGACTTGAGATCTGTCTGTAAAACTGTTTTCTGATCACTGCAGCAGGCACCTGGAGATGTTCACCCTCATTTACTACTTGGGCCTGGACAACATAAGCCCCATTCAGCTGTAAGGACTAAATAAGTCTTAGGTGCTGCTGACAGTTATTCTAGTTGCAGTCCTCATCATGGTAGGATTGTAGTTTCAAGGAAAAATTTGGAACATATCAGCGAAGGAGCATAAACTGCACTCATTCTGTATTTTGATGTGATTAAAAATATAGAGACAGGGTGGTCAGGTTGACACTGATAGTTTTACCCTTGTTTCCCCTCAGGTTTGATAGTGAGAAGGCCGGTGACCGGGAGGTGCAGAGGACCATGCTGGAGCTGCTTAATCAGCTTGATGGTTTCCAGCCCAACACACAAGTCAAGGTTGGGAGCTAGCAGGGAGTGCTGCTGACGTCCAGGGCGCTGTAGCAGGGGATGGAAAACAATGTCCAGGGAAGAAGCTTGGTGAATCTTTGGGGAGAAGAGGCCTGTCCTCCAGGTGCCTCACACTGATGATCCTACTTCTACTTAGGTGATTGCTGCAACCAACCGGGTTGATATCTTGGACCCTGCTTTGCTCCGCTCTGGACGATTAGATCGGAAGATTGAGTTCCCAATGCCTAACGAGGAGGCCAGAGCCAGAATTATGCAGATTCATTCACGCAAAATGAATGTCAGGTATGGCCTTCTGGGGCTCTTTTTATCACTCATGGTGGTTCCTCAGGGCTGAGAAGTGGCTGGCAGTCAGTTGTTGGGAGCTCACTGTAGGGCTGAGGAAACTGCCTATGTTGTTGTTTTTTTATTCGGTAATGCTCTCAAGACTTTTTTTCCCATTTCCCCCATCAGCCCTGATGTGAACTATGAGGAACTGGCTCGTTGCACAGATGATTTCAATGGAGCCCAGTGCAAAGCTGTGTGTGTCGAAGCGGTAAGCATTCCTTCATAGGAATAGCAGTGATGGGAGGGAAATGTGAGAGCTAGCATGGAGTAATTATTTGGAACTGGTGTGGTGCTCACATTCCTTCTCTAAATACTGTCTCATTGGGCAGGGGATGATTGCCCTTCGCCGTGGAGCTACAGAGCTCACACACGAGGACTACATGGAAGGAATCCTGGAGGTTCAAGCAAAGAAAAAAGCCAATCTGCAGTACTATGCCTGATCCCTGCCCAGTCAAGGTTGTGGCCTTGGCAGAGGACAGGATTAAACTGGACTGTATCACTTACTTTCTGTCAGGAAAAAATAAAGCATTTTTTCCCTTTAAAAACAAATCCATGATGTGTTGGGGTTGTCGCCCCTGCTCAGTGGTTCTACATCTGTGTAAAGGAGGCTGGAAGCCTCCTGTCCACTGTGCCCATCATGCTGCCTTTTGGACCTTCCTCCAGCTAGAACTGGGTTAAACCCTCCTTGTTACTTCCTCATGAGGACCAAGAGGCTGTACTGCAGTAAGTGTACTGTGACAGTGATGACCTGCAGTTACACAGCATCATCAGTTCTTGCCTGTGCAGCCAGTGAACAGCCTACAGACTTGGAATTTCAAACTTTTGAACACTCATTTTGCAAGGGTGAACACAATTCACACGTTTGTTTTAACTTTGTCACTTGAACTTAACTCTTGGAAGCTTTAACATTGTTCCTGGTATGTGTATGTGAGCTTTCTGAGGAATCAGTCATGTCATTAGGCATAAAAAATTTAAGGTTTCATCCACAGAGCAAGTCTTTCAGTACTTTTAATGCCAGTTGAGAATTACAACTTCCATTTAAAAATTACACTTTTCATAAATACACTGACTTTAGCATTAAGTATCTTACATGCCACTGTATTGTATTTTAAATACAATGTAAACATCTCCAAATGCTGGCCATCTCATCTTTACCTGTGCAGTTTTTGGACACTTGGGAGAGGGGCAGGGATGTAAGAAGGAAAAAGAATAGATGAATGAAAGAAAAATGCACTCCAAAGTACTTTGGCTGATGTTCCTGAGTTAGCCCTAGTACTTGTGCTGGTACCAAGCTCCTTGGTGCTCATTTTGGAGAGGGATCTTGTTCCAGCAGAACACGCGTGTTCTTGACACGCTGCGCTCAGGGCGTTTGACACTGGAAGGGGGTGTGTGGAGAACTGAGCAGAAGCCACACGTTCCTGAGGAAAATACACCGTGGTTCCTTTGGACACTAATATTAGAGGGGGCTGTACATCTGCTATTTTAGCAGTACTGTTATTTGAGCTGAGGGAGAATTACTCATCTCTTCTCACAGAACAGGAGTTGCACCCACAAGTTAGTTCAGAAGTGAAAGTTGATCCTGGCAGCTCAAATGATGACATATTTTGAAAAATATACCTCTGGTGGAATAGTTAAAAGCTGCATGTTGCATACATCTCCCTATTAAAACAAGGGTATGTTAGCTAGCCAAATGAGTAACCTTCATTGTGTAAGAAGCTGAGAAAAACTTCCCTCTGCTTTCCCGAAGTCCGTAAGAGTTTTCTTGGAGTCTTGCTGCTCAGTTACAGCTAGCTCCTTTTGGAAACAGTTTGAGTAGTGAGTAAATAGCTGAATCCACAGCAAGGAATAGCACAGGTTTCTGATTGAAATAAATTAATACTAGGAATGGGCTAATTCTTTGGCCTAAACCTCTGCTTAGATCAAGGTTCTTTTGGGAAAGGATGGCCTGAGCCAACACTAGACATGCCTGTTGCAAAAGTGTTCAAGCCAACTTCACTTAGCTCCTTGCCCTAAATTGGGTCTGAATTACACAGACCTGCAGCAATAGAGTTGGTGCGTAAACATCCCTTACAACTGGACAATAACAGGACCATGGAGGTACAGTTCAAAAAACAGCACAAAAAAAGACACAATCTTGGACTTAATCCCTTGTAAACAGAAGAAAAACAAATCTAAAGAACTGTCCCCCTTAAAACCATCAATGATCAAGTTGCCAATAATTCAAACCTGGAGTTACTTGCAATGTCCGTGTCTGCGACTGGAGGCTGTAGCAGCGTCCCATGGGCTGGCATTTCAACAGCTCTGGCACTGCTCTCCACACGCTGACATGCCACCTCTTCCTGGTGTTAACCCACAGCTCTGCCCAGGCTGCGCTTTCCAGAGTCTCTCCTCACGCCCTCTGGGGTCACACGGCCCCATTTTCTTGTCTGGGTTTTTGTACGGATGCCCGGGAGGTGTTGAGGGATGGGGCCAATGTGCAGAGGAACCCAGCCAGCAGGGTGAGGCCCAAGCCCCCCCAGGCACAGAACATGGACCAGCCATAGCCATGACTGATGTCCTCTGGCAGGCCGTAGACGTAGCGAGGATAGCGGGATAACTCAAAATTGATCCCGGCTACGCACGTGCAGAGTGAGATGATACAGCAAGTACCTGCAGGAGAAAAGCAAGAGGGTTCTACACTGCCCTCAGACAGGTTAATTAGGCTCTGTTTTTTTCCCTCAGTATTTTCAAAGTCATGAATTTTGAAATCAAGAATTACCCTTGGGTTTTTTTCTGCAGTCCTACCAGTCATTCTCCTTATAAGGCAGAGAAAAAAGAGAAGGGAAAATATGTAGCACTACAGGATACCTTGCTTCACAAGTAACCAGCATTACCTTAGCACTTTTCACTGCAGTTTTGAACTCAGTCATAGTTCATCATGCTTTGATTCTCCTGAGACTTTTTCCAGTGTCTAATGTCATCAGGTTCCAGACAGTACTTGGGCAGTTTCTCCTATGAAAGGTAATTAGCTCACTGAATCCCAGGGCTGCAAAGTGCAGCACTTTGGTTTTCACTAGGAACACCCACACTTCTGCCAGCTGTGCCCTAGGCCCACAAAGCGTGCCCAGGTTTTTGTCATCTGCTACACATTCACTGAACACATATAGAGAAGAAAAAAGCCTAAGAAGACACAAGGCAGTCTAGTATGTCTAATATACACTAGTACACTAGACTCCAGGTCTATACAGCCCATTTTCAAGTTGCAAAATCAAAGTTCAGAAAAATCTTTGGTCATACAGAAAGTCTGTTCCCACCCAGGACAAACAGCTGGCACCCCTGGCCAGCACTGAGCTCACATCCTTATCACCAGGCCAGCATCCTCCCCAGGCTTGGCTGGCTTGGACTTCATTACATTAAGATCTAAGCATCTCTGAGTACCAGAAAGGTGCTCTACATCAACTTATGTGTGTTTATGATTCCTAGGGAAAACAGGGCTGAGCTGTGTGACAGGAGCCACAGGCTGCACACTTGGAGCAAGCCAGAGGATTGTGCACATGGTCCCTGTGGCTACACACCAGCTCTCTAGAGCAAAAGGTTCACACACACTCCTTGGGGTGTACTGAGAAACACACAAGACCCACACAAGCACAGGTCCTGCCCAGTGCTGGAAGTGGTAACTGTGCTGACAGTTTGCTGCACTAATGTGGTTGTTGTGGGCTGATGTTACTTTTACAAGGCAGCAATACTGAATGTGGTGACTTGAGGAGCAGAAACGAAAGGCTCTCACCTCCCATTAGGAAGAGCAACCCAGCCACGTACTGCATGAGCTCCTGCTGTTTGCAGCAGCCCAGCACACCAATGATCCACCCAAACAGGATGATGGAGACTGCCATGCCAATGAAGCCAGCTGTCATCCTCCGCAGATCTGAAGGAAAAGGACAAAAGCAAGACAAAAGACATGAAGATGGCAGTACCTAGAGAGAACAGCCAGGGCAGAGTCCAGACAGATGTGGATCTACTGGTTCTAAAGTTTATACTTCAACCGTGTGCTTCTCCCCCTGTAGATTCTTTGAGGTAGATAGTTTGCCCATTACACTGAAACTAAGGGAATCTAAAATGGCTCCATTGTGCTGGGTACTGTGCAACTGGAGAGCATTTCTGTCCTGATCCAGAGTAGTACCAGCCAAATACTCCCCAGCATGGGACAGAAGAGGGGCATCACAAACTCATGTTAGTACTGAGGAGCATTTGTTTTCTTTTTTTCTTTTTTTTTTTTTTTTTTGGTGTGGCATCTTTTTTGGGATAGAGTTTGCTGGGGGAGAAAATTTTTTGCTGAAAACAGAAACAAAAGAAGCAAGAGCGGACACTGGAGAGGACTAAAGGATTAGCACATGGGAGGCACATAGTGTGAACGGAAGAGAGGAATAGTGGGAGGACAGAAGCAGACAGCAGATCAATACAATATTATGGGAACAATGCCAGTATCAAGCTCTAAAAAAAAATTTGGATACCAGTGACATGAGCAACACTTTGTTATTTTTAGTAAAATTGCTGCTCTTATCTCCTCCTAGTTCAGTCTCCAGCTGACCTAGGCTTTCCTTGGCACTGACTCTCACATGACAGGGGCTATGCTGAATTATGTGAGCAATAGAACAAAAAAACAGAGAGAAGTGGAGGCAGAAAAAAAATTATTAAATCATCTCAGTCACAGGCTACAGGTCAGTTATCTGTGTGGGAAAAACTTGGGCACAAGGCAGCTTGTGGCCAGGTGCTGGTGCAAAGACAAACTGAGATGCTCCCTTAAACAGCTGGTCACCATGGGGTTGCATCAGATCACTGGTGTACACACAGAAAATTGCAACAGGATCTAGGATCTATACAGTGATGCAGCACCTTTGCTGTAAGCCAGCTAGGAACTGTCTGTGCCCAGATCCAGAGTACAGTACACCTTGCAATTCACTACACATGACTCTACTCCTGAATTCCCAGCTTTAAGCCCCTCCAAATCTCACGTCCGATTCCCACCATACAGTTGGCTGCTTGCACTTCCTTGCCAATCAATCTCATTGGGCTGAGAGCCCAATGCCATGCTTAGATGAGGTGATCCTGAGCCCTCAGCTGGCATTCCATTAAGGCATTTAATAATCCAAACATCCTTGTGCCCTGCTCTGGGCTACTTACGGAGCGCGTGCCACTCATCCTGCCGGATGGTGTTGGTGATGTTGATGGGTAAGTTGCGAGGCAGAGAGCTGGAGGTGTAGTGGTACTTCACAGCAGTGCAGCGCTGAATAACTCCTGTAAAGAGACATCAGTGTGAAACAGCATGAAACCCCTCTGCCTTGCACTTGCTGCTGAGTTGGCTGGCCCAGCAGAGCTCACACAGGGGAAGCCTTAGTTCAGTAACAGAGTAAATGTAACCAAAAAAGAGCTGTTTACTTCAAAGGCTTTGGGATTAGGAGCACAGAGAACCTACAAAGAAACACCGGCAAAGCAGGAGCCAGGTGCTCTCTCCAAGAAGCAACAGCTGAAGTTAAACAGCAATGACAGGAAAAACATCTCTAAAAGCTTTCTAGAGGAACTGCTGTGATCTTTTTGGGATGTCTAATGAGACAAGAACATGGCCAAGTACCAACAGGATCGCTTCTTCTCTAAGAAGATAGAATTGAAACTCTGAAAATTTTGAATGAATGCTGGAAAGTGAACTGCATAGGAAAACCTTTTGAATTCACTCCAATAGTCATTGGCTTTTTGCTTTACTTTCAATGAACAGTAGTACCCAGGTAGGCTTGTCTCCATTATAGCTTAAAGAAAATTGTACCCCAGATGTAAATGTGAACTTACAAGCATGTTCTTCTTGAAAGAGATTTTTAATTTGGAAAATGGGGGAGAATAAACATGGATGATGGAGTAGAAGAGAGCAATCAGAAAAGTAAAAGAGATAAATAGTACAAAAAGTTCTTCTTAAACAATGGCTACAGCGTCATTACTGCTATTTGAATGTTGGAGCAGAACCATTCAAAAACAATCAACTGGCCAGTGAGCTAATTAAGCTGGTGAACAATCACTAGCACTAGGGAGCTGCAGATACAGTGATCAGCTTTGCAAAAGACACTAGAAAACCCAGGAAAAGAACTGAGCTTTGTGTGGTTCCCACAGCAATGAGAAGCATGATTTTGTTCTCTAACAATGTTCACTGGGACTGTACTGACCTGGTTTCCGCATGGACCTGCAAAGAGGAAGCCCCCGTTCCACGAGATCAGAAGCTGCATATGAGAGGCCCAGACAATTCCAGCGACCAGGCCAAGGAGGGAAAGGTGGTCTGAATTTCCTCCCATTTGAAGTGGGCTCCCATTCTCAGCTGTGCCTCCCAGCACCCCTTCCCTTGCTGTGGCTCCCTGCTTCTTCCCCAGCACCACAGAGCACTTGCAGCTGCACACCATACACAGAGGTGCTGCTCTTCTCCTGAAGCCAGTGGCCCTCTCCTGCTGAGCCCTGCTCCCTCCTTGCACTTACCTCAGGACAAGGCTGTGGAGCACCTGAGCCAATGATCAGCAAGGCAACCCACTGTCAGAGGGTGCCAGCTCACTTGCAAAGGCTGCAGACATCTGAGTTAAGACCTTAGCCATATACAACACATCACAGTATCTAATCAAATTCCACCTGTAACTGCTGGCTGAACTCAATTTCAATATGGACACGATTTGCATGTGTTGTTGAGAAATATGTATATAGAACAAACTAATGACATCAGATTTCAGATTACAATGCACTGCATTCATTAAAAGTATGATCTGTGCACTTACATTTTCTCATCACAAAAGTAATACATATGAAGCAGCATTTTAAAGAGCAAGGATTACTATTTTTATAGCTCATTACAGATAAAGCAAAGACTAGAGATGTACATCCCTCATGATCAAAGCTATGGACTTCTCAGCTAAGATGTCACTAAGAAAAATATTTGCCCTTTATAATTCCAAAAGTTTAACATCTAAGCTAAAACTAAAATCTCTCCACCTTCTTATATAAAACTGGTTATTTAGAAATTTTTAGATATCAATTCATTCTGCCTCTGGTTTAAAAACTGTACTCCTAATCCTTTCTTCCCCAGAATTCAAAGTGCAAATTTTATATAGGTAGCACATAAAATTATATTAAAACAGGAAGTTTGCAAAAAAAAAAAGCTCAGGAGTGCACAGATTTCAGGGCTTTAGCTCAGTGCTGACCTCTAATCCATGGGTTTGGTAACAGCCTTTGATTACACCAGCACAAGCCATTTTTCCAACAAGATTCCACTTTCCTGAGAGCACAGGCTGGACCCACTCTGATGTGAGCTGCTATAGGCAAAACAAGGGAGGCCTCTCCCTGCAGATTTGCTAGAAAAGCTGAAATAGGCAGGCAAGGGAGTCAGGGAATCGGGGAAGCAGCGAGTGTGATCTCTCAGCTGAACACCTAGGCCACTTTCTCCAGGAAATTTTAACACACACCCAGGCAACCTTCAGTACCTTGATTTTGCATTTGCCATCACTAGTCTGTGTTTCCTATTTTTTGAGTGAATATCTACGTCTCACTTGCAGAGATGCCATGCACTTAAATATGGCCAGGTACTTCACAGGATTGCATTTAAAGTCAAATAACACCTTGTTCTCTAAGTAGTCAAGAAAGAAAGTAAAAATCAAAATCGGGTTTGCAGTCTCAAAGTTATTGTTAAGTAAAAGGTGTTTCAAAGGTACTCCAAGAAGTCCTTGGATCTGAGATACACAACTGAAATTGCAGTCTGTAAAATAGGGACAGTATTCTGCCCTCCATTTCAGAAACCTGCTAGTAAAGTGATTTCCCTTTTGTTTACAACACACTCAGAGAAACACCATAAGAAAGCTTGCCAAAATTAAAACTTTTGCCTTCAGGCAAGGGCTTGAATAGAACAGAGTCATGTGGTGAACAACAAGTGTGTATTGTCTGTTTCAGCACACAAGTACATTGGGAATACAGGACAGAAAGAGGCAGGTGCACAAGTCATTAGCTTATCAAAAAGCACACATTCAAGAAAAAGGTTAGATGGACAGCCTGATCCCAGCATTTCTAAGGGCTTTAACAGAACACTCTGAGAGTCTTAGTGCACGTACAATTTTCTTGATTAAAACATAAACATGAACTGCATCCAGCAGTGTCACACTGACACTTTCACGGCCCAGCTACATTCCTGTGCTTCTCACAGCCAACATTGTTTCTAACACCTTGTCCTCAACGTGTTTTTTTTACCCTTCAGGATTGCAACTGCAGACAGGTTCCCCTTGGAACTCACACAGCCCTTGGAAGAGTACATGTGAGTGTCTCTGGACGAGTCCTTTCTCCTGATGGAACATGAAGGATGGGAAAGGTTAGAGGATTCTTGCTAGACTAGCCAGATAGCCAGGCAGAGCCCCTTGTTCCTAAACTGCCAGAAACCTGGAAACACCGACCCTGCTGTGATACATTCTGTCTGTAATCCAGGGTTTAGCACACCCTGACTTTCAGTTTAGTTTTTGTCTCCAACTTTGAGACATGCATGTTGGCTTTATACAATGCACCAGAGGTTTAGGAAAAAATGGAAAGGTTCATATTCAATTCTGCTAGGTGGCCCAGTATCAGAGCAGTGTGACTCACACAGGTGGGAGAGACTCCCCCAAACCCATGAGCAGCCACAGCCAGTTAACAGCTAAATGCCATGTGAGGCCTGGCCCTCCTCTCCCTCATACCCCAGGATCAAGTGGCCATTGAAGCTTCCTGGCATTTTCCTACCATTTCTGCCCAGAACTGTGAGGAGCACCACAGCCATTTGTTCACTCTATCCACATCATCACCCAAGGACCACTAGATCAAATAAATCAACTCTTTAAAAAAACCACAAGAACTCTTACAAATCACACTGACAGATCGTGCTTACCAAGAGCCATGACCAAACAGATGAAGGTTATTAAACATAAAAGATCCTCTACAGATCTCACAGACAATCCTGCAACTCTTCCAACTTCTCATCAGTGAGAAAGAATAGGAAGTACAGACATCAGGACTGAGCAGTTTTCTCTCAAGGGCCTCACTACAGCCCTAAACTGTTGTGTTCCTCTGCTTCAGCATCCAGTGGTTCTCCTCACTTTCTCAGCTACACTGTGGTACCAAGAAGTCTTTTCTGTATATATGAGATGTACCAGTCCCACCCCAGAGACTTTTCAGAGCAAGCCTGAAAAGCAATAAAATCCCTGGTTTATCACAGTGATTAACCTTTTATTTTTTAATTCCTTCAGTGCAGGGATGTTAAAGCACGTTTTGTTCAATGTGCCCACCAAGTTACACAAGCCTGTTAGACTGGATCTTTCCCAATTCATCATTTTCTACTGTCACCATTTTGTCAGCAACATTTTTTTACTCTACTAATAGGTAGAGAAGACCCCTAAACAAGAGATAATATATCCCTGCAGGACTTCACTACTTAGGAACAGTCCATGCAGATGGTTTTTGTCATAGCATCAGTTGTTGAATGTGGAATCCACGTAGCACAGGCTCTACAAGATGACGTGTAGTGCTCATGTTCTCACGCTCACAGTACCTCTCATATATGCACAGAGATCTCTCAGCTTCCCCCCAAATGGCTCACTTATTTGACCTCTATCTCTTAATGATTGCCGATCTCCATTTTCCCCATGTGGCTTTTACATTATTTCTTCTTTTGCCCATTAATTGTATTTTTAAAATGAAACTCTGTATTTTTTCACAGTTCCAAAATACTGATTTTGCATTTAAAAAAAAAAAATTTCACATTTCATTCCCATATTACATTTCAACATTTCCCACCTCTCAGTTTTGCACTACATTTTCTAACTCATTTTTTCCTTTTAAATATATGAAGTGAATATATTTTGCTTTTTTAATATCCTAGATATATAAATGGAAGCTTGTATTTGCATCATTAGCTACAATGCTCAAGAATGCAAGTTTCCATGAAACTGCTTCGTATTAATAGCAGTAGATAAATACAGGACTAGAAATCCATGGAATTATCTACATGGGTAAGTGTATTTATGGACTTAAGTAATTTATTCAGAATTAAGGAGAGATGCAGAAAGGAAAGAGATCTTACTCCAGAGAGACTAGAAAAGAATGGAGACTATAAACCCAAACCAAATTTACCACAGAACTGTGAGGAAAAAAAAAAAAAATTACTCTTCTGTCACTAAAAGACCATAAAAATATCTAGATTAAGGAATACTAGGAATAAAGGCATCACACATCACCAAAGAGCTAGCTGAAAATAATGCAAATTGAGGAGGAAGTAGAACTTCCAGCAGTGCACAGTAGTGATCTTCAGGTCACACCAGGGGAAAAAATACCTGCTTTTCCTTTTCAGAAGCCCCAGATCTGGTGCCATGCTTGAGGGAACAGCTCAGATGCAGCCACACCTGACCATCAGTCGGAAAAGGCTGCTTAATCACAGTTGTCAGAGAGAAGACAGACACAGTGGGAACGAGGAAAGGCTTCTAGTAAAGCAGGTCAGGAGAAGGGATAAGAGAGTTATAGCTATTTAAAGATCTGATTCTACAAGAACTGTTATTAATAATTTTTCTCTATAAGATGACACATAAATCTTTACAGTAGCAACTGCAGACCTAAAAGGCAAAGAATATAAGGGGAGCAAGGCTTTTGTAATATTTAGAATATAAGGGAAAGGCAAAGTCTTTCATTAAAACAGATGGGGAAAAAAAGGAAATAAAGTAGACAGAAAACATTCTGGATTTAGAGTCCTTCCAGTTTTACACATCAAACACCGAGGAAGACCCTGTAATGCCCTGCATGTAGAATGCAGACTCTAGCCTCTCTATGTGACTTGTTGTAGTGTTGGGAAAATACCTCAGAAAGAGAAGAATTGAGGACCAAACTAGTATTTTTCCCATCCCTTTCCCCCATCTTAGCTAATCTCAGTGGGAGCTGAAAGAATTTTGCTTGATTTGAAACAAAAAAATAGATAAATATTTCACATGACAGCCACAATTAATAGAAAGAAATTAATGAGTTCCCTTTCAGCAAAAGGAGTTCAGCATGGAAATAAAAATGAAATCACATAAAATGGATCCTAGAAGAATAAAGAAAGAAGCTAAGCACACAGCACTAGAGTTTCCAGAAGTAAGAGTCACTGCTGTGCATTGGAAAGAAGGGACAAAGACGAGCTGAGATTCACAGTGCCAGTCTATCCAGCCTCTGCTGTGCAGGACTGGCGTCACAGTTGGAAGCCAAGCTGAAGAACTGCTCTCGCTTTCTTAAGATAGCATTTCCATTTTGTGCCTCAATGGAAGCACTTTTCCCAACTCCTACTCTCTCTGTGCTAATATGTACCTGCTGGAACACTAAGTCCTGTTATTTATCATTAACCATACATAACCCATTGACCTCACGGGTCAGCCCGCTATGTTATTTGCGCCATCAATTGCAGGACTTTTATTTACACTTCATGGCCTGCTTGGCTTTGTACCATGTGCCACAAGAGTAGATGATCCATAGTTTTCTCTCCTGTCACCCTGGGGGCCCTGAGTGCTGAGTGACATCTGCCACCATGAAAGCCTGGCAACCTACTGCAGCAATGAGAACTCCCTCACGCTAGAACGGGAACAACAGGTCCCTTTCACCTTGCTGCAAAAATCACAGTGCTATAAGGAACACTGCACGCTTCTCAGCACTCAATTAGAAGAAAGTGTCGGGGTTAGGAGGACGCCCACCGAGAGTCGAGCCCCACACTGGGCCCCCGAAGGGGCTCTCTGAGGACGCGGTCCCACCCAGCACTGCAGCATTTTTAGCAGAGAGGGAGGCGCACAAGACCCCGGGATGGGGTCAGGGCCGCGCTCGCCGCTTCCCGCACGCTAGGGGCACCGGGAGCCACGGCTCCGCGGGCTCCATCC